>SJYW01033060.1:63387-87142 GCA_006410735.1 Raphicerus campestris
AAAATTTTCCTCTCATTTGAAGTTAAGACTTCTTACATGGCTAATCCTATAGCTCCTCTTGGAGATTCAATGTGCACATGAGAATATTATAGGTCCAGGGAAATCCTACAATAAAGACATCATTTTCCTTTGTTTATTCCAGTTTGCTAATCATTTTCAACCACAAGAATTTTCCTTAATTGTTTTTTGGTTTGGGGGTCTTATTGTTTCTTTTTTGTTTTTGTATAACTCATACTCAAATCATGAAATATTTCTAATGGAGGAAATATAAAGCCTAACAGGGCAATGGTTGAGACAGGGATTTGCAGGTGGCTTCACGAGCCAGTCTCACCGTGTTGGTGGGGCTATCGGCTATCACTGGCTTCAGCTCTTTCTCATCATTTCATGGCCCAGTCTCACACATATTTCTGGAGCTCCTTACTCTCTGTTTTATCCTTCAAAATAAGCATATCCCCAATGACAGACTTAAAAAAATAAATATGAATTTCAACAATCAGTCCTCTCGTGGGAATTGCACTCTCTCTCCTATTTAAATTAAAGAAAATTCAGTCAGCCTCATTGTTTTCTTTAGTCTGTTCCAAATCAAAGAAATTTAAATCAAATTTCAAATTTTTCACACTATGGGCTTTGCACTTAAAGAGAAAAGAAGAACTTTGTCCTCTTAGATGGAAGGATTTTAGGAAAAAATAAACCAAATAAATCAAATAAGCCCCATGCCAGCAGTCCCCTACTTGTCCACCATTTACCCTTTGGAGAAAAAAAAATAAACTTTCCATTTGACTCTCCCTTGCTGACAGTCTCTTCTAACTGTATCACAAATTGAACTTTAAAATAAATAAATGAATCAAACCAGCTGCTATAGGATGGGAAACCCAAAAATGTGTGAGTAAGACATTGCTGAGAATGAAAACCTCAGCATCAACTGATCCAAAAACATCCAAGTTTTTCTTTTTTTTCTTTTTTGATAGTGGAATATCGTTTATTAAGCTGTGCTTTAGTACCGGTGCTCTTAAGGCACAAGACCCTGACATTCTGGCAATTTTTCTTGAGCAAGGACACCAAGAAGTTGAGAGCTAAGATGATGGTGTACACAACCTCATCATCTGTCATCGTTAGGGGGCCAACAGTCACTGACAGACACAGCACCTTCTTCATCTGGAACTTGATGGTGGACTTCACTTCATCAACTTTGGCCACCATGTTCTCATTGCGGGTCAGCAAGGAAGGGAACTTGCCAGGCTTGTTCAGGCCTGGGCCCAGGGTTCATGGAATCTGCTTGATCAGAGACTTGGAAGCCAAACAGGCATCATACTCCTTGGCCAGCTTCTTGACCAGCAGTTCCTTATTCTTGTTGAGTTTCCTGAGTGCCATGTGTGGGATATCCACAACCGTGGCTTCTTCACAGTGCTGCTGGTCCCACAGGACACACATGGAGAATTTGGGGCGGGGAGTGGACTTAAGCCTGACTGTGCCCCAGAAGTGTTTGTCCTTCTGAGAGTCATAAGCCTACAGGCTGGCCTGAAGCGCCACTATCTCCAGACACTGCAGGCACTTATGCTGCTTCCCAGGCAGGACTTTGCCCTCTGCTTCATAGCATGTGTTGCAGGAGACTTTGCAGCTCGTGGTTCCTTACGCAGCAATAAGTGGAAAAACCAAAAACATCCAAGTTTTTGATGTGGCCCTCATCTTTTCCCTCTGGGGAAAAGAGCAATTTTTTAATCAACAGAGTGATGGTTATATAAAAATGAAAACTTAAAATTTCATGTAGCTGATTCCCTAAAACTTGACAGTGAATAGAAATGCAGGATAATCTTGATCAGTTCTCTATTTCCATCCACTACTAAAAATCCACAAAAATCAACCATCGGAAGGGCAATCAACCCACCTGGTTGCCTGAGTTATTAAAATGACCAGAAAGGTCACCTGTGTGCTAATGGGTAGTAGTTTCTCACCTGCAGTTATTAATACTTTCCATTGATCAGAACCCCTTCCTCATCTCAATTCCAGAATTTTGGCTTTTGCTATTTTATATATTGAAATTACATGTAACATTTTGTCTAAAGAAATAATTGTGATGCTTAGAAATATTTGGAAAACATTATTGTGTGAGAATGCACTTGATAAACAGGAATAGTGTGACATTTTACAGTACTATATTGAGTATAATTTGCACAAAGGACATGGACACACCTCATGTTTATTCAGTGATGATTTTAATATGTGTAAACACTCATGTATATATCAATTAGATAAAGAGAATTAGCATTTCCTTCATCCAGAAAGTTTCTTCAATCCACTTTCCACTCAACATTCCCCCTTTCACACACACACAGACACTCTGATAACTGCTGATTGGATTTCTATCACCATTGATCACTTTCACCTGTTCTAGAGCTTTATATGAGTGGAATCACCTAGCATATCACATTCTTCCTCACAACATATTATCTATCAGATTCACTCATGTTGTTAGATGTAACTGAAATTATTTTTTTTTCATTGTTGCATAGGTTTCCATTATAAACAGGTCACAATTTGTCAATTCACATGTTGGCAGTCAAAGGAGCTATTTCCATTTTGAAGCTACTATGAATAAACCTGCAATCAATATTTCTGTTCAAGCCTCTTTGTGGTCATCTGTTTTCTTTTCTTCTGGGTAAATACTTTGAGTAGAATAGATAGAGTGTAAGTACATGTCTAACTTTACAATATACTGTCAACCAGTTTACCCTTTTATAGTCCCACTAGCTAAGTATGGAACTTTCAGTCATTCAGTAGCATTTAGTGCTGTCAGTTTTAAATTTTAACAATTTTAATGGGCTTAAAATATCTTGTGGTTTTAATTTGCATTTCTTTGATGTTAAATATCTTTTAATGTACATAATTGCCATTCTAACATATTTTTGAGTATTTGTTCAAGTTTTTGCTCATTTTTTTTAAANTTTAGTGCTGTCAGTTTAAAATTTTAACAATTTTAATGGGCTTAAAATATCTTGTGGTTTTAATTTGCATTTCTTTGATGTTAAATATCTTTTAATGTACATAATTGCCATTCTAACATATTTTTGAGTATTTGTTCAAGTTTTTGCTCACTTTTTTTTTTAAATGATGATTTGTCTTTGTTTCATTAGTTTTATATATTTCAAATAAGAGTCCTTCCTTAGATATATTGTGAATTTTTTCTCCCTGTCTGCGGCTTTTCAGTTTTTTGTGTCTTTGAAGAGCAGAAAACTTTTAATTTTTATGAAGTCTCATTTAACAACCTTTGTCTATACAAGATCTTAAAGATATTTTCTTCTTTCTTCTAGAAATTTTGTAAATTTAGCTTGTATATGTAGGGCTGTCATGAAAAGTGTACATTTTTTTCTATTAGTTTCTTATTTGATCTTAAATAGGATGTTTGAGGTTGAGAAATATCACTTAGACAGTTTGATTTAAGTCTTAGATTCTTACAATTAGATATCAATAGTATCTAAGTCAACATTTTGCTTGTCCATCTAGCAAGTTATAGAAGAATTTGAGGTAGGACACTTCTGACGGGGGAAGGAGCCACCAGACACAATAATACTAAAACAAGAGGCATTCACCAAGGTGCTTTCTGGCAAACTCAGACACGCAGTCACTCTAGATCCAGGTCTCCTGACTCCAGGTTAATTAATAGTTACTCAGCCAACAAATTCTCCTTCTGTAGCATGCCTATGTTTATTGCAACTATTAAAACACTCTTGAAGTGTCAAAAAGAGTTGAAGACTGAATTCATCAGTCTTCTCTCTCAGATTAGGGACAAGGGCCATCCAACATGGTTTAAAAATCAAGATTTGTAACTCTTGCTTTCTTCAAGGCTGATTTTTGAGACTGAACAAAGAATGATCAACCCTGGTGTTCTATAACTCCTTTGGGAAGCTCTTCTAAAAAGATAGATTGTTACCACGCCAGTTTGCATCACCATTTGGTTTAATTATTATTCGTAATTGGGAAATAATTAGATAAAACGATGATGTAAACCCCAGTGGAAAATAGACATCTCTTAAGAAGTCTAATGTTTTCCGTCACTTAAAAGGAAGGGGATATGACTTAGTGGAGGAAAAAACTAATTAGAAAAGCAGACACATCTTCTCCAGATGTGTATAAGAGACAGTCTCCAGACACTGCAGGCACTTATGCTGCTTCCCAGGCAGGACTTTCCCCTCTGCTTCATAGCATGTGTTGCAGGAGACTTTGCAGCTCATGGTTCCTTACGCAGCGATAAGTGGAAAAACCAAAAACATCCAAGTTTTTGATGTGGCCCTCATCTTTCCCCTCTGGGGAAAAGAGCAATTTTTTTAATCAACAGTTAGAGTGNTCTCAGAAAAGTGCCTTGAGCACTTGTCTTTGCCTTTTTATGATCTTTGGTCAGGAGAGAGAGTTTGGCTCTCCCAACTGGCATGGCCACGCAAAATATTGGCTGGAGGAAAACTGGGGTCACACTCACACCAAAGTGAATCCAACCAAGTTAGGATTTCTGCCAAGAGAAACACCTTTGTTCAAAAAGAGGAGTCAGAAATGTTTAAAATCATGCTACCCCCAATCCCATCCCCCAGCAAAATGAAAACAAGACTTTATCTAGGAGCAAAAATCGGCTTTTGACAACACAAGGAGATGAGAGGGAAGTGATTAGGTGTTCAGATGTGAACCTAGCAACTTCAAAACCCCATGTAAATCTCTCTAAAACCCTTTGTCTGGTTATTTTAAAATTTGAAGTAACAATAAAAACAAGGAAAAAGTTAACAAAACAGCTTCATAAAAATGACATTTCAATGAAAGTTGTATTTAAATATTCCCATTTAAAAAGAGCTTCCCTGGTAGCTCAGTTCAGTTAAGTCGCTCAGTCCTATCAGACTTTTTGCGACCCCATGAATCGCAGCACGCCAGGCCTCCCTGTCCATCACCATCTCCCAGAGTTCACTCAGACTCACATCCATCGAGTCCGTGATGCCATCCAGCCATCTCATCCTCTATCGTCCCCTTCTCCTCCTGCCCCCAATCCCTCCCAGCATCAGAGTCTTTTCCAATGAGTCAACTCTTCTCATGAGGTGGCTAAAGTACTGGAGTTTCAGCTTTAGCATCATAGCTCAGCTGGTAAATAATCTGCCTGCAATGCAAGAGACCCCAGTTCAATTCCTGGGTCAGGAAGATCTGTTGTAGAAGGGATAGGCTACCCACTCCAGTACTCTTGGGCTTTCCCGGTGCCTCAGCTAGTGAAGAATCTGCCTGCAATGGGGGAGAGCTGGGTTCGATCCAAAAGACAATTTTATAAAAATGACATGTCGATAAAGTTTTATTTAAATATCCCCATTTGAAAAATGTAAATGTTTATTAATAAATCATAATGTGGTCATAGGAAAATGAAAAGCAAGAAGGCTTGAAACTAAAGAACTAGGACTGCAAATATATCTACATGCTTTTGATGCATTCCCCCAGCTGGTCCTTTCAGCCTTCCATCCCATGACAATTAGACAAAAAAGTTAATCTGACTCCCCAAGTTTCAGTTCTTGTCCATAAACCAGAAAATCTGTTAATGATCTTAGACCCACATCTCTATAGTAGAAAGCTCTAAGGTTAACTAATCTAGGCACAAATATTAATCCCAAAATTTTGAGTTCTAGGATCTTCGAGTACAACCTCATCCTGAAAAGATGCCTTTTCCTTTTCTCTTCCCCCCTCATCCCTTCAATTATGTAGACAGTAGCTCCAAGTTTTGTTCCAAGTTTAACAGAAACCCTTGGCTACAGGGTGTACAGTGTGCTTGCAATTGCAATTTTCAAATTGTTCACAAATATTTGCAAAATAAAGAGCCCCTCTTCTTGGAGATATGACATGCAATGACTATCGTGGTAAGATGAAATTTTGCAGGCAACAGTTTTTCTATAATTCTAGTTGAATTGGGGATTAGACAGATGGTGAGGAAGAGAAAGAGAACTCTTGGCAAAGGCACGCATCCAACATGCACAAGAGAGTGAGAGAGTAGTGTGATGAATACTTGGGAATAGGAATGCAAAGAGAACCTGGGAATCCAGATGTGGGATGTCTGATACGTTACAAGGTGCTTGAACTTTCACTAAATAAAAGCTCCTTGGAAAATCAGAAGACTGTCAGGTCGCAAGGAGCACAGGTCCTGTCCTACAGAAGTCCTTTAGTGGAGCCTCCATTTCATTTGTTCTTTGAAGAAAATATTAATGGGTGTCTGTTGGGGCAGAAGGCAACAAAGGTCATGTCAGTATTAGAAGCTTTATGTGAATGGTAAAGAGTCAAATCAAAAACACTGGACCAGATTTTCCAAATTTATTCAGGCTTATAGATCAGATAAGGGGTCGTTTTTAACAAGGTAAATAAATGTAAATCTTTGCCTCTACTTAAAGAGAATCTAATTGAGCTCTATAGTGGTCACTATTTTGATCAAAGTGACTTTCAAATCCACAGCCCATTTCTCTTCTCGTCATTTCTAGTTTGCTAAAAAATTGGCTTTCTGAAAAAAGAAAATGTTCTGGTTGGTAGCATTTGCCAATTTCCATTGTGTAAATAACCTTACCAAGACTGATTTCAATCTTCCAAATGGAAAGTCACTGAAAGGAGAGTTGAAAAGAGATGCCCAAAATCTCATTTCAACTCTCCTTTCTGGGCTTCCCCAGTGTCACAGTGGTAAAGAAACCTCCTGCAGGAGATACAGATATGGGTTAGATCCGTGGGTCAGGAAGATCCCCTGGAGGAGGAAATGGCAAATCACTCTGGTGCTTTTTCCTGGAAATTCCCACGGACAACGGAGCCGGTGAGCTATAGTCCCTGGAGTTGCAAGGAGTCAGACACGACTAAGCACCAACTAAGCTTACCAACTAAGCACCTCGAGCACATACACATTAATAGCACAAAATCTACTCTCGAGAAACCTACTCAGCACACCATTACAACAGCTCCTAATTTTCCACCTTTGCAGTGTATTTTTCTTGTGTCCTATCTTCTTAGATTCAGAATCCAGGAGCATCCCAGTCTTGCCTGTGTCCCTATGAGATTTCCTGTGGTTCTCTTGATCCTCCCAGGAAATATCTGGAAATAAGAAGGGCACATTGACCTATTTACTCTCTCATGTCACATCTTTACTGGTCACATAAAGGATAGGAATAAAAGAATGAATCAATTTAAATCCACCTCCTTCTTCTAAGTAACAAGTCTTGCCTAGCTAAGGATGTGTTAGCATTATTAGTTTCAAAAACATACAACATGCAATGTGAAAAATTCACTCAAAATGTCTTTTTAAACATTTTAGAAATTATTTTTTCATAAAAATTCTGTTTGCAGTTCTGTATATGTATACTATTCAGTATAGAATACTTGGAAACAAATAGGGCAATATTTGTTTTTTCTTTTTTTCCTTTTCAATCATTGTTTTTGTAATTAGTGTCAAAGATTCTTTCAAAATCAAAAGAAAAAACACTTTTAGAGTGTTGTTGTTTCTTTGTTGAAACATAGTTTAATGTTTATTATCATAATTCTGATTGCTATTGAACCACCTCATATGATGTATTTTTTACTTCATGAGTTATTATTTGGCTTACACTCGTGATTTGTGCATTAATACGATTCAAGGTTATGCAATAACAATCAGAAATTATGATAATAAACACTGAACCACATTTCAACAAAATATGATAAACTCTTGTGAGGTTTTTTTAATCTTTTCATTAACAAAGCATCTTATGGTTCACTGACACTTTAATTACCAAGAAATTACCCAAGAAAATACATAATTATTTCTAGTAATTGACAGTGACTCTATATGTAACACTTCTTTATGTTAAAATAATTGCAAAAATGTGACCTTTTTTCTGCAGGCATGTGGCTTAATTGATTGCATTCTGTTTTTCAAATTTAAAAAAATGTAATAAAAATACCATCACTAAAGCACATAAGTGATTACATTTCAACTGAGGACTGTTTTAATGATCTCAGCAACAATATTTGATAATACTAGTGTTAATGGAATTACCTTGATAAACTTAGGGTAATTATTTCAATTTCTCAATTTACCCAACATACTATTACATTTTCTTTCCCAGACAGGCTTTACCAGTCATTCCAAAACCCCATGCATATTGTAAAGAAGAACATTCCCTAAGAGGCCAGTCAAAAGATCAAAATCCTTTGCTTATATATGAACATTCATTTTAAGAAAAAGAAAAGCTCCTCTCCAAAACTAAAGCCACTCTTGGGATAAAATCATTTTGATCCCTTCTAGCTTTACATTTTCAATGCCTTATGATTCTATAAAATCTCTTCCTAACTTAGACACATTCTTTAAATCAAAAACCAACAGTTCAAATGCGCCTACCTCTCTGCTTCCTGTTTTGGTTGGTTTTTTTTTTTTTTTCTTTTTTTAACCCGAGAGTTTGGTCTAGTAAGAACTTTAATTCAAAAGCCGGATATCACGCAACTCCTTCCGTAAGCCTCTGCTTTATTTATTTATCTGCACCGCCTCTTTCCTTCTCCTGGTCAGAATAAAACACCTCACAGAGAAGCTTTCATCATCCCATGCTGTGTGCTTAGTCACTCAGTTGTGTCCGACTCCTCGTAACTCCATGGACTAGTCCATCAGGCTCCTCTGTCCATAGGACTTTCCAGGCAAGAACACTGGAGCACATGGCCATTTCCTCCTCTAGGGGATCCGCCTGACCCAGGGATTCAACCGGCATCTCCAGCATCTCCTGCACTGGCAGGATTCTTTACCACTGAGCCGCCTGGGAATCCCTTTGTCATCATACTGTTCCCTTTGAGACTGACCAACATGGAGAATTTTTCTTTAACCAACAATATGCAACCATAACTCATACAGTAGCATAGTATCAATGTGGTTTAATTTGAACCAAAATCACTACAGATTTCTACATAGTAGAGAAGGACTGAACTTAAAAAAAAAAAAACAACAAAATTAAACTTGGGAATTGCAGGTCATAGACATCCTCTCGCATGTTTCTATTCTCTTTGTAAAATCACCTTCAGGGTGATTCTCCCACTGAAATTTTAGAACACACACAAGTCTAAAACCACAGTAATAAAAGCCTAGCATTTCTACTATGTGATCTCTAGGGGGATTAGCGTGGGAGGCTATTTTGGGAACTATGGATGTCTAAAGGTTTGGTGAAGCCACGTGAAGGGAAAGTGGGAAGGAGCAGAGGAAAGTTAAGCAATGGGTTCTTCATTCCTCATCTGTTATCTAACCAGAGCTTCTCTGAGTTTATCTGTTGTACACATTGGGTTTTCTGATTGGTTGTAATCTGAAGAAAGTTCTCATTCTCTCTCACTTTATGGATTAAAAAGTGGCAATTCTGTGATAACAACTGGTTTACCTTGTGTCAAACACCTGCCCAATGGCAGTGCCAAGTCTAGAAAATCCCAGTCTAGCACAAATGACTCTCAGTCCAGTGTTCCTTTTTCTAGAAGACGTCTGTATTCTGAGATAGAAACATGCTCCAGTGTTTTGGTCGACCCAGCAGTCTCACTGCTAGGCGTATATGCTGAGAAAACCGTAATTGAAAGAGATGCATGTACCTCAATGTTTGTTGCAGCACTTTTTACAACAGATATGGAAGCAACTAGTCCATCAACAGATGAATGGATACAGAAATTGTGGCACATATATACAATGGAATATTACTCAGCTGTTTAAAAAAAGAATGCATTTGAGTCAGTCCTAATGAGGTGGATGAACCTAGAGCCTATTATACACAGTGAAATAAGTCAGAAAGAGAAAGACAAATTTTGTATATTAACACATGAGTCCAGAATTTAAAGAGATGGTACTGATTAACCTATTTCAGTAGGTGGGGGAAGGAGAAGGTGGAATGAATTGAGAGAATAGCATGGAAACATACACATTGCCATATGTAAAATAGACAGCAAGTGGGAATTTTCTGTGTGACACAGGGAGCTCAACCCACTGCTCTGCGGCTACCTAGAGAGGTAGGATGAAGTGGGAGATGGGCAGGGGGGTTCCAGAGGGAGGGAACATATGTACACCTGTGGCTGATGCATGCTGATGTATGGCATAGGCCAACACAATATTGTAAAGCAATTATCTTCCAATAAAAAAAGAAAGGAAAAAATTTATGGACTGCTCTTTACAGCTATCACTGTTTTTCCTCAGGGAGATAAACTCCACCAGGGAGAGATCTAAAGCACCAAGCATCGCTGAACAAAAATATTGGCTCTGAATCAGGACTCAGCTTAATGTAATATGCTGGAGCATGTAATATAATCCTCTCTCTTCATCCAGGCTTCAGACAATTAGCCAGCCATGCCCGGCAGAGGCTGTTACTCCATATATGTGATCTCTAGATACAGAGTAGGGCTTGCTGCTCATTATGTAGACACTTGCTAGTCATTGGTTGAAAGCCTGAGCACCACCTCTTCAACACAGTGGGTTTATAAAGACAACAACAATACCTAGGGCCTTCAGTTTACATTCTCGTTCAATCCTCTCCTATGTATGCTAGGTGGTTCCTTCTTTTCTACCCCATTTGCTACAGAATTCAACCCTGCCCCTTCTGATGGAAGATTTTTTCAAAGGAATCAGAAGGCTGAAAGCATAACGCTTTCTGAATAACTTTTCCTATGTTTGTTGTCCACTTGTCTCGATAAATTTTAAATTTGATGGCAAGAAAGGGCTTTTCACTTTTCTCTGAGCTAGAGAGGGTCTCTTCACTCACCAAATCCTGTGAGCTTCTACATTCTCGCACTGTGTCCTCCTTCTGACCTTCAACTTTCTCACTGCCTGGAAAGAAAGCTTTTCATGAGGACTGACAAAGCCCTGCAAGCTGAGTTGGACAATGAGACAAGCAATGAACAAAGCAGATTTTTATCCGAGGAAATGGCAACTTCCTCATCAAAAATCATTCAACATGAAACCTTGGAGTCTACTGCAAGCTAACAGACCTGCTTCTTTACCTCCAGCATATACATACTTTCTTAAGAATATATATAATATATACATAATTTCTTAGGAGCACAGAACAAAGGCGACACTTGCAGAACTCAAAAATTTTATTTCTCTTTGCATTAGACATAATCTCCCCCATCCAATATCTGGCATGGTAGGGTCCTCAGTTGCTTTCAGTCCAGCCTCAGGAAGAGCCCATTAGCTGGAGCAAATCACTGTATCCCTTCTGCTATTTCTGATTAGAATTCCACATTAGAGACACTTAAAAGAGCCAAAAAAAAAAAAAAGAAAGAAAGAAAGAAAAGAAAAGGAAGGTGGGGATCAAAGGCAAAGAGGAGAAAACCATCCTGTCTTGAGCACCTAATGGCTGGCAAGCTTCTCCAGTGACTGAGTGTAGGATACTATCTGATGACAACTCATTCAGTGACTGAGGAAAGAGGCTTAACCAGCTGAGCTGATCGCCAAAGTCCTCATATTTAAATCAGGACCAAAAACTGCACTTCCTTGTATGGAATTGTTGGGACATATCAGCAAGAAAAGGAATGTCAAGTGATTGACCCAGTGCTGACTCAAGTTTCATATTCAGTATATGTCAATGAATAGCACTGTGTCCTTTAATCTTCCTAACAATCCTGGAAAGAGAGCACTGTTATCATTTCACAGATGGGCAAAACGAAGCACAGACTGAAAGGAAGCTTGTACAAGACCACATAAGCTTTGCTATTTCTGGCATACCATCTCCCTTATAGGTAGCAGCTTCTCCAGTGAATCTCAGACTATTATGATTTTTTTGATAAATGAGCAAAAAAAGTGATTCAGTTACATCTAAATCTACTCTTGGCCATGGGGCCTAAGTCTACCCTTGGCAAGAGGGAACAGCTCAGCCCAGGTATCAAAGAGAAATAGGAGAAGACTAAGTCTTTCCCCAAACCACCAACAGTGGGCTTTCCCACCCAAGGGTTTGGTGGAGCAAAACCCCTCCAGTGTCTGTTAGATTCCAACTCCCTTCCCATAAAGGAAGCCACCAGCCTGTAATTGTGTCTTCTTTAAGTTTTCACCTCATGTGAACAGAGTCAAGGCTTGGGCCAACATACTTCAAATACCACTCAAGTTATTTCTCCAGATATTATGGTTCAGTTATTTCAGTTGAGGAAGACTAGGCTGCAAAATATAAGTTCATTGTAAACAAAGAAAATCCATCAAAAATGGAATATCTCAAGAGAAATCTTTTCTAGGTTTTCATTACTGATGGCAAACGATAAAAATCTTTCCATTTGCTGATGGCTCAGTATCCCCACACACATTTACAGTGACGTTCAGGTGAAGGTTTGCATCACCTCTAAAGCAAGTCCATCGGAACATTGCTTGTTAGATATCAGTGTGGATCTCTGCAGCCCTGCAGAGTCACCCAGCTTAGTGTCCAGACATGATACAGTGCCACAGAGAAGAAATGTTATTAAAGTGTCACTCTTGGATGTTTGAGCTCTTGACTGTTGAATGGACATTTACCAGGAAACTGCTTTCATTTTTAAATTCTTGGGTTAAAAGGCCTGGGACTTAGCTTCTTTCTAGTCTTACATCTCTCTATGGGGTTTGAAATGATAGCCAAACCTCTCTGTGCCTCTTTTTCAGTCCAGTTCAGTCGCTCAGTCATGTCCAACTCTTTGTGACCCCATGAATCGCAGCATGCCAGGCCTCCCTGTCCATCACCAACTCCCAGAGGTCACTCAGACTCACATCCATCCAGTCAGTGATACCATCCAGCTATCTCATCCTCTGTCATCCCCTTCTCCTCCTGCTCCCAATCCCTCCCAGCATCAGAGTCTTTTCCAATGAGTCAACTCTTTGCGTAAGGTGGCCAGAGTACTGGAGTTTCAGCTTTAGTATCATTCCCTCCAAAAAAAAATCCCAGGGCTGATCTCCTTCAGAATGGACTGAGTGGATCTACTTGCAGTCCAAGGGACTCTCAAGAGTCTTCTCCAACACCACAGTTCAAACGCATCAATTCTTCGGCACTTAGCCTTCTTCACACTCCAACTCTCACATCCATACATGACCACTGGAAAAACCATAGCCTTGACTAGATGGACCTTAGTCGGCAGAGTAATGTCTCTGCTTTTCAATATGCCATCTAGGTTGGTCATAACTTTTCTTCCAAGGACTAAGTGTCTTTTAATTTCATGGCTGCAGTCACCATCTGCAGTGATTTTGGAGCCCAAAAAAATAAAGTCTGACACTGTTTCCACTGTTTCCCCATCTATTTGCCATGAAGTGATGGGACTGGATGCCATGATCTTCGTTTTCTGAATGTTGAGCTTTAAGCCAACTTTTTCACTCTCCACTTTCACTTTCATCAGGAGGCTTTTTAGTTCCTCTTCACTTTCTGCCATAAGGGTGGATAAGGGTGGTGTCATCTGCATATCTGAGGTTATTGATATTTCTCCCCACAATCTTGATTCCAACTTACCCCATCCTTATCCAATTCGTGTCCCTCTATCATTCTCTCTGGAGAAGGCAATGGCACCCCACTCCAGTACTCTTGCCTGGAAAATCCTGTGGACAGAGGAGCCTGGTAGGCTGCAGTCCATGGGGTCGCGAAGAGTCGGACACGACTGAGTGACTTCCCTTTCACTTTTCACTTTCATGCATTGGAGAAGGAAATAGCAACCCACTCCAGTGTCTCGCCTGGAGAATCTCAGGGATGGTGGAGCCTGGTGGGCTGCCATCTATGGGGTCACACAGAGTCAGATACGACTGAAGTGACTCAGCAGCATCACTCTCTCTCATGAAATTTCACTCTTTTTTTTCTTTGTAACATATTGCAACACATGATTAGTCCTTTACATGCATATCTCAGTACTGAACTGTTCTCAACCAATTTGAAATTCCATGAAAGCAAGGAGGTCCTGTTTGTTCTTGTCACCATTATCTCCCCACATTTAACACAGTGATTATCACATATTGGATGGGTAAACCCAAACATACAAAGAATTAAAAACTGTGCTAGAAACAACCATATAAATACTACTTAAATTCAATTGTTAATATTTTTACCAATTTTTTGAAAGATTTGTCTCTCCATCTCTTTCTTTTTCATTTCTCTCTCTAATTCTATTGCTAAATCATTTGAAAATAGTGGTTGATCTCACAATACTTAATTGCCTAAATATTTCAGCACACATATCCTGAAAATAAGGTATATGTCCTGAATAATCTTAATACCATTAGCCAGCCTAAGAAAATGAGTGATAATTCCCTACTCTTCTTCAATATCTAGACCACCTTCAAGTTTCCCCAATTGGCATTTCAAGTTCTTTTATTTTTATTAATTAGTATCTAATCAAGATTCTCAAAACACTTCCCAGTACACACAAACACACATACAGACAGTAAAAATTTTCTGCATTGAGGTTTTGAAGAATCAATTCAATTGTTTTCTAGAAGGTTCTATATTCTGGATTTATGTGCTTATTTCCTTATGGTATCATTAACTTGTTTCTCTAGTTCCCAAATATCTGGAAACTAGAAGTTAGGCTTAAAAGTTTGATTAGATTAAGGTTAAACGTGTTCTCTGACTGCATTCTATCAGAAGGCACACATTACCTTCACAGTTTGGAGTGCCACTATTAACCACATAATCAGGATTGACCATCTGATCTGTTATATATTGGTGCATTTTCCCCTTTGTATTAGCAGGAACTCATTCAAGCAATTTTTTGGACATTTATTTATAATTGAAATAAAATTTAAATTCCTTTCCCTGGGACTGAACATTATTCAGAAAGCTGGTTTATTTGTAGAACTTTATTCTTTTCCTTTTGGAAGGAGAATGACTGCATTGGGGAAGGGGGTGTCTTCAATTACCTTTGCAGAAAATGTTGTTTAGCTTAAAATCAACTCTTCATGAATTTTAAAATAAAAGCACCTCCTCCATATATTTTAAAAGACAGCATTTTGTACAGATCTTTGACTGTAGCATTTTTCACTCAGCATTAATTACATATATCAACTTTTCATCCTTCCTGTAAACCGATATTATTTATTAAACTCACAAGAAAAGACATGATTAATCTTTATGATTCATTGTTTTTCCTGCAAAGAACTAAAGCATATACAGAGTTGATTCTTTTTTCCCTACTGGGCTGTATAATTGGGTTAAATCAGAGCTGCTCAAATCAGTGTACCACTGGGGGTATGTGGCATTGTGCTGGGGGTACTCAATAAACACGGAGCCTCTTTCTGAAGCATCTTTTTCCTTAATGATGGGTAATTTAAAACATGTTTACATACCCAAATAAACTCATATGTATTATAGAATAAAATGCAAAATTCTCATAAATGTAAAGATATAACATAGACCACTTTAAGTGAGCCACTTTAAGTCAATAAAATACAAAATCCACATAAATTTAAAGATAGAACATAAGACCATTTTAAGTAAAGCACCAGTCAGTATCCTCTGTCATTTCTACCACTTCCTATTGGCCTCCCAAACCCATGAATTACCACAATCCTCTACTCTTTGAAATTCTAGCTTAATTAAAGCATCTGGCTAAAGAATCCACCTGCAATGCAGGAGGTCTCAGTTCTATTCCTGGGTTGAGAAGATCCCCTGGAGAAGGGAGAGGCTACCCACTCCAGTATTCTTGGGCTTTGCTGGTGGCTCAGACAGTAAAGAATCAGCCTGCAATGCAGGAGACCTTGGTTCGATCCCTGGGTTGGGAAGAGTCCCTGGAGGAGGGCAAGGCAACCCACTCCAGTATTCTGTCTGAGGAGGGCTACAGTCCATGGAGTCACAAAGAGTCAGACGCGGCTGAACGACAGCACAAACTGCCAACATAAGCTTAAATGAACAAAAACAAACTTCTGGAAAATTTACCTGAGACTTCCAATTGCCAACCCTGCCTTAAGTCAGATAAACTAAGCATGGGAGCTGAAGATTGGTTTAGGGGACCCCACCTATGTTTAATGATACAAATCAGTAAACTCACTTAACCTTCCTGTGCTCCCACATCCAGACAAGGCTCCTCTCATGCTCACTTCTGTATCATCCTTTCTCCTACACCCCATCTTTTCCTTGACAAACATTTACAAAGAACTTACTGTGAGTCAAGCACCTTTCTGAGCACTTTATTACTGATGATGCTATTCACATCAACCTTATAACATAGGTACTAATGTCATCAGCATGTTACAGATGAGGAGAGTAAAGCATAAATGAGGTGACTTGCCTAACATAGCTAGTGACCACTGCTGCTGCTGCTGCTGCTAAGGTGCTTCAGTCGTGTCCGACTCTGTGCGACCCCATAGACAGCAGCCCACCAGGCTCCCTTGTCCACGGGACTCCTCAGGCAAGAATACTGGAGTGGGTTACCATAGAGATGGGGTTTTACATCAGGCAGCCTGGTATTTTAACAATAGCATCTATCTCAAAGCTTTGCCCTTAAGACCTCAAATAATATATTTGATTATTTTGTTGATAGAGCAAGAAAATCTGGAGTTATCTTTGATCCCTCCTTCGGCCTTATATGGGCTTCCCCCATGGCACAGCGGTAAAGAATCTGCCTGCAACGCAGGAGCTCAGCATCCCTAGGTTGGGAAGACNAATTCTTCGGCACTTAGCCTTCTTCACACTCCAACTCTCACATCCATACATGACCACTGGAAAAACCATAGCCTTGACTAGATGGACCTTAGTCGGCAGAGTAATGTCTCTGCTTTTCAATATGCCATCTAGGTTGGTCATAACTTTTCTTCCAAGGACTAAGTGTCTTTTAATTTCATGGCTGCAGTCACCATCTGCAGTGATTTTGGAGCCCAAAAAAATAAAGTCTGACACTGTTTCCACTGTTTCCCCATCTATTTGCCATGAAGTGATGGGACTGGATGCCATGATCTTCGTTTTCTGAATGTTGAGCTTTAAGCCAACTTTTTCACTCTCCACTTTCACTTTCATCAGGAGGCTTTTTAGTTCCTCTTCACTTTCTGCCATAAGGGTGGATAAGGGTGGTGTCATCTGCATATCTGAGGTTATTGATATTTCTCCCCACAATCTTGATTCCAACTTACCCCATCCTTATCCAATTCGTGTCCCTCTATCATTCTCTCTGGAGAAGGCAATGGCACCCCACTCCAGTACTCTTGCCTGGAAAATCCTGTGGACAGAGGAGCCTGGTAGGCTGCAGTCCATGGGGTCGCGAAGAGTCGGACACGACTGAGTGACTTCCCTTTCACTTTTCACTTTCATGCATTGGAGAAGGAAATAGCAACCCACTCCAGTGTCTCGCCTGGAGAATCTCAGGGATGGTGGAGCCTGGTGGGCTGCCATCTATGGGGTCACACAGAGTCAGATACGACTGAAGTGACTCAGCAGCATCACTCTCTCTCATGAAATTTCACTCTTTTTTTTCTTTGTAACATATTGCAACACATGATTAGTCCTTTACATGCATATCTCAGTACTGAACTGTTCTCAACCAATTTGAAATTCCATGAAAGCAAGGAGGTCCTGTTTGTTCTTGTCACCATTATCTCCCCACATTTAACACAGTGATTATCACATATTGGATGGGTAAACCCAAACATACAAAGAATTAAAAATTGTGCTAGAAACAACCATATAAATACTACTTAAATTCAATTGTTAATATTTTTACCAATTTTTTGAAAGATTTGTCTCTCCATCTCTTTCTTTTTCATTTCTCTCTCTAATTCTATTGCTAAATCATTTGAAAATAGTGGTTGATCTCACAATACTTAATTGCCTAAATATTTCAGCACACATATCCTGAAAATAAGGTATATGTCCTGAATAATCTTAATACCATTAGCCAGCCTAAGAAAATGAGTGATAATTCCCTACTCTTCTTCAATATCTAGACCACCTTCAAGTTTCCCCAATTGGCATTTCAAGTTCTTTTATTTTTATTAATTAGTATCTAATCAAGATTCTCAAAACACTTCCCAGTACACACAAACACACATACAGACAGTTAAAATTTTCTGCATTGAGGTTTTGAAGAATCAATTCAATTGTTTTCTAGAAGGTTCTATATTCTGGATTTATGTGCTTATTTCCTTATGGTATCATTAACTTGTTTCTCTAGTTCCCAAATATCTGGAAACTAGAAGTTAGGCTTAAAAGTTTGATTAGATTAAGGTTAAACGTGTTCTCTGACTGCATTCTATCAGAAGGCACACATTACCTTCACAGTTTGGAGTGCCACTATTAACCACATAATCAGGATTGACCATCTGATCTGTTATATATTGGTGCATTTTCCCCTTTGTATTAGCAGGAACTCATTCAAGCAATTTTTTGGACATTTATTTATAATTGAAATAAAATTTAAATTCCTTTCCCTGGGACTGAACATTATTCAGAAAGCTGGTTTATTTGTAGAACTTTATTCTTTTCCTTTTGGAAGGAGAATGACTGCATTGGGGAAGGGGGTGTCTTCAATTACCTTTGCAGAAAATGTTGTTTAGCTTAAAATCAACTCTTCATGAATTTTAAAATAAAAGCACCTCCTCCATATATTTTAAAAGACAGCATTTTGTACAGATCTTTGACTGTAGCATTTTTCACTCAGCATTAATTACATATATCAACTTTTCATCCTTCCTGTAAACCGATATTATTTATTAAACTCACAAGAAAAGACATGATTAATCTTTATGATTCATTGTTTTTCCTGCAAAGAACTAAAGCATATACAGAGTTGATTCTTTTTTCCCTACTGGGCTGTATAATTGGGTTAAATCAGAGCTGCTCAAATCAGTGTACCACTGGGGGTATGTGGCATTGTGCTGGGGGTACTCAATAAACACGGAGCCTCTTTCTGAAGCATCTTTTTCCTTAATGATGGGTAATTTAAAACATGTTTACATACCCAAATAAACTCATATGTATTATAGAATAAAATGCAAAATTCTCATAAATGTAAAGATATAACATAGACCACTTTAAGTGAGCCACTTTAAGTCAATAAAATACAAAATCCACATAAATTTAAAGATAGAACATAAGACCATTTTAAGTAAAGCACCAGTCAGTATCCTCTGTCATTTCTACCACTTCCTATTGGCCTCCCAAACCCATGAATTACCACAATCCTCTACTCTTTGAAATTCTAGCTTAATTAAAGCATCTGGCTAAAGAATCCACCTGCAATGCAGGAGATCTCAGTTCTATTCCTGGGTTGAGAAGATCCCCTGGAGAAGGGAGAGGCTACCCACTCCAGTATTCTTGGGCTTTGCTGGTGGCTCAGACAGTAAAGAATCAGCCTGCAATGCAGGAGACCTTGGTTCGATCCCTGGGTTGGGAAGAGTCCCTGGAGGAGGGCAAGGCAACCCACTCCAGTATTCTGTCTGAGGAGGGCTACAGTCCATGGAGTCACAAAGAGTCAGACGCGGCTGAACGACAGCACAAACTGCCAACATAAGCTTAAATGAACAAAAACAAACTTCTGGAAAATTTACCTGAGACTTCCAATTGCCAACCCTGCCTTAAGTCAGATAAACTAAGCATGGGAGCTGAAGATTGGTTTAGGGGACCCCACCTATGTTTAATGATACAAATCAGTAAACTCACTTAACCTTCCTGTGCTCCCACATCCAGACAAGGCTCCTCTCATGCTCACTTCTGTATCATCCTTTCTCCTACACCCCATCTTTTCCTTGACAAACATTTACAAAGAACTTACTGTGAGTCAAGCACCTTTCTGAGCACTTTATTACTGATGATGCTATTCACATCAACCTTATAACATAGGTACTAATGTCATCAGCATGTTACAGATGAGGAGAGTAAAGCATAAATGAGGTGACTTGCCTAACATAGCTAGTGACCACTGCTGCTGCTGCTGCTGCTAAGGTGCTTCAGTCGTGTCCGACTCTGTGCGACCCCATAGACAGCAGCCCACCAGGCTCCCTTGTCCACGGGACTCCTCAGGCAAGAATACTGGAGTGGGTTACCATAGAGATGGGGTTTTACATCAGGCAGCCTGGTATTTTAACAATAGCATCTATCTCAAAGCTTTGCCCTTAAGACCTCAAATAATATGTTTGATTATTTTGTTGATAGAGCAAGAAAATCTGGAGTTATCTTTGATCCCTCCTTCGGCCTTATATGGGCTTCCCCCATGGCACAGCGGTAAAGAATCTGCCTGCAACGCAGGAGCTCAGCATCCCTAGGTTGGGAAGACCCCCTGGAGAAGGAAATGACAATCCACTCCAGTATTCTGGCCTGAAGAATTCCATGAACAGAGAAGCCTGGTGGGCTACAGTCCATGGGGTCACAAAGAGTCAGACACAGCTGAAGTGACTTAGCATGCATGCATCAGCCTTTCACTCAAGCAATGACCATGTTCACTAATGCCTTGCATATATATTTTTTTTTAATTTTTTAACCTTCTTTACATTCCCATGGCTCCTGCTCCAGGTCAGGTCTTTATCTAGACACTGCCAGAGTTTCTTCTTGGGTATTTTTTGTCTTCATTTCCTTCCCTCCTTCAATCCGTCTTCATATTCTTGCCAGAATTCTCTTCCAAAGCACAATTCTGATCAAGCCAGTCTCTTCCACACAAACTTTCTTCAGCTCCTCTTTGCTTACAACGTAAAAGCCACGCTTTGCTGATAGTGTTCAAGACTCGAACCAACCTTTTCAGGTTTGTCCGGCTACACCACACACCTTACACTATACACCTTGCACTCCACAGACTAGATCAATGATTCTTGAACATTTTTATTTCAGGATCCCTTTGTTGGTGTTGTTTAGTCGCTAAGTGGTGTCAGACCCTTTGGTGACCCCATAGGCTGTAGCCTGCCAAGCTCCTCTGTCCATGGGATTTCTTGGGCAAGAATACTACTGGAGTGGGGTGTCATTTCCTTCTCCAGGGATCTTTTTGGCCCAGGGGTTGAATCCTGCTTTGTATGTGAATTCTTTACCACTGAGCCACCAAGGAAGCCCCTGGGGACTCCTTCTAGCATATAAAAACTATTAAACACTCCCAAACTGTCCTTTCCCTAAACAAAGTATTGTTTTCAATCTTATTGATAGTGCAATTTCGAGAAACAGCCAGCACACTCTTCCCGGACTTAGTGGTTCTTATATCACTGAGTGAATTCTTAAATTAAAAATTAAACAAAAATTTTAAACATTATAGCATTAAATTTTAAATAAAAATAAATTCACTATATGCTAATACCATATTATTTTTTAAACATATTTTCTGAAATAAAAATATATTAAGTGAAAAGAGTGATATTCTACAGTTTTACAGATCTCTAATACCTGGTTGAATGGAGAACAAGTAAATTCTCATATTTGCATTCACATCCAGTCTTTTGAAATATCACACAAAATATAGCTTCCAGAAAACTCCATTGTATGTTCACAAGAGAANTTTAAAACATATTTTCTGAAATAAAAATATATTAAGTGAAAAGAGTGATATTCTACAGTTTTACAGATCTCTAATACTTGGTTAAATGGAGAACAAGTAAATTCTCATATTTGCATTCACATCCAGCCTTTGAAATATCACACAAAATATAGCTTCCAGAAAACTTCATTGTATGTTCACAAGAGAATGGAAGTGAAAAAGGCAAATATCACTTTAATATTATCATGAAAAGATCATGGGAACCCCCAGAGTTCCGGGGCCACACTTTGAGAATCACTATTTTAAGTAAATTTTACCTTGCTTTTAAAACAGTTCACCCTACAGTTATGATATTTCTTCTTTCTAGATGCTCTTTCTCCCTTAATTTCTTCTTATTAAACCCAACCTAACCCATCAATGTTCAAAGTGTCACTTGTTAATGACCTTCCTCTATCCCTAGTAAGAATTCTTTCCTCTTTTGTGTTTCTGTAGTACTTTGCATTTAAAATTCTCAATCACTCAATCATAGCGTATCTCAGTTCAGTTCAGTTCAATTCAGTCGTTCAGTCACGTCCAACTCTTTACGACCCCATGAATCACAGCACGCCAGGCCTCTCTGTTCATCACCAACTCCTGGAGTTCACTCAGACACATGTCCATCGAGTCAGTGATGCCATCCAGCCATCTCATCCTCTGTTGTCCCCTTCTCCTCCTGCCCCCAATCCCTCCCAGCATCAGAGTCTTTTCCAATGAGTCAGCTCTTCGCATCAGGTGGCCAAAGTACTGAAGTTTCAGCTTTAGCATCATTCCTTCCAAAGAACACCCAGGGCTGATCTTCTTCAGAATGGACTGGTTGGATCTCCTTGCAGTCCAAGGGACTCTCAAGAGTCTTCTCCAACACCACAGTTCAAAAGCATCAGTTCAGTGCTCAGCCTTCTTCACAGTCCAACTCTCACATCCATACATAGAGTACCTGCTATGTTCTAAATGTGGGCAATATCTACTCTTTCTCTACTATCTTTTCCCTTCCTTCCCTCTACATCAGAGCTTACCTTCAGCCCCATCCTCCTCAAGCTGACAACCAAACTAATACCACAGTGGTTGAAACTTAGGCACATAAATATAGTACTAAGGATATTTTTTTTAGACTCAGAGGACCTTTCCATAGCTCTCAAATTACACCACATAAACCATCTGATTTTGCCATTACTTCCGATCTCTCCTATACTTAAACCACACTAAAATAGGTCTGATTCTCTTTAGTAAGCAGAAAATTGAGAGCAATTCATCTGATAAATGTTTATAAGCACAAATTGAACCACTCTATCCCTTGCTCAATACACCATGAATATTCAATTTGACAAATAAATATTACCTCAATTGTTGAAGAATTTGAATCCCAGATGAGCAGGATGACCTTCCAGTCCCATGTTTCTATAATGCTAAGTTTCAGATGAGCATTAAGTATTTGAGTAAAGAGACCTGAATGATGTAACTTTAGGCTTGACACTGGACATTTCTGAAACTCAGTTTCTTCCACTATTCTAGAGGCCTCTTGAAATCAGAAACCATGTCTTTTTGATATCTGCCCACCACAGGGTGCCATATATAGTAAGATAAACATCCATGGAACAAGCAGGGCAGCTACATTCATGCTTCTTCATTGGAGTTGGAACACCAGAATATTTGAAACTCCATCTCTGACTGGCAAAATCACTTTTATTTCTGCCTTTAATAGACACATAACTAAAGGCAAGGGCTAATGGGATGTCAAAGCAGTCACAGCCCCTTAATTGATTTGAAGGTGCTTGCATAACTATTTAAGGCAAAATGATGTTCTCACTGATGGGAGATATGGAATGTACAATTTGCATTTCATCAGAGAAAAAAAAATTCCTTGGTTTCCTCTGCAAAGCACTAATGTTTTCAATACTGCTGACTGTGGTATTTTGAGAAATAGCCAGTATGCCCTCTGCACAGTTAGACAGTAAGAGGAAATATTGTCTCCCCAGGTGTCAGAATTCCTTTCTGTAATGGAAGGATGTGTGGGACAGCATTTCAAACATAGTCACAGAGGGAGAAGGAGGCTGACAAGTAAGATGGATGAATGAGAGGGAAAACATGTGTTGAGATGGAAGCTGTCAAGGGTAGATCCTGTTGGTGCATCAGAAGTGTCCTAATTAAAAATGCCCATCATAAAAGCCTTTTGGGAGGAAAGAGGAAAAAAAGGAAGCCTTCTTCTGAGCAACACAAGAGATTTCAGAGAAGAGGCAAGCCTCTGGAGCTCAAGTGAACTGCAGTAATCACATCGGTGGCTGTATTCAGTCATCTAAAATATTAATTCTGTCATCTAGAATATTTCTATAACTCAACTCAAAAAATCTGCGTCTTCTTCCAGAATGCC
>SJYW01033060.1:90010-101489 GCA_006410735.1 Raphicerus campestris
CAGTCCAAGGGACTCTCAAGAGTCTTCTCCAACACCACAGTTCAAAAGCATCAGTTCAGTGCTCAGCCTTCTTCACAGTCCAACTCTCACATCCATACATAGAGTACCTGCTATGTTCTAAATGTGGGCAATATCTACTCTTTCTCTACTATCTTTTCCCTTCCTTCCCTCTACATCAGAGCTTACCTTCAGCCCCATCCTCCTCAAGCTGACAACCAAACTAATACCACAGTGGTTGAAACTTAGGCACATAAATATAGTACTAAGGATATTTTTTTTAGACTCAGAGGACCTTTCCATAGCTCTCAAATTACACCACATAAACCATCTGATTTTGCCATTACTTCCGATCTCTCCTATACTTAAACCACACTAAAATAGGTCTGATTCTCTTTAGTAAGCAGAAAATTGAGAGCAATTCATCTGATAAATGTTTATAAGCACAAATTGAACCACTCTATCCCTTGCTCAATACACCATGAATATTCAATCTGACAAATAAGTATTACCTCAATTGTTGAAGAATTTGAATCCCAGATGAGCAGGATGACCTTCCAGTCCCATGTTTCTATAATGCTAAGTTTCAGATGAGCATTAAGTATTTGAGTAAAGAGACCTGAATGATGTAACTGTAGGCTTGACACTGGACATTTCTGAAACTCAGTTTCTTCCACTATTCTAGAAGCCTCTTGAAATCAGAAACCATGTCTTTTTGATATCTGCCCACCACAGGGTGCCATATATAGTAAGATAAACATCCATGGAACAAGCAGGGCAGCTACATTCATGCTTCTTCATTGGAGTTGGAACACCAGAATATTTGAAACTCCATCTCTGACTGGCAAAATCACTTTTATTTCTGCCTTTAATAGACACATAACTAAAGGCAAGGGCTAATGGGATGTCAAAGCAGTCACAGCCCCTTAATTGATTTGAAGGTGCTTGCGTAACTGTTCAAGGCAAAATGATGTTCTCACTGATGGGAGATATGGAATGTACAATTTGCATTTCATCAGAGAAAAAAAATTCCTTGGTTTCCTCTGCAAAGCACTAATGTTTTCAATACTGCTGACTGTGGTATTTTGAGAAATAGCCAGTATGCCCTCTGCACAGTTAGACAGTAAGAGGAAATATTGTCTCCCCAGGTGTCAGAATTCCTTTCTGTAATGGAAGGATGTGTGGGACAGCATTTCAAACATAGTCACAGAGGGAGAAGGAGGCTGACAAGTAAGATGGATGAATGAGAGGGAAAACATGTGTTGAGATGGAAGCTGTCAAGGGTAGATCCTGTTTGTGCATCAGAAGTGCCCTAATTAAAAATGCCCATCATAAAAGCCTTTTGGGAGGAAAGAGGAAAAAAAAGGAAGCCCTCTTCTGAGCAACGCAAGAGATTTCAGAGAAGAGGCAAGCCTCTGGAGCTCAAGTGAACTGCAGTAATCATATCGGTGGCTGTATTCAGTCATCTAAAATATTAACTCTGTCATCTAGAATATTTCTATAACTCAACTCAAAAAATCTGCGTCTTCTTCCAGAATGCCTCTGTTTTGAAAGAATATCACAAGTTCACCTGAAATATAGAAGTTGGAGACAATGGGGTGTCACTATGTCATCTGGGGCTCAGGTCTTCCAAATTCTCATCAATAATGATTTCCTTCTTTCCCATAACTGACGTCCTAAACCTTCTAATGTTTATAGTGACATTAGTCAATTCCTTAGATGCACTAAGCCAAATTAAATAAAGGACTGCAGGGAAATTTATCTATAGAACATGAATCTTTAATGAGCCTTCATCCCTATAACTCTTACAGTAGAAAGAGATTTGCAGGAATAGCGTCTAGTCACCCATGAAGGCTGGGTGGACTTGAACAGATAAATGAGCTTTCCTGATCCTCTTTTGCTTCCTTTACGGGACTGGATTAGATAATAATTGAGGTCGTTTCCACTCTGACCTTCAGACTCTATCATCATTCTCAAATGTTTGCCCTTTTCCCTAAAAGGTAGTTAAGAGGACATTGTTAATACATAGTGGTTTTATGATGAGAGAGGAGTCGTGGTACTTAAGAGTATGACTCTCCTATCAGATGGTCTACAATCGCACCTCTACCAATCACTAGCTGTGTGACTTTGTTCAAGTCACCTAACCTCTCTGTGACCCAGTTTCTTCATCTATTCAATTCAGTTCAGTTCAGTCTCTCAGTCATGTTCAACTCTTTGCAACCACAAGAATCGCAGCAGGCCAGGCCTCCCTGTCCATCACCAACTCCCAGANTTCATTAAATATGTTTTTAAGACTTTCCTGAAATTTAACAGATGCTCGTGGAAAGCAGTGTGCTTAATCACTCAGTCATGTTCGACTCTTTGCAATCCCATGAACTGTAGCTTAGCAGGCTCCTCTGTCGCTGAGATTCTCCAGGCAAGAATACTGGGCTCGCCATGCTCTCCTCCAGGGGATCTTCTCAACCCAGGGATCAAACCCGGGTCTCCTGCATTGCAGGCAGATTCTTTACCACCTGAGCCACCATGGAAAGCAGAGATGTTTGTAAAGAAATAAACTCTAAATGAAGGAAACATCAGAGCCAGGCATTTCCGGTGTTTTCTCCCCCCTTTCATGGGTTCTCATGGCACTAAGTAGATACCAAAATGCAGCGACCACTAAAAGCAAAATTAAAGCTCAAAAAGTTTTCAAGCAAATTCCTTCAAACTTTCAAAGAATCCTGCCAAAAAGAGTAAGAACATAGGGAACAACCAATGGGAAAACAAGGAAAATGAAGCAGAATGAAATGGAAAGTAAAATGGGGATTATTGAGCTGGAATTTAGACCAAAAAATGACAAATTTGGAAGACAGAGATCCAACATATATAAATTGTGTTTGTTTGAAGAGATTAGAAAATCTGAAACTGAAATAACTTTTTTCAGTGGTCTAAGAGAATGCTCCAGAAATAAAATGGGACCAAAATCTATAGATTAAAAGACTACATGATGTTCAAAAAGGGATGATATTGTATTAGCAAAGCAGACAAGTCCTGATTAAGTTACCAGACTCCCTCAGGCATTATGTCAAGGATATCAAATCAACCGTGAGCATGAAAAACCATCAGGTTAATCTCTGGTTGCCTATAGCCACCCTCAATGCTAGAAGACAGTGGTAAACTGTCTAGAAGTTTCTGAGAGCAAGAAAGTGTGAGTCAGTAATGTTATACTTGGCCAAGATATTGTGAAACTGGAAAGGTCAAGATGTGCTTCTGCTTATAGTCTAAAACTGAGGTAATATAGGACCCATAGACATAGTTGTTCTTGTAGCTCAGTCGGTAAAGAATTTGCCTGAAGTACAGGAGATCCAAGTTTGATCCCTGGGTTGGGAAGATCCCCTGGAGAAGGAAATGGCAACCCACTCCAGTATCCTTGCCTGGAAAATCTCCTGGACAAAGGAACCTGACGGATTGCAGTCCATGGGGTTGCAAACAGTCGGGCACGACTGAGCAACTAACACGCACACACAGACATAGCCAGGGGAAAAGAATGACTTGAAGATGAGTCCCAGCCAGTTAAATCTTATTCTATCATCAAATAAGTTTAACTACAGAATCAAGGTGAAACAACTTGAAGCAGAGAATATGAATTTAAAAACTATGGCAATGTAGAAATAGTATGCCTAAAAATACTGAGAGATTAAAAATAGGAAGAAGCAGGAAAACACTGTAAATATTCTGATCTCCTCTTCTTTCAGAGTTAGAGGGTCTGAAGATGCAATTTAAAGCACACAAATACAGGCCTAAGTATAATATGTAAAAATACAAATTAATCTCTACAGAAAATAAGAGTACTCATATAAATAATAAAAATTAGGTGGTGGAAAAGAAGGAAGATGGGAAGAATTATTAATATTAATTTTGCATCAATTATAGATAATAAATAACATTTAAAGATGATAAGGGGCTTCCCAGGTGGTACAGTGGTAAAGAATCTGCCTGCCAATGCAGGAGATACTAGAGACGCTTATTCAGTCCCTGAGCCAGGAAGATCCCCTGGAGGAGGAACTGGCAACCTGCTCCACTATTCTTTTGGGCTTCCTTGGTAGCTCAGTGGTAAAGAATCCACCTGCAATGCAGCAGACATGGATTCTATCCCTGTGTCCAGATGATACCCTGGAGCAGGGCATGACAACCCCCTCAAGTATTCTTGACTGGAGAATCCCATGGACAGAGGAGCCCAGCGGGTTGCAGTTTGTAGGGTCTCAGAGTCCAGTTCAGCTGAAGTGACTAAGCATGTAAAGATGATAAAGTTATAAAATATTTTAAATCATAAAGGAAAATTAACATTAAAAATAAAAATGGCACAGGTTAAATAACAAGAGACGTAAAAGAAATAAACAAATGAGCATTAAAAATAAAAATACCAGAAACCTAGCTTGTAATAGCAAAAGACAAAAAATAAATGGCTATCAAAAGGGAATTGGTTATATCAACTTTTGAAACATCCGCTTAATGGCATAGTATGCAATTGTTTAAAGAGTAAGATAGAGCTTTTGCTTTTTGTTTCACAATCTCCGAGGTATGTGCTAAGAAAAAAAAAGCAAGGTGTCAGGTAGTGTGCACAGGACTCTTTTACTTCTATAAATAAAAGAGATGTTCAGTGTACACACACAATACACACACAAATACTTTTTCATGTAAGGAAAATTTTGCAGAAAAAACTGTTAATAATGACATTTCTTTCTTGGATAGAAGACTGGTGTTATGAAGTTTAAGAATAATTTTTTTTCTATTTCTTTTTGTACAATTCATTAGTACTTTGAGAAAAATAAAATAAAACAAACTCAAGAAAATGCATATGTATATTCATCTATATATGCTTATGTATACACATATACATATATATACATATAAATATGCGTTTCTTAACAGAGTCTGATAGACATGTGTGTGTATAATTAAGAAGCATCACAAATCAAAGGAATGAATGACAAATTAGCCAATAAATTTTGCCAATAAAAAAAATAAGTTAGATATCTCACTTCGTGTAAAAATAAATTCCAGATAGATAAAAGATAAATATAAAAATTAAAACAAAGCTAGAAAAAACTGTAAAGAAACTTTAATTGATATTCAGTTAGGGAAGGATTTTCTAAATATTAAAAGGCAAGAAAAAAGTGAAGAAGTATCTGCAATAATATGACAAAGGGGTTCATATGCTTAATACTNTAAAACAAAACTAGAAAAAACTGTAAAGAAACTTTAATTGATATTCAGTTAGGGAAGGATTTTCTAAATATTAAAAGGCAAGAAAAAAGTGAAGAAGTATCTGCAATAATATGACAAAGGGGTTCATATGCTTAATACTTTAAAAGCCTGTATCAGCTGTGAAAAAATATATTTACCTCAGAGAAAAATGATCAATAGAATAAAAATACATACATCTATATACTTTTATTGAATACCAACTTTGGGAATGTAAAGGTGAGCCTAGAGCTCTCAGGGAATTTATAGACTAGTGAGGGAAGAATATTCTAGAAATAGGGGGATTCTCATCTCTTAGTTTGCTGGTCAAAAAAATTAACTGACTTAAAGATTATAAAAGAATCCACAACTGGCTACTTTCTTTCATAAGCATTGAAACCTTTTTAAAGCCAGCTGT
The DNA here is from genome assembly GCA_006410735.1 of Raphicerus campestris. NCBI lineage: Eukaryota > Metazoa > Chordata > Mammalia > Artiodactyla > Bovidae > Raphicerus > Raphicerus campestris. Next base: position 95,646 of record SJYW01033060.1, read on the forward strand.
TACTCATTACCAACCCAGATGTATTTCATATTGCCAGTAGATACACATTCAGTATCAATGCACTGCTCAGTCTACGATACATCCTAAGCCTAGACATGCAGCATCTCATTCAGTCCTCACAGCTCTAGAACATTGCTATTATTAGTTCTCCCATTTTGCAAATGGGAAAACTGAGAGACTTTAAGAGATGGTGCAATTTTCCAAACTCACACATTTGGTAAAAGGGTAAGGCGTGACTTACGTCCTCTCTAACCTCAAAATCTATGCAAGAAGGTGACATTTGTAAAGAGCAAAATTGCTCAGAAATATGTATATATTCCATAGACACAAGCTGGCTCTCTATAAAACACAAATGACTGTTTCTGCAGTAAAGATAAAATTAATTTGCAATTTGTAATTTTTCTTTCACTTTCCATGATATATTTTAAAAACTGTGTATGTGCATGTATGTGTATGTGTTCATCTTTGTTGGTTTCATTTTGCCTCTGTTAGGTCATTACTGCTGCAGTCTGATTAAATGAAATGATTGCCCTTGAACTCTCTCTATACTCCAAGGCAGCAAAGCAAGAAGAAACATATGGCACCAGTGTTGTAGCAGCACAATTTTTAGGCCTCCTCGAGAATTATGTGGCTGCGCTGGTGACTGCTATCAACAATTCTGTGACTCCTAATTTAGAGTAGTGGATTCACAGCCTTAGAATGCAAACCTGTGGGTCAGCCAGGTAGTCTCTCCCCTGTATTCAGAATCCAGCTTTTCAGCACACAGCTTCTGCGTTTCCCTTCATATGACCACTGCACTCAGGAGAATTTGGACCAGCTCAGCATGCAAGGACAATAGGACAGGCGTTTGCTCTGTAAATAGCACACAGCATGATTACTCTGATAGAAACTGACTTTGTAGTAAGAGAAAGGAAGACGAGGTTGTGTGTGTATGTGTGCATATGCCTTCCCTGCACAAAACAGGAAAGTGTTCATTTTATGATCATTTATAAGACTATATATCCAGTATATCCAATCCAATCCAATGCTTGACTAAATGATGACTTTTTGTAGTTGCAAATTTGTGAGCTTGAAAAAATAGAATTTCACCTCAACACCACAGTATTTACATTGGAATTTTGTCCCAGTTAAAATCTAAAGTACCCACAAATTTCATGACTGTGGCTCTGACATCTCTTCCCAGTTTGTTAAATATATTTCTTCTGGACAGCTTTACTGTATATTTTTATTGTGTGAGGCTGGTCTACATTCTAGCAAATTTGCAGTTGATTATCCTAAGCTCATTCAGGACCAGTTTCCAAGGACTGCTCGTTTGACCTTAAAGTATAGGACTATGATTTTTCTTTGCAAACTCACCAAACCTCTTATTATACTCTTACAGAAAAAAAGAAAAAAGAACCTACTTAGGGATTAAGAGTGATGTCCTCTCCTAGAAAAGATACGAGGTCCTACTTTGGATAATACTATTAAACCTATCAAGGGGTCCCTCTCTTGGACATGCGGTACACTATAGCCCTTGAATCCTGATTCAAACACTGACTCAAAGTGTTATTGCACTTATTTTTCAATATAACATGTATGTGTAACTTTGTAAAATGTATTTTGGCTTGAGAAATGGCCCCTTCTCATCCATCCTATTGTTAATCACTTGCTGAATGTCATTGTGCCATAGACAACAGGCACCTTGCCACCAGGAAAAGGTGGTGCTTGCTAGTTAGGATGGCATCACCGCCACCAAACTTCCTTCTTGCTCACCCTGCCCTTTAAGTGCGCCACTGGCCCTCCTGGATCAGAATGTTGCATTATAAGCACATGCAGTGTTTTCCCACAGTCATGTTCTCATGGGCTGTGGCAAGAAAGCACAAAAGGAAGATGACACACACCCTGTTTTACAGTAGGAAGGGAGGGAGTGTCAATATTGATATTGTCCAAACATCAGAAAACATGAATAAGGGCAGATTGTTGAAGATAGCAATCAAGAAATTTCAAAGCCTGTCCCTCACCAACTCATACACTTTAGCCCTTGAACATCGAGGTCACTTTCACATTACCCCTGTTTAAAGGTCCTCAAAAGATCCCTCACCCCCGGGGTAAATGCCTTCATATGGCACCAGAGGACACCGGTGCCCTGCATTCAACCCCGTGTTTCTTGTCAGCCCTTGATCCTTTGTGCACTAAATTGAGATAAGCCCTTCAGGGATCCCATACACCCCAAGTTGTTTTCACTTGACCTTTGCTTAGGTTCGCCCATCTGCCTTGAATCCCCATCTCCAGCTTCCCTGGCTAGAATCTAATCCCATAATACTTGTCCTCCCAGAAGACTGCCTTTCCTCCTCTTTGCTCCCACAATGCTTTTCATATGGGTCTCTCATTCTAGTTGGGTTAGTTTTTTATCTTCTCCTGTTTATTTACGTTACTTCCCTGAATCTGTGTGAGGTCCGTGAACTATAAGATTGTGTCTTCTTCATCTACCGATCCTAAAGCTCTACAAAGTCTCTGATACATACGAAGAGATTAATAAATATCGGTTGAGTAAGTGAATTATCTTGAAAGGGAAAACTGGAACATATAAGTTAACCTAATTATTTCTTTGCTTTGTTACTTTGAGCAAATGACTTTTCCACCAAAGTCCTAATTTCCTCACCTTCTCAATGGTCATAATGTGTGACAATTAAATAAGGAAATGCTCAGCAAGTATTTTAGCCAAGTTTCTAACATATAATAAGAAAATGAATGCTAGGTATTGCTATTAACCCAATAATTAAAGTGAGGTCAATCCTTTGGCTTGGCTTCTAAGATTTATATTTCTCAGGAGTTAAATTTTCAGATTTGGTGTTTGCTGTTGGTGGGGAATTTGGGGAGTAGAATCTCTTTTTGAAGCTTTTGTTGTCTTGCTCTTTTATCTGAATTTTACTGATCTTTTCCTCAGTTTTTCTCCCTTCTGTGTGAAAAGAAACAGCCAGTAATTCAGGTGCCCAGTAATTCAGGGCTGGGTGATTCACACTCATGTCGAGTCAGCAGGGACTCCATTTTAGAACCACATCAGCAGACATCATCCTCTGTAAATATTTCAAAAATTGATGGACATGGCTGTTTTCACTATTCCAAATTACCATACGTGTCCATCACTCAAATCTGTTTCCATTCACAAACAAGCTTCATGATGTTCTTCTTGAAAAAAGGAACCATGAATCTAAATTTCAAAATACATCAGTTTTCGTTGTTCTCACTCTCAGCAAGGGAATGTGAGGTTTATAATTTGGTGATGGAAATAAATTCTGCCTGACCCCACAGGTCAGCAGTGCCTTAAAGCATGTTAAAAACTAAAGGTCAAATCGCCAAAAGTAAAATGCTACTTTCCAAGGGCAGAAATCTTATTTGATTTCTTTTAAGACCACAAACATGCCTATTTCCTTACAGGTCTTGGAAATTTGCTTGTATGGTAAGTAGAACTGGAAATAAAGTTAACTTTAGCACTCTACTAATTGCAGACCACCCTGGTGTTGAGGCGGGGCGGCTTCCTCCTGGTACCACAAATATGCTGTGCTCGTTTCCACTTCTTGCTTTGACTCACATTTTCTCCTTCTTCTATAAAAACCTACTGCTCTCTTGGTTCAAACCCAGGCTCCACGGTTCGTTAGCTCGGAAACTTTAGAAAATTTACTTAACTTTCTCTAAACCTCAATTTCCTCATCTATAAAATGGGGATAAAAATAGTATCCATTTCAGAGAGCTGTTATAATAATCAAATTAGAAAATGATTTAATCTTTAGCCCAGTTTCTGGCATTGCACAGCACTTATTTTATGACAAACAGTTGTTATTGCTGTTGTTACTGTTCTACACACCACTAAAGGCCCAGTTCACCCTATGTCTCTCCCACATGGTTTCTTCATTCACTGGTCTCCCTCTTGTGTGGGTTTCACTCTTCACATGATTATCCTATGGTCAGCACTCTTCCCATTATGGTACAGCCCAGGATTACATATATTACATAGCATTTATATAACAGATATATATACATGTACCACAATGTGTTCATATATAGAGATTATAACTTAAATATTTTAAATTATAAAATAAATAATAAATAAATATGCATTATACAGTAAATACATAAAATATAAAATAATATAAATAAAATAATAAACATATGTTAGGATATTTGGCATTCTTCATACCATGGAACATGCCAATATTCATTTTCTCTTCTAGGCACAGAGGAGGATTACACATTCCAGTCCCATCCTTGATGCTATAGATGGGGGATGGTAGGGAGTTCACATGAGTAGTTCTGTCCAATGAGCTGTGACTAAAAGCAATGAATCATTTTCAGACCAGGGTGTTTAACTGCTGATGGCAGACGTCTAAAGCTCTTTCCTTCAGCCCCAGTCTTTGGTTCTGGAAGCATGTGGAAACACGGCCCCATCAACCTAGATCTGAGTGACTACAATGAACAGAATCTCTTCACATCTATGCTCTGTCTTTAGTGTAATGAGAAATCTTGTTTAAAGTTTCTGAGTCAAGAAAGGGANTTTAACTGCTGATGGCAGACGTCTAAAGCTCTTTCCTTCAGCCCCAGTCTTTGGTTCTGGAAGCATGTGGAAACACGGCCCCATCAACCTAGATCTGAGTGACTACAATGAACAGAATCTCTTCACATCTATGCTCTGTCTTTAGTGTAATGAGAAATCTTGTTTAAAGTTTCTGAGTCAAGAAAGGGAAGTTATTTGCTCCTAAAGTTATCCTGAAATAGATATAGAGATGATAGAGATAGGCTTACCAGGTGGTGCTACTGGTAAAGAATCCATGTGCCAGTGCAGAGACACAGGTTGATCCCTGGATCAGGAAAAACCCCCAGAGTAGGAAAAAGCAACCCACTCCAGTATTCTTGCCTGGAAAATTCCATGGGCAGAGGAGCCTGAGGGTCTATAGTCCATAGGACTGCAAAGAGTAGGACGCAACTGAACAAGTGAGCATGAATATATGATGGTTTTATCATCTTGGCTAGAACGTCAACTCTTTGAAGAGAAGAAACAAAGTCTTACACATCACTGCATTCTATAGCAACAAGCACAGGCTTGGACTCAGTAAGTGTCTTCTACTTGATTTGGGCCAAGCTAATTGTTTCAATACTACAGCTGAGATCCAAAAGGACAGTGCTCCCTGACATTAATTTCTAGTTATTAAAATGGAAGTGTGTTAAACAAGTCATCAAAAATAACAGCAAGAAAAGACCTACCTGAGTAGGACCCTAAAACCAATAATCAGGTTGCTTTCTAGTTCGGTTCAATACAGTCACTCAGTCGTGTCCCCATGAGTTGTGACCCCGTGAGTTGTAGCACGCCAGGCCTCCCTGTTCATCACCATCTCCTGGAGTTCACTCATACTCACATCCATCGAGTCCGTGATGCCATCCAGCCCTCTCATCCTCTGTCGTCCCCTTCTCTTTTTGCCTCCAATCCCCTCCCAGCATCAGAGTCTTTTCCAATGACTCAACTCTTCACATGAGGTGGCCAAAGTACTGGAGTTTCAGCTTCAGCGTCACTCCTTCCAAAGAAATCCCAGGGCTGATCTCCTTCAGAATGGACTGGTTGGATCTCCTTGCAGTCCAAGGGACTCTCAAGAATCTTCTCCAACACCACAGTTCAAATGAATCAATTCTTCAGCGCTCAGCCTTCTTCACAGTCCAACTCTCACATCCATACATGACCACTGGAAAAACCATAGCCTTGACTAGATGGACGTTAGTCAGCAAAGTAATGTCTCTTCTTTTGAATATACTATCTAGGTTGGTCATAACTTTTCTTCCAAGGAGTAAGCGTCTTTTAATTTCATGGCTGCA
>SJYW01033060.1:116405-144064 GCA_006410735.1 Raphicerus campestris
GAGGCAGAAGGGAGGGGAGGGGAGGAGGGAGGGTAAGGAGTGGCAAAATGGGTGAAGAGGGTCAAAAGGTACAAACTTCTAGTTATAAAATAAGTCTCAAGGATGTAAAGTACAGCATGGTGACTATAGTTCCCATGTATTGCACATCTGAAAGTTACTACAAGAATAAATCATAAAAGTTCAAAAAACTGTAACCATGTGGGGTGATAGATGTTAACTGGATTTATTATAGCTATCATTTTGCAGTGTATACAAATTTCCAATCTTTATGTTGTACACATGAAGCAAATATAATATGTCAGATATACCTCAGTTCAATAAATAAGTAATAAACTAACAAGCAAACTGGGCCTATCAGCAATTATAAAAGCAGCCTTTAAGTGTCTTTTCAAAATATTATAGTCAGTTTTCTGTTTTCTCCAGAATGTACATAAGGCAATTCATGTCTTCATTTCTTCCCTCCGTTCCAACCTTTAACTAGGTCTTCTATGTTCCCCTCTTATTCTAAAACTCTAATGTAGGGATGATATTTTGAGCATGTCTCCTGATGTATTTGCCTTTTCAATAATCTGATTCCCTTCTCCTTACAACTATTTCATTGTTAGTGCTTAAAAAAAGAGAATGGCATAACCCCCTAGGAACAGTGGAGGCTATGACACAGGGACAGCTCTTGTCAGGAGAGAAGGGAAGATAAAAAGCTCTTTCAGCACTAGGGAGAAGATCCTAAGAACAGAGAGGAAGAGAGAGGCAAGAGGTCAGACTCAGATAAGGGGTTTTGTTCTGCCTCCCACTTTGCGGAGGCCAGAAGTAGTGGAAGCTCTCAGATTGGATGGAGTGAGCCCCACAGAGAAGAGGGCCTGCTCCCTGTTTTCACACAGTCTATAAAGTTAAAAGAAGCTTCCTCCTTGGAAGAAAAGTTATGACTAACCTAGATGGCATATTAAAAAGAAGAGACATTACTTTGTCTACAAAGTTCCATCTAGTCAAAGATATGGTTGTTCCAGTAGTCATGTATGGATGCAAGAGCTGGACCATAGGAAAGCTGAGCACTGAAGAACTGATGCTTTTGAACTGTGTTGTTGGAAAAGACTTTTGAAATTCCCTCAGATTACAAGGAGATCCAACCAGTCTATCCTAAAGGAGATCAGTCCTGAGCGTTCATTGGAAGGACTAATGGTGAAGCTGAAACTCCAATATTTTAGCCACCTGATGTGAAGAACTGACTCATTGGAAAAGACCCTGATGCTGGGAAAGATTAAAGGCTGAAGGAGAAGGGGACGACAGAGGATGACATGGTTGGATGGCATCACTGACTCAAAAGATATGAGTCTGAGTGAACTCCGAGAGTTGGTGATGGACAGAAAGGCCTGGCGTGCTGCAGCCCATGGAGTTACAAAGAGTCAGACATGACTGAGTGACTGAACTGAACTGAATAAGGACCGGCTTCTTGGAGAAGATAAGATATGGGCCTGAAGCCACACAGGTGAAATGGGTATCCATACAGTTGTCAGTGGCTGAGTAGAGCATCAGGGAGCCCAGAGATCTCAGCAACATGGGATTGGGCCAACATGGGATTATTGATAGCATCCATGAGTCATTAGTCTTCATCAATAGGAGCCAATGTGATACCCCCAAACCAGGTGAGTCTAGTCATACTCAGCAGGCACTACAATAGGATGCCAGTGATCAGAAGGAATGAATGAACTTTCAGAGGAATCAAGCATAGACCCAGCAGGACTGTGCTCCACTGGGAAGAAGGGGAAGAGGAGATCTCTTACAAGGAAGAAAAATGCCTCTGATTGGGAGTTTAAACATTCAGATAACTATTTGAAAGNAGGAATGAATGAACTTTCAGAGGAATCAAGCATAGACCCAGCAGGACTGTGCTCCACTGGGAAGAAGGGGAAGAGGAGATCTCTTACAAGGAAGAAAAATGCCTCTGATTGGGAGTTTAAACATTCAGATAACTATTTGAAAGACATGACTAGAAATGCATGAAGTCAACTTTAATTGCTGAGATTGGGTTCCCCATTCCACCATCAACAAAATGGAGGATGAGACTATGGAAAGTAAGGTTACATTTTTAACATATCTAGTTGAAACACTACATGTAAATAGACTATTGTTATAATGACAGTGTATCTAGATTTTTCTGTGGCAGCCAGTATTAATTATAAATAGCATTCCATTGTCCATGTAATCTTGATTTGCATTTGGAATATGAAGAATATTGTCCAAACATAACAAATTAACCAGAAATAGTTTTTTAAGAAAATAATCATTATATTCTTATCAACTAAAAGGAAATGTTGCTAAATATGTAGAAAATATAATGTAGGCTCTCACAAGTAAGTGAAACTTTTTTCTCAGCAAAAGATTACTCCTACTTGCTTTCATGAAAGATAGATTTTCTTTTGGCCTCCTTTTAAACGAAAAGAAAATCCACTTTACTACATATACATTATTTCCAGTNCTTGAGAGTCCCTTGGACTGCAAGGAGATCCAACCAATCCATTCTGAAGGAGATCAGCCCTGGGATTTCTTCAGAAGGACTGATGCTAAAGCTGAAACTCCAGTACTTTGGCCACCTCATGCAAAGAGGTGACTTATTGGAAAAAACTCTGATGCTGGGAGGGATTGGGGGCAAGAGGAAAAGGGGTCAACAGAGGATGAGATGGCCGGATAGCATCACTGACTCAATGGACGCGAGTCTGAGTGACCTCTGGGAGTTGGTGACGGACAGGGAGGCCTAGCGTGCTGCGATTCATGGGGTCGCAGAGAGTCAGACACGAGTGAGCAACTGAACTGAAGCTTGATGGACCTCAGTTTCTTTATTTGTCAAATGAGAATTTTTAGTTATTTCAAGGATTAAATCAAATAATGACTGTAGGGCACTCAGTCAAAGGCCCACTCAGAGAGCAAGTGTTCCATAATTGCAACCCATGATAACATTAAGAATAAAAACAAACCAACAATAATAAGAACAAAACAACAGCAGCCTGAGGGTTTTATAATTTAAAGTGTTTTAATTTTTCCATTGCTTATGTTTGAAAGACATCTTTATGATCTTATTGAAACAATATGTCACTTGATTTTTTTAAAGCTATGATCAGAAGAGGAATTCATGTCTTAAGACAGAAGGATTACTCAGAGCATTTACAATAGGTTAAAAACAGTGTCTAATAGAATAGATTGACTGAAACATACCTTTCGAAAGAAAGATCAAAATTATGTTATAGAAGATCTCAAAGCCTTAAAGTTACATATTTCCAACAACCCCAAGTGAAATATACCCAGAGGATATGGACCAAGACTCAGCAACAGGGGTCCTTGTAACACTATTGTTTATAAAAGGAAAAAGCTGTGAAAATCCAATTACCTTAGAGTAGGTGAGGTGAGGTGAAGTCACTCAGTCATGTCCGACTCTTTGCGATCCCTCTGGGTAGCCTACCAGGCTCCTCCGTCCATGGGATTCTCCAGGCAAGAATACTGGAGTGGGTTGCCATTTTCTTCTCCAGGGGATCTTCCCGACCCAGGGATTGAACCCAGGTCTCCTGCATTGGAGGCAGACACTTTAACCTCTGAGCCACCAGGGAAGCCTACCTTAGAGTAGGAAACTCTTTTAATAAACCAAAATTTGCTTATTTTTTTTAAAGAAAGAAAAAGAGAAAAGAAACATATCAAGATGTTTAAAATGTTGAATAATGGTAAATTATGAGTAATTTCTAATTTTTTTTCCATTTGCTTAGCTTTATGTTNCTACTGGACCCTGGCATCAGTACTCTTAAAAGCTCCCCTGATCATGCTAAAATGCCAACAAGCTTGAGAACCACTGGTTTAAGTTAAAGGAAAAAACAAACAAACAAAACTAAGGTCAGTAAACATTTCACTACTGTGACTTGGTCAGATTGGAGCCAAACCAATCCCCAATGACTTTATAGAGCCAACCACTCCCAAGACCCAGGGAGAAAATATAAGGACCCTCTGAGGTTTGAAGAAAGGCCCATTTACTACTCTCCTGTGTTTGTGCAGGATGCCATAGTCAGTGGTGTGGGTGGAGCAGGGTTAAGAGACTCTTTTCTCCAACTCCAAAGAAAGAGAACACACTGGGAGAAAATGTGGGCAGGGGGTAGGGGAGAGACCTAGGTCTCTCTGTACCGAAATGATTTCAGTCTCCTTGGACCACAACTGATCAAGATCCATAAAACCTCCTTTGAGGTGTGAAACAGAGTCCAACATTAGGAAACTCTTTTCTAGTTTTTCTAGGTCCTCCCAAGCATCCACATACCTGTGCTGACACCATTTCCATGCTTTCCCTGGGTAACAGAGAGCTGGGAGCAAAGTCCCGGCGACAGACAGGCTTTAACTTCAGAGAACCAGGTGTGTGGATGCTGCCCGGATCCAGAAATGGGTGGCTGCTATTTTCTCTGACATCCAAAATAAAATGTTTTACCATGCATTTCAGCCAACTGGTAAAATTCAGTGTGGAGCTGGTATTCAGCTCAGTGTTAAACTTATCCACACAAAGGAAAGTTGCTAACAAAATTGTTTTAATACCTTGCTAGTTAGTGATGAACCCAAAGTCTGCAGAATCTTATACCAAATGACCCTAGTTAGTAGAGTCCAGCTAATAGGGTCCATATCTATTTTCTAGTTTTTGAGGCTCCCCGTTTCCTGTTTGGATGACATAAGCATAAAACAGATATGACAAAGCCATTCTTCCAGTGATGGATATGCAGATTACTTCCAAATCTTGCTACCACAGCGAACAAACAGGAAACACCCTTGCACTTATCTCTTGTGAATGTTTGCAAGAGTTTCAGAGGTGTCCAATCATGAGTGAATCTTCTGAGGCGTAAAGTAATCATACAGTTAAGTTTACTAATCACTGACAGTTTACTCTCCAAGAAGGCTAGTCTCCTACCCATGGTTTATAAGTAAGAACAGTACTAAACAGGCTCAGTGACCAAGCAAAAATGAATAACTAAAAATAATTTAGAGCCTGTTATTCTTTAATTGATATGGTGCTACCTAAATCCCCTTTAGCTTATGCCAACCTTCTTAAGAATTGTTGCAACTCTTTTTATTCATGCTAAAAATAGTTTGATTATGTATTACATCAGCTAGTTAATACCACATTCCAAATACCAGTTATGATTTTACACATGAATTCACTGTGTATAACTCATAATATATAAAAGCTACCATGTGTATTTTTGCTTTCTGTATAACAATAACTCAAAATTAATATGAAAGTTAAATTATACCTATCTTTACAACATATGAACAAACAGACCACTTGGAAATAGTGCTCTGCTCAAGGAACCACCTTAAGAAATGTCAGTTCACTAAAAACCTTGTTGGAGTTTAAAAGTGTTCTGGGGGCAGGAGTGTGGAAAGAAGAAATAATAGAGAGAAAGAAACTATACCCAACATTCAAACCACCAAGAATGTGCTGGCCAGATTCAGACTGTTGGCAGGAAAAGATTTTTATAATTTCTTTTCCATAATTTAGCCTAGCTGGATAATTACATTTAGAAAAATAAGAGAGAAACCACAGATGTATATGTATGGACTTAAAAAATGTAGATATATCTTTCATGGAAATATAAGGAGCAATAGAAGACTCTCATTATCAACCTTAGAAAGAAAGTTGTATTCACTCCAACCAAAAGAACAATTAAAATCAGCCAGGAAGGCACAGAATGCCAATCTCATGCACTTGTCACTGCAGCAAGTTAGCTTGACAGTTGTGCACCCACTCTCATTGACAATTAAACACATTTCTAAGGAACAGATCAATTTCGACAGGTGTGGGTAGCAAATTTTTCCTCTCCATACAAGTTGCACCCAACCCGGAGTTGAGAGCTTTGTTTTAGACAGCAGTGTCGGCTAAAAACTGTTCTTGGTTCTCCATAAATAGCTGAAACGGTCTGGGAAGGTAGCACGCTCAAAATAAAAAGAACACTGGCTTCAGGGCCATCTGAGTGGCAGTTGTGCTAGTTACATGTTCCTGGGAAAGTTGTCTAACTTCTTCTAATGCTTGCAAATGAGAATCTGTTTCCTTACCTTTTCCAGCTTCTAGAGGACACCTATACTCCTTGGCTTTTGTAATAGCATCACTCTGACCTTTGCTTCTGTCATCTTATCTCCTTCTCTTACCCTGATCCTCTTGCCCTACTCTTTTACTTATAAACACCTTTGTGATTACATTAAGCCCACTCAGATAATACAAAACAATCTCCCCAGCTCAAAATTTTAATCTTATCATATCTGCTATATCCCCCTTGCCATATATTCATAGATTCCAGGCATCTTTGGGGGCAGCTATTAGTCTGGCCACATTAATTGCTGATGTAAGCTTGATGGATGGGGAAACAGTGGAAACAGTGTCAGACTTTATTTTGGAGGGCTCCAAAATCACTGCAGATGGTGACTGCAGCCATCAAATTAAAAGACACTTACTCCTTGGAAGAAAAGTTATGACCAACCTAGATAGCATGTTGAAAATCAAAGACATTACTTTGCCAACAAAGGTCCGTCTAGTCAAGGCTATGGTTTCTCCTGTGGTCATGTATGGATGTGAGAGTTGGACTGTGAAGAAAGCTGAGTGCTGAAGAATTGATGCTTTTGAACTGTGGTGTTGGAGAAGACTCTTGAGAGTCCCTTGGACTGCAAGGAGATCCAACCAATCCATTCTGAAGGAGATCAGCCCTGGGATTTCTTCAGAAGGACTGATGCTAAAGCTGAAACTCCAGTACTTTGGCCACCTCATGCAAAGAGGTGACTTATTGGAAAAAACTCTGATGCTGGGAGGGATTGGGGGCAAGAGGAAAAGGGGTCGACAGAGGATGAGATGGCCGGATAGCATCACTGACTCAATGGACGCGAGTCTGAGTGACCTCTGGGAGTTGGTGACGGACAGGGAGGCCTAGCGTGCTGCGATTCATGGGGTTGCAGAGAGTCAGACACGAGTGAGCAACTGAACTGAAGCTTGATGGACCTCAGTTTCTTTATTTGTCAAATGAGAATTTTTAGTTATTTCAAGGATTAAATCAAATAATGACTGTAGGGCACTCAGTCAAAGGCCCACTCAGAGAGCAAGTGTTCCATAATTGCAACCCATGATAACATTAAGAATAAAAACAAACCAACAATAATAAGAACAAAACAACAGCAGCCTGAGGGTTTTATAATTTAAAGTGTTTTAATTTTTCCATTGCTTATGTTTGAAAGACATCTTTATGATCTTATTGAAACAATATGTCACTTGATTTTTTTAAAGCTATGATCAGAAGAGGAATTCATGTCTTAAGACAGAAGGATTACTCAGAGCATTTACAATAGGTTAAAAACAGTGTCTAATAGAATAGATTGACTGAAACATACCTTTCGAAAGAAAGATCAAAATTATGTAATAGAAGATCTCAAAGCCTTAAAGTTACATATTTCCAACAACCCCAAGTGAAATATACCCAGAGGATATGGACCAAGACTCAGCAACAGGGGTCCTTGTAACACTATTGTTTATAAAAGGAAAAAGCTGTGAAAATCCAATTACCTTAGAGTAGGTGAGGTGAGGTGAAGTCACTCAGTCATGTCCGACTCTTTGCGATCCCTCTGGGTAGCCTACCAGGCTCCTCCGTCCATGGGATTCTCCAGGCAAGAATACTGGAGTGGGTTGCCATTTTCTTCTCCAGGGGATCTTCCCGACCCAGGGATTGAACCCAGGTCTCCTGCATTGGAGGCAGACACTTTAACCTCTGAGCCACCAGGGAAGCCTACCTTAGAGTAGGAAACTCTTTTAATAAACCAAAATTTGCTTATTTTTTTTAAAGAAAGAAAAAGAGAAAAGAAACATATCAAGATGTTTAAAATGTTGAATAATGGTAAATTATGAGTAATTTCTAATTTTTTTTCCATTTGCTTAGCTTTATGTTTAAATTTTCCACAGTTTTATACTTTGTAATAAGCCAAATCCAGTCTTGTTTGTTTGTCTATAGAGTTTGTTGGCTTTAGATTGCGACATGGAATGAACAAGTTCAGCTAGGTCTCTGTTTGGCCTGCCTAGAGGTAAGCCAGTTGGTTCTTGAATCTGAAGAGTCAGATAAGAAGTAGAGCTTTCCTGGTTCTCAGAAGTCTGTAAGCTACACTTAAGCCAGGTATAAGCAAGAGAAAGCCTGGGCAGTTTCTGGATAATCAAAAAGGCTAAAATAAATTTTACAGCTAAGTTGGATGCAGATAGATTGAATGGCTAGATAGAAGCATCTAAAATAAAGGGTTCTCTCAATAAAAGCCTGACTACTTATTCTATGTCAGTCGTGTTTGACTCTTTGCAACCCCATGGACTATGCAGTCTATGGAATTCTCCAGGCCAGAATACTAGAGTGGGTAGCATTTCCCTTCTCCAGGGGATCTTCCTAACCCAGGGATTGAACCCAGGTCTCCTGCATTGCAAGTGGATTCTTTACCAGCTGAGCCACCAGGGAAGCCCAAAAATAAAGGGGTCTCTCAATAAAAGCCTAATGACTTATTTTATGTCACACCATTGTTGATATTAGCCTTCATTCTCCATATCTGCATTTACACATGTAAACTTTACTTCCTGTTTCATTGGCCCTAGATGATATCAGGGACATGGTAAGCAAGGGCACAAAGGATAAAGGGGAAAGATTTTCTGATGTTATAGTCCAATAAAAGCCCTGCAAATAATATGATCTTTATGCAGTATCTTAAGTAACTACAAATGTGCCCTAGACTTGCTCTTTCATTAATTAACTATGTGACCTTGAACAGATCAATTATCCTCTCAGAATTTATTTTTGGAGATCAAACTAGAATTAATGGTTTTCTAACTATTATTCTTAAAATCAGCAGGGGGATGAAGTAAGGAATAAATGGAAAAATCCTCAACCCTTATGGAGTGATTATAATTTTCTCTCTTTTATGCATTTACATTTTCTCATAAGATTTCATTTAAAGAGAGGGTTCCTCTGTCTTTTTAAAGCAATTTGAAAATTCCTTGACAAGATGACTTCTAACACATTTCCAAATTATCACTGTCTATCTAGAAGGACCTCAGGTAGAGGTCAGCATTCAGGAAAGAAAAGATTTGGCAACCAGATGCCTGGAGCTTGAGGACAAAGGTGTTAGCCACATACCAGAGGACTGCTTCTACAGCCTGTCTTTCCACTTTTCCAGGTAAACTCCTACTACCCATGTTTCTTAAGTGCTGGGTTGTTTATTGTGGTTCTATAGACCAGGTCAAATGGGGTAAATACTAGACCTTAATTATACCCTTAAAGCTTGAAACAGAAAAGGACTAGAGCACACACATATTTCCATCCTAGTTAATTATCAAGAGTATGGGTAGTAAAGTGCCAAAGATAGGCAGAGAAAGGTCTTTATTTGCTTGATATAGTGAGGAGAATAGGATTCCTTGATGGTTCAGACAGTAAAGAATCTGCCTGCAATGCAGGAGACCTAGGTTTGATCCCTGGGTCAGGAAGGTCCCCTGGAGAAGAGAATGGCAATGCACTCCAGTGTTCTTGCCTGGAGAATTCCATGGACAGAGGAACCTGGCGGGCTATAGTCCATGGGGTTGCAGAGTCAGACACTACTGACCGACTCACACACCCACACTGATGAGAATAAAAGCCAGCACATGTTCTTATTACTCTTCTTTTCCACCCTTTGAAACCCTGGACACCTACCTCTCCCCACCATGTTAACAATAATGACGTCTATTTCTTTAGCCTGTCTCTTATACACATCTCTTAGAGTAGGTGAGGTGAGNAGAATAAAAGCCAGCACATGTTCTTATTACTCTTCTTTTCCACCCTTTGAAACCCTGAACACCTACCTCTCCCCACCATGTTAACAATAATGACGTCTATTTCTTTAGCATCACCTATGGGCCAAGTGTGGTACTAATGCTCTCCATACACAAAATTTCATTTGATTCTCCCCATGTCTAGGTATGACTGATCTGTTTCAAAGACAATGAAAGCAAGATTAAAGAAATGTAACTAATTTACTCAGGAGTTCAGAACTAGTCATAGAAGAGTACAGAACTCATGCCTTGATATTCTTGGCTGCAAACCTGTTCTTGCAATGTGGACAGACCTAACAGTTTTTTGCAGAAGCCACTAGGTGTGTAAAACTAGAGAATCCACACAGCAGTCAAATAGTTATTAATTTGTTCCCACTAGCTAATTATTCTTTGCTGCAAACACATTTTTGAGTAATAACAGAGCTCATAATCTTTTTTCAAAATGTCTTCTCAAGGTCATGACTTTTAGCAGAAGTAACTATTTTCTATTTTGGTCTGGTTTTAATTTGGATAATAGTCTGATTGAACATAGATATTTATGGCATTTATTAAAAGCTTTTATTACTAATTTTGCCAAGAAAAAAAATTCTAATGGAGATGTATTGGAGAATTTCCATAAAATTAATGTCCAGACTTAATGGATGTCTTAAGGTATCATTATTAACGGGAATGTTCTATATACTAGGATCCTTTGATTAGAGATTAGATACAGTTATATCAGAACATATTTAAAACTGGACACATGCCAAAGTATCCAGAAATTCAATTTAAACACATTCTAGAGNTATTAACGGGAATGTTCTATATACTAGGATCCTTTGATTAGAGATTAGATACAGTTATATCAGAACATATTTAAAACTGGACACATGCCAAAGTATCCAGAAATTCAATTTAAACACATTCTAGAGGCTAATGCTTTATTTAGGTTGTGTCTTCATGATGCCAAATGAAAAGCTGCAGTTGCAAAAAATCAATTGGTTTGGTCAGCTGCTGGATGATCAAAAGGCCACATCATGCTCAGTTAGACTCCCACTGAGGCATACATGAAGCCAGTCAGTTGACTTAACATGAATTTTCCATTTGTTGAAATTGACTGCCACCCATCTATAAGGACATTTCTGTGGCCAGCATCCTTTGATTGTCCCAGTCTGAACAGATGAACTCAGTGAGATTTTCCATCTCTCTCAAGACCTCAGATCCACAGGTGTGATTCTCAACAATAAAGGGAAATCCCAGGGTTCCTGCTTCCATCCTACAAAAGACATACTAAACCTTCAACAGGTAGGGACATCTTCATGCTGCCCCTTCCACCAAGACTGAAATTATGAGAGGTCATCTCCCTTCCTAGATTGAGAATCCACCTTTAGACTTGACTTTAATGGCCATGAAAAGTGTCACATGGATATTTAGTTCCCTCTAAGGAGTCCTAAACCATGCCTAACACTTTTAAGCAACTAAAAATATCTTGAATGTAGCTGGAAATATCAGACAAACAGAGGATCTCAGGATTTCTGACCCAGTTAGGAACAAGATTCTCTTTTAGTTCGCTGACTACCTGCAGGTCATGTTCTGAGTCGGTGGGCATCGTTAGACANAAATTTTTTTTCATTCTGTAGATTATATAAGAAAAATTGATCAGTGTGCTTGTTCCTTTTCCAAATTAAATATATATATATATATTTCTAAATATGCAATGGATATAAACTTGGGCAAACTCTGGGAGATGATGAGGAACAGGGCAGCCTGGCGTGCTACTGTCCATTGGGTCATGAAGAGTCAGACTGAAGAACAAAAAATTATCTAATTAAATTTTATAACACAAAGCCATTAGGACACACTGCCCTACCCTGGCGGGGGTGGTATTTATCATCCTGTTGTTACCTATGAACTGAAAGTTTTAAAACACTCAGAGACCCAGATTTATACTTAGGGAGTCTACAGTCTACCACCTCTGGAGATTGCAAGGTCCCTATGGCTGGAAACGCTAGGGAATCCAGTGAGAGCTATAAAAGGGTTTGTCAGGTCTATAAACTAAGCATAGACATCTTCCACCAGCTCTCCAGAGGTCACTGATTATTAAGCTCATTCCTAAAATTTGAAGAGTCTTCACCAACAGATTCAGGCAGATTCCAGGAAAATCCCCCAGTGAGAAGCCTCATCTCCTCTACCTTATTTTTTTTCATTCTTTTCCTTTATAGTTTACTACGAGATATTGAATATAGTTCCCTGTGCCATGCAACAGGGCCTTCTTGCTTATCCATCCTATATACATGTAATAGTTTGCATCTGTTAGTCCGAAACTCTCAGTCCACCCCTCCCCTACTCTAAGCAACCTCCCCCTGGCAACCACAGGTTTGTTCTCTATGTCTGTGAGTCTGTTTCATAGATAAGTTCATTTGAGCCATGTTTTAAATTCCACATATAAGTGACATCAGATGGTATTTGTCTTTCTCTTTCTAACTTACTTTGCCGAGTATAATAATCTCCAGGTCCATCTATGTTGCTGCAAATGGCATTATTTCATTACTTTTATGGGTGAATAACATTCCACTGTGTGTGTGTGTGTGTGTGTGTGTGTGTGTGTGTGTGTGTGTACCACCTCTTCTTTATCCTTTCTTTGGTCAAAGGACATTTGGATTATTTCCATGTCTTAGCTATTGTAAGTAGTGCTGCCACCTTATTATTTAAAACACTTTAATATAAGCTTAGGAGAAGGCAATGGCACTCCTACTCCAGTACTCTTGCCTGGGAAATCCCACGGACGGAGGAGCCTGGTGGGCTACAGTCCATGGGGTCATGAAGAGTCGGACATGACTGAACGACTTCACTTTCACTTTTCATTTTCATGCACTGGAGGAGGAAATGGCAGCCCACTCCAGTGTTCTTGCCTGGAGAATCCCAGGCAGCCTGGTGGGCTGCCGTCAATGGGGTCGCACAGAGCTGGACACGACTGATGCGACTTAGCAGCAGCAGCAGGTCTACTTAAATTGATCATCAAAGGCCACCAGAAGGCATTAGCTTGATGAGCATGTGAAACAATATTGGAGATATAGGACAGGGTCTTATGTGATTCCGTTTACCCCATGAGCCCAAATATTATACATTACCAGTTGTCCTGTGCTAACTCCTTCACCCTCCCTCATAGCTGCCTGGCTAAATCACTACACAGGGACCCAAAAAAAAAAAAAAAAAAAACAAGAACAAGAACAAAAAAAAAACCCACCACCACAGAAAGTAATGTGTGGTAAGTATATAAAGAATGTATAACCCTTGTGCACTGTTGCTGAAAAGGTAAAATGGGACAAGCACTATAGAAAACTGTATGGAGATTATTCAAACAATTAANTATCTCTATTTGTCCTACCCCAAGTTGACTTGGATGGTAACATTTTTGGCCATGATAGAAAAAGCATGTGACAAGAGTGTAGCTATTTGAGAAATGTAAAAGTCATTTAAGGACAAAAAAGGAGGTAAAAAGAACTTGTGAGTAATCAATATATCACAGGCAAGAAAAAATTTGGCACATTTCAAAATGGAAAGCAAAATAGTACTGAAGAAAACTAGAATTTTCCATAACTTCAATTGCACTTCATTTTCCAAATGTGCACTCTTTAAAATGATTAAGGTTCTTAACAATCCAGAATAAAAGGAACAAAGAGTAAAAGAAAATAAATCTTTCCATAATCGAAATTTGCAGTGTTGAAACCAGCCAACAAAAACACGGGATCACTTGGAACCAGCTCTCGGCCATAATTAAATTAGAATGTGTTTAAATTCTTAATGGTATGGTATTTTACACTGAGCTTGAAATATACACCTAAACACTCCAGCCATCATGAGTTATTAATATAAAGTGCCCAATAAATGGAAAAGTATAGCAGCATATTATCACCCCTCCCTGGCTAATGAAACCAATCATCTTCTCTCGCATTTTAGCCACACAAACCAGAATCACTCTCTTTGTAACTTGAAAGGTTTCAGAAAGAATCAAAGCAGCTAAAAGACAGCCTTTTTGCCTGATAAAATGACCCTGAAATAAATGTTAGGTTGTTTTTACTGAAGTATGTGGTGGTTTTTTTTTGTTTTTGGTTTTTTTGCCTTTTTAAGCTTTCTACCTGTCCACTTCTCTGAATAGAATAAAAATCAGATCCCATGAGGCACAAACATCATGACCACAGTTTACTAATTACTATCAGGAAGCCTCTGCTGGAGAGGAGGGTCACAATTTAGAAAACTAAACCTGCTTGTTTAGTTTTTGAGCATGTTTTGATAAGAACTGGCTAAAGTACATATTTCAAAGAGTCCTAGGAATAAGTTGTGTAAGTCTGCTGAATTCTGGTAAGAAATAACATCGTCATCCAGCAACTGTGTAACCAAATTTTTTAATTAAAAGGAGGACTAGGCTAACCCCTTTAACTATCAGGATTCATGGGCCAGCGGTGGGAGTCAGGGTTTGGGCAAGAAATCGTTGTCTCTCTGCTCTAGACGTTCTGGCACAGACCCAGAACAGCTCTGCCAAATGTGTTTCAGGGTGCCCTACCCATTGGATTAATGATCCATCTAACCACTAGGCCAGACCCTGTAAAGCAACCTTCATAAAAACAGGGACCCGAGAGTGACAAGTCAGAATGGACAAAATACTGCCAGTACTATCAGAACAGGAGATTGCTGGCAGTTTTCTCCCCATGGGCAAAAGATGAATTTATCTTAGCATCCTCTTACAAGCCAAGTAAATAAAAAAAGAAAGGACAATATCTATGCAGCAGATTTTAGGATCCATGATGGAATTTCATATCAAATGGACACTTTGAGAGAGTAAATAAGACGATTGATCAAGGACTTCCTAAAGACCAAACCTGGCCATGGTAAATTTTGTCCAAGGCCCTCTTGGAAATGCCAAACATCAACAGAAACCAAGGAAAAGCAGAAACCTTTGGGGGTGGCCCAGGGGAGGCAGAAGACAAGGTAAGCCTTGTTCAGAAAATCTGCAAGTTAAACTAAAGGATTGGTAAGCCACCAACTTTTAGGGATAAGCACAGAGTTGGGTGAGCAAGTCCAAACTGAGAAACTAGAATCCAGAAGACAAAGACCAAAGCAGATATGGAGGAACAAAATGAAAGATGAAACTGAGTCCATGGCAGCTGCTGACATTGGAGCTGTGGGTTAAAGGCTCAATTTTATTCAGTGTCAGTAGCTCAGGCTGAGTTAAGTTGGACTTCTTTAAAGGTACAGGGATGAGTAGAAGATATAGGCCAAGTTTTGAAGGGTTTCTGTCCCAACAAATATGAAAAATGAAAACTAACAACCATTACTACCACTTATTGATCATTACTCTATGCTACTTATTATCTTGATTTAGTAGCTAAGTCATGTCTGACTCTTGAGACTCCATGGACTGTAGCCCATCAGGTTCCTCTATCCATGGAATTTTTTAAGCAAGAATATTGGCATGGGTTGCCATTTCAGGCTCTTATTTACTTTATGTTAAAATCAATATTAATAGCAACAATAGTAATAGCTACCATTATTTGAGCACCTATATATGCTCAGATCTGTACTAAGAGCTCTAAACATATTCTTTTTATTTAATCCAGTATTTCTGCAATGTTGTCATTCACTTAATATTTTTATTTTACAGATGAGAAAACTGAGGCTCAAAGAAGTTTATGAATTTGTCTAAGTTCACACAGCTTATAGTAATAGAACCAGCATCTGAATAGAGTTTTTGTCTGAATACAATAACCAAGGTATTTCTGAAGGTTAAGTGACAGTGTAGACAATAGAGACAGGAAGATTGATAGGTATGGTATGGAATGTGCCAAGGACAATCTGTTAAGTGTTAAACTCAATGGTTTGGAGGTTATGAAAGCAGTTACCCTTATCACTATTCACTTGTTCCAAATGACCCAACAGAATAGCTAATCACTTGGACACTTGTGATTGCAAATGGTGATCATGGTCAAGAACAAAGAAGAGGAAGAGGAGATGATGGTGGTGATGATGATGATGATGATGATGATGATGATAACTATAATGATGCCAGTGATTGCAGCAGCCCAAACCATCCCCATGTTCTAGCAGAGCTGTGTGATTACCCATGAGGCAAACCTAGGATGGTATTACTAATGCCTTCCACCTGTGTGTGTGGGCATGTTCAGTTGTGTCTGACTCTTTTTGATCCTGTGGACCATCACCCACCAGGCTCCTCTGTCTATGGAATTTTCCAAGCAAGAATATTGGAGCAGTTTGCCATTTCCTTCTCCAAGGGATTGTCCTGACCCAGGAATCAAACCCATGTCTCTTATGTCTGCTGTATTCACAGATGGGTTCTTTACCAGCTGAGCCACCAGGGAAGCCTTCCACCTACTTCTGAAACTTAATCCTTAGAATCCTTTTAAGAGGTCATAGAATTCTCTGTGGTTAGAGACAAAGTTTAAAGATTGTCCCAAGACAGGTAACAGTGTCCTAAGTTTGAAAAAAGTGAAAGTGAAAGTCACTCAGCCATGTCCAACTCTTTGCAACCCCGTGGACTAGTCCATAGAATTCTCCAGGCCAAAATACTGGAGTGGGTAGCCTTTCCCTTCTCCAGGGAATCTTCCCAACCCAGGGATTGAACCCAGGTCTCCCATATTGCAAGCAGATTCTTTGCCAATTGAGCCACCAGGGAAGAATACTGGAGTGGGTAGCCTATCCCTTCTCCAGAGGATCATCCTGACCCAGGAATCGAATTGGGGTCTCTTGCAATGCATGTGGATTTTTTACCAGCTGAGTTACCAGGGAAGCAGGTATATTAAACTATCAGAATCCACCTCTAAGAAATGCATTTTATAAAGACAAGAGGATAAAGGAATAGAAGCAGGTTGATCTAAGGTAAGAAACAAAACAGTACCTCAGCCCACAACTATTTAAGCTCTTCTGTGATCCAAGCCATCTAAGAGTTATTATTACTATTTTCAAGTATGAAAACTGAGGCTCAGAGAGGTCACACAATTAACAGTGAATCAGCCCATGTCTGAGCCTAAAGCCAGTTTTTTTTTTTTCTGCTTAGCCTAGGGCAGTGGAAGCCAAAGGCCCAAGGGACTTCATAAGTAACCAGATGAAATTCTCTGATGAAAACGTCAGACCATTTCATCTGTGCATATTCCCACCACCATAGGTCTTGGTCCAACAGCAAGACCAAAAAAGAACCCTTTGGCTTCAGAATTTGATTCCTGAAGCTGCCAATAGTCATTCCTGGTTCTGATCATGGTAATTCACATGGGAGAAAGAGAGCTTTTTCATGGGTTAGGATTCAATATTACGCACAGAATGGAAAATGTTCATATGCCTTGTCGGTCTCAAAGCTTTGCAATAAACTCATGCAAAATTTGCATGAGGCATTTTAATATCAAAATATCAACTGAATTCCATATAACAATAAATCTCTCCCCCAAGCAAGAATAAGGAAAGCTCAAACAGCTACATGTGAGTAATCACATACCCATGGGTCAGAGAGTATCCACTGGAAGACTGCTAAACTTTCCCCATCCTTCACCAACCTGAACCACTTCTCACATTGAACACCTTTTCCTCATGACTCCATCTTTCCATGAGCTTAAGCTGTGTCCAGGGACAGCAGAGCTAATCCCTTTCAAGCAACTCACAGCTTGGTCCCTGGATGCTTCAGTCAAGGATGTGGTGCCTCTAACCAGCACAGCTACAGATGTGCACAGAAATGACTCACAATTAGGTATCACAGAGAGAGTGGAGAAAGCACATAATTGCCAAGTGCTGAGTATCAACAATAGCTCATGTTTGTTTTCATTGCATTTTTCCTCAAAATCTACCTAGGTGAAGAGAAGTTAAAACATTATCCTTAAAGAAAGAGCACATATCACAAGAATATTAACAAGAGGTAACCCGGTGGTCTAACAAAGTCTTAGCAAATGTGCTAAACAATCATTTGAGGAGGTATTTAAGTCATCACAGTGCCTGGCACTAATTATAAAAGGAAACCACATCTTTTTCTTTAAGACTTAGGAGAAATGTAACTATTTCAGCACACGCCAGAAATAAGTTAACTAGATCCTGATTTTCATTACTACGCCTGATTCCCCAAATACAGATTTCATCTTTGAATCTGTTATGGGCTCAATTATGCCCATTTCAAAATTCATATGTTGAAGCCCCAACCCCTAGCACCTGATAATGTGACTGTACTTGAGATAGGACCTTTAAGAAAGTAAATAAATAAAAATAAAGTCATTAGGGTGGACATAATCCCATATGACTGGAATCCTTATAAGAAGAGCCGATTAGGACATAGGCACAAATAGAGACAGGACCATGTGAAGAAAGAGAAGGTGGCCATGTACAAGCCCAGGGAAGAGACCTCCAGATGAAAGCTACCCTGTGGACATTTTGATCTCAGACTTCCAGCTTCCAGAGTTGTAAGAAAATGAATTTCTGTTGTCAAGCCACCATTCTATGGTACTTGGCTATGATACTCTAGAAAATTAATACAGAATACAAAACTATAGATGTTCAATATGGATAAATCGAAGGCAGTTCAGCTGATATAAATCTGCAGTACAATCACTTGCTTGCCATGATCGTTTCCAGTCACCTCTCAAAGCTACTGAAACAAAGAACACTGTTGTCCTAGAACTGGGTGAAACCACATCTCCTCCTCTGAGCTCCACTGATGGACAACATGAAGTTAGGTGGGTGAAGAGTTTAGTGTCTGCTCTGGTCTAACAAACCCCATTGGTCTTAATTAAGTAAAGATTATTTCTCCCCTGATTAATCCAATACCCTCCTTAGTGGTTTCCCCACCTCTATTTTCACTTGCTCCCATCCATTCTCAGTAAAATGATCTTCTCAACATTTGGAAATTATCTGGTTTAAAAGCCTCCAGTTCTTTTGCACTGCACTTAGAACAAAGTCCGAATTCCTCAGTGTGACCTAGAGAGTCCTCCAGAATCCAACAACATGGTATCTCTCTATCCTGAGCTAAAGGCACTTTCTGCTCCAGGGACACCTCTCCCAACTTGTTCTGTTCTTGTTCAGTTGCTTAGTCTCTTAAATATTGTCTGACTCTTTCATAACCCCATGGACTGTAGCATGCTAGGCTCCTCTGTCCATAGCATTCTCCAGGAAAGAATACTGGAATGGGGTTGCCATTTCTTTCTCCAAGGGATCTTCCTGACTCAGGGATTGAACCTGGATCTCCTGTATTGCAGGCAGATTCATTATCAATGTGCTCAACTCTTTCTTGCCTTGGGACCTTAACATGCCTTGCCTACAACTGCCTCAGTGAGGTATTCTCCAACCACCCTCCTAAGACAACCAGTCTCCTAAGATATATGTTGTGTCCACACCTATCTATCATTCTCCATCCTGTCCTATGCTCAACCCTCCATAACAAGTATTGATATTATAACTTGGACATATTTCATTCACTCTTCTGTGTATTTGCTTTTTCTCTAACCATGAGGTCAAGGACTACATCCTCCAGTTCCATGACTGAATGAATGGGTGGATAAACAATACAATGAATGAGAGCACTTGGTAAACTCTAAGGTGTGAAATGCAATAAATGTGAAATGCAATTATTAGATTTGAAGGTTGATTAAATCAGAACTCATGTCTTCTTTTCTTCCTATACCTAATTTCTCAGTAAGTTACCTGAATTGATTAATGTATTCATTATTGAAAAATTATCTGATAATTAAAGTGAATTATCAGATCAAATAACATGATTTATAGCTTTGGAGAAGGAAATGGCCACCCACTCCAGTATTCTTGCCTGGAGAATCCCATGGACGGAGGAGCCTGGTGGGCTACAGTCCATGGGGTCGCAAAAGGTCAGACATGACTGAGCGACTTTACTTTCACTTTCACTTTTCATGAATTCTAAAGCCATTTTATCCATTTTACCTCATGTTAATCTTCACAATCACCCTGTCTGTAGGTATTCTTATTCCCATTTTACAGGGGATGGAAACTGAGGCCAAGGAGTTCAGTAAACTGTTCAAGTGTTTTAAGATAATCAGCGGTAGAGTCAAGACTTTTCCTATTATCACTGTTGCCACCTCAAACTGCTTAGTAATTATCCTCTCTGGGCCAACAATGACAAAGGATAGACAATGGTGGAAGGACTCATGCTTATGCAAAAGGAGATGGTCCTGTGGTTTTGTTTGGCAGCAGGAAAGATTTTCTTGGAATGGGGCTTTTCTTAGCCACTAAGGGAGAAGTTTCCTTTGTACTCTATTTCCCCCTTACATGTCAACCCTAGAAGCTAAGCATATTTTGTTATTACCATCTAAAATGGTTCTGTCTTCATTCTATTTTGAGATGTATTTCTCTAAAAATCATTTTTCTGTTTATAATATAGTGCTATACTTAGGGTAGATGAAAAATTTGATCATTATGTCTTCTAGGGTGAGTTCTCCTATACACTGAATTAGGTATGGTCCAGAAGATAATTTAGTTGACTATTACGGTACACATTAAACATATTTATTTAATACTGTTATTACCCAATGAACATCCATAACAGGTTTTATTCTCTCTTGAGGTGACATTTATAAAATAATCCTCCTAGGAAAATGGATTCTGTGGTCAAAGTTGAAAGACAAATGACAGAATATGCAAAAAATATTTGTAACATATAATGATCAGGGTTAACACGTCTATACAAAAAAAATCTTGTACAAATAATTAATTTTTAAAAAATCAATATAAAAATGGGCAAAAAAATACAAACAAGAATTCAATGGACAAATGAAATTATACAACTAATAAATAAAAATAGGACACAACCTCATTAACAAACTAATGCACATTAAAGCTGCTGCTGCTGCTAAATTGCTTGGGTAGNTCAGTCCATCCTAAAGGAGATCAGCTCTGGGATTTCTTTGGAAGGAATGATGCTAAAGCCGAAACTCCAGTACTTTGGCCACCTCATGAGAAGAGTTGACTAGTTGGAAAAGACTCTGATGCTGGGAGTGATTGGGGGCAGGAGGAGAAGGGGACGACTGAGGATGAGATGTCTGGATGGCATCACAGACTCAATGGACGTGAGTCTGAGTGAACTCTAGGAGTTGCTGATGGACAGGGAGGCCTGGAGTGAGTGCTGTGATTCATGGGGTTGCAAACAGTCGGACACGACTGAGCGACTGAAATGAACTGAAGTACTAGAATGAAGTTATATAATAAGGAAGCTCAGCTTTTCATTTCTTTGTATCAAAGAGCAAGGGTTAGTTTGGGGAAGATGAAGTTGGAGGAGACAGTGGGAAAATTAAGAAAAGTTTTGATCAAAGGCTATGTTAGGATTTTGGTCTCATTTTAAGAGCAATAGGTAATCTCTGGAGTGTTCATGTATATGGAAGAGGGGGAGAGGGACATGAGTTAGGGGGGAACATGATCATTTTGAGTTTCAAAACTGTCACTCTGATCACAATATAAAGCCACAGCTCTGAAGTACACAAGATGTTCCACTGGAGAGCAATGAAAATATTTGAACTTCTGTGAACATAATATATTAAAAAATTTAAGCTCTACTGATATTGAGCCCAGAGATTCATTTAATCTGTGTGTCAAATGATCATACATCACTTCAGGGAGTAGAGATAAGCCCAGGATAACAAGACTGTTCCACAGCATTGCCTGGGAACCCTCATTCATTCACATGCTTTCACTCATTGACTGTGTCTCAGTTTGTGTATGTTTGAGTTCATGGACTAATGCTAGTTTACTTACAACCTTGATACAGTGGACACAATTTTTAAAAGACTCCTGTAAAGAAGCCTGGGATGAAGTGAATGCTAACATTGCAAGGCTTAATGACCAAAAAAATTGCCCTGGGCTTCTGACTTGCAGTGACTCCAATCACTGAATTAAGAGGGCCAGATTAGGATGCACTGAGTGGGAGAGGGGCAGAGGTGGCTGACTTTTGCTTGGATCACATTGAGCTCAAGAAGGGTGGTACAGCAGGCTGCTGGCTATGGGTGCTGGGAATTTTACAGATGTCTAGACATCTGAGTCATCTGAATAAAGGTGATAATTTAGGGTTTATAGGCTTCAAAGAAATCTTAATTTTAAATATCAAAATTTCGATTTTTAAAATTCTCATATCATTTATGATGTCTTCCCTTATTGTCAATAATTTAAATTCTGTATTTACTCTGATGTTTTTAAAGTTATCCTTTCTAAAGTTAAGGGCAGATGTTTTCAATCGGTATTTAGAAGAGAATTTCACAGTATTTTTTTATCATGAGTAAATGTGTTAACAACTTTTTAATGGGTATTTGTTTTAAAAAGGCACTTGAAATCAGCCATTTCACTTTTAAAGTATGAAATTTTAAAGCATTCAGAAAATAAATTTGATTCCCATGTACCCACTAGCCATATTTGGTAGGTTTATATTTTGACATATTCACTCCAGATTTTTTTTAAAAGAATTAAAGCACTGTAAAGATAAAAACACACTCATTCTCATCTCTTACCCTCTCTTCTCATAGAAGCAACAACTAAGCCAGCATTAAAAGTTCAACATTGTCCTGAATTTTTAAGCAAGAATGAGCTAAAGTTAGCTACGTCACCAAGCATTAATTCTAAAAATCAGCATGAAGGAAAAAAAGGAAATTCCAAGCTATTTCAGTATTTCATAGGACAGGACTGAGTGACTGAGCACACACACACACACACAATATTTAACTTTCACTTTCACGTTTCACTTTCCTGCATTGGAGAAGGAAATGGCAACCTACTCCAGTGTTCTTGCCTGGAGAATCCCAGGGACGGCAGAGCCTGGTGGGCTGATGTCTATGGGGTCACAGACAGTCGGACACGACTGAAGCGACTTAGCAGTAGCAGCAGTAGCATTGCTAAAACTAACCAAAACATCAGGTTGCTTTACTTTTGATTGGGATTTTTAAAGGATTATAGTGTGTGTTTATATCAGCAAAGATCATAAGCCAGAGATTATTTTTATATTGCAATTTGCTTAGTAGAAATTTATTAAAACATTAAAACACAAAATTCATTAAGAGAAATAAGAGTTTTAACTGCATCTTTTTTGATAAAAGACTGAAATCAGTATTTCAGTCCCTGGCTATAGTCAGTTCTACAAATCTGAGGACATAATCTGTGCTACGCTCTGTGGTTACAAAGATAAACATAGGACCTAGCCTTGATTTCAAGCATTTCAAAGTTGTGGTAAGAGATATAAGCAAGTTGCAAAACAGAATGATAAGCTCTTTTATAAAGATGCAGACTACATGGTTCCAGGGGAGAGAAGAGGATGGTACTTGTCCAAAGTTAAATTCCTTATCTTCTCCCTCACAACTCACCCCTTCCCCACTCCCTTGCACACGTGCTCAGTCCCTAAGTCCTGTCTGACTCTGCGACTCCACGGACTGCAGCCCGCCAGGCTCCTCTCTCCATGGGATTCTGCAGGCAAGAGTATTGGAGAGAGTTGCCATTTTCTTCTCCAGGGGATCTTCTCAACCTAGGGATTGAAGTCGTGTCTCCTGCTTGGCAAGCAGATTCTTTACCACTGAGCCACCTGGGCAAACCCCTTCCCTTACATTAAATCAATTCCAAGTTCTGTGTAATCAGACTCCTGTCTCTCATATGTTCACTCTTCTCCTTCCCCACTGTTGCGGACTCACTTTAACCACCCCCATCTCACCTGAACTCTTCAGGATGGTTAGAGGATCCTCCTTTTCTTCCATAGTGATGGGTACTCACCTCTGTTACAGCATCAGTGATACCACTCCCAGCCCCACTCACAAATAAACCCACATTTTATAGGCTCCACAAAAGAAACGTTGTTCTGCTTATTTTCATTTTTATTTGTATACCCGGGTACCTGCCTCATACACTGTAGCTTCTTTAATAGTCCAATGAATGAGTCTAAGTGGAGCAGAACTTGGACTTAATTTATAACATTTACTGGTTATCTCTAGCTTGTCCTTAGTTTCAGTTAGGGAAAACCATTGAATTCATTTATTGAGAAATAGGAAAAACACTGGTAATTCACAAAATGAAAATAGCTTTAATTACCAAAAAAAAAAAAAAAAAGAAGAACCCGAGATAACAGTTTTGAATTTGCTTTTACAGTACCTCAGTGGTTGTTACTAGTCCAACTTGACAGCCAGGCTCACAAGCCACAAGTAGGCTTCAATCTAACAGTCTGTTTGCTCAGCTTTATGAAGGGAAATGGGGGAGGAATACAGGTGGTATAATCTCTGCATTCATCCGGGGGCCTGGAAGCCACCCCTCCGCCACAACTTGCAGGCGGCCACAGAGCAGGTGTGTGTGGTCCCTGGGCTTCCGTGAGGCCGCCCTCAACTTTCCACCTATCTTTTAAACTGTTCCAATCAGGTCAGCCTAAGGCCTGCATCACCACTCACTGCACCCCAGCTGCACAGACCAAGGGTAAATAAAGCAAGATAGACACAACATTCCACATTTTATCTTCACTCTGCTGTGGCCAAGGAAACAGTACCATGAGGAGACATTCCAAGGCAGGCCTAGATCAGTCCAAACTTTCCTCATGGCCTACTACCCTTTCATGCCCTCAGTTTCAATAAATAACTGATCAACAGGTAAACTGTGGTAAGGGGAAAGGGGGGGTTCCCCAAGGGCTTAGTACAAATCCAATGCAGGAAATGCAGGTTCGATCCCTTGGGTGGGAAGATTCCCTGGAGCAGGGAAAGGCTACCCACTCCAGTATTCTTGCCTGGGAAATCCCATGGACAGAGGAACCTGGCGAGCTGCAGTCCATGAGGTTGCAAAGAGCCTGACATGGCTTAGCAACTGAACAATAATGAGGGAAAAGATACTCTCTAATAAATTATAATAAAATAAAACCTGAGAGAAAAATAAAGATAATAAAACATGGCTTCTCCGATTAAGTGCGTGACTCATCTCTCGTGATTGCTACATGTCTCCTATGCTATCTTACGTATTCACTCTTCCTGTGAGTGTTTAGCCCAGGAATAATCTCTGCACCTATTTCCTGAATGACAGATCTGGTCCTCATGCTGGAGGGGAAGCTAGTAGCAGCGCCTGCAATCCACATGTATGTCCATGCTGAAGAAGAAAAACCAGTCCTGGTTAACATTAGGAGAGTGAAAGACTGGGGAACATATAGGGAATATAGAAAGCCACTGTTAGCTAAAAAAGAACCACAATAATCAGTTACAGGAGCATGCATTCTTGAATGTCCCTTGAATCATAACTAGCTGTGTAGAAGGCTAAAAATATAAGCTCAAACTAGGATAGAATCTGGCATTTTCTTCTCTTATATGTAAATTAAGCAACTGTAGTATTTTTTAGTAGTAGTAGTATTTAGTAGTAGTATATACACTACTATCTTTCTGTAGTAGTATTTCAGATCAGTAGTAAAAATGACATGTTTTTATTTTGAGTGTTGGGTGTTTATATGGCCAAAAGAGTGCCACTGATGTTTGGGACCAGCTTAATATTATGGACAAGATAAAGATTTCATTCAAGGGATTTTTTTTTCTTCTACTTGGGAATAATTGCTGCTGCTAAGTCGCTTCAGTCATGTCCGACTCTGTGGGACCCCAGAGACGGCAGCCCAGCAGGCTCCACCATCCCTGGGATTCTCCAGGCAATAACACTGGAGTGGGTTGCCATTTCCTTCTTCAACGCATGAAAGTGAAAAGTGAAAGTGAAGTCACTGAGTCGTGTCCAACTCTCAGCGACCCCATGGTCTGCAGCCTACCAGGCTTCTCTGTCCATGGGATTTTCCAGGCAAGAGTACCAGAGTGGGGTGACATTGCCTTCTCTGACTTGGGAATAATTCCCCTATCCTAAACTTTGTGGATGCATTTCTAGACTAGTTAATAGGTAATTAGTCAGGCATCCTCATAAAAGTCTTCATGTAAGGTGATTTCATATTTAAAAAATAAAAAGGATAATGCCATATCAACCACCGGTTTAATACTGGCCACTAGGGCTTAGCCTGGAGAAGTAAATGGCAACCTACTCCAATATTCTTGCCTGGAGAATCCCAGGGATAGAAGAGCATGTTGGGCTGCCATCTATGGGATCACACAGAGTCGGACACAACTGAAGTGACTTAGCAATGGCAGCATCAGGGCTTAGCCACTAGCTCTTAGGGAACAGTTAGTTTACTGCAAAACTTCCGTTTTTTTTTTCACAATTGTCAGACTTGTGATTAAATATCATGCCATAAATATATATTCATGTATTCAGTTCATTTCAGTTGCTCAGTTGTATCCAACTGTTTGTGACCCCATGAATCGCAGCACACCAGGCCTTCCTGTCCATCACCAACTCCCAGAGTTTACTCAAACTCATGTCCATTGAGTCGGTGATGCCATCCAACCATCTCATCCTCTGTCNATTCCCCTATCCTAAACTTTGTGGATGCATTTCTAGACTAGTTAATAGGTAATTAGTCAGGCATCCTCATAAAAGTTTTCATGTAAGGTGATTTCATATTTAAAAAATAAAAAGGATAATGCCATATCAACCACCAGTTTAATACTGGCCACTAGGGCTTAGCCTGGAGAAGTAAATGGCAACCTACTCCAATATTCTTGCCTGGAGAATCCCAGGGATAGAAGAGCCTGTTGGGCTGCCATCTATAGGATCACACAGAGTCGGACACGACTGAAGTGACTTAGCAATGGCAGCATCAGGGCTTAGCCACTAGCTCTTAGGGAACAGTTAGTTTACTGCAAAACTTTCGTTTTTTTTCACAATTGTCAGACTTGTGATTAAATATCATGCCATAAATATATATTCATGTATTCAGTTCAGTTCAGTTGCTCAGTTGTATCCGACTGTTTGTGACCCCATGAATCGCAGCACACCAGGCCTTCCTGTCCATCACCAACTCCCAGAGTTTACTCAAACTCATGTCCATTGAGTCGGTGATGCCATCCAACCATCTCATCCTCTGTTGTCCCCTTCTCCTCCTGCCCTCAATCTTTCCCAGCATCGGGGTCTTTTCAAATGAGTCAGCTCTTTGCATCAGGTAACCAAAGTATTAGAGTTTACTCCTTCTTGAAACCTCATTAAATTGACAGGAAACCAATGAGAGGAGGTGGGGGTGGTGGGAGAGAGAGGGAAAGAGAAAACAGCAAAACAAAAAGATAAGAGAATTAGAGCGTCTTTCCAGGAAATCTGATTTCCAAATATAAGAGTTCCATAAAGAAATGAGTAAAAACGAAGAGGAGAAAATTATCAAACAATCAATTTAAGAAAATTTCCCAGAACTGAAGGACAGGAATTTCCTGACTGAAAGGTCACACCATAACTGAAGGTGATGTCCAGCACTACAGGAAGGAAACAAATCTCATAAATGAATATCACTGAGACACTTCACAAAGCACTGGCTAAAGAAAAGAGATTCCAAAAGCTCCTGAGGGTCAGGGATGAGAAGAGAAGAGAGAAAAGGAAAGGGAAGTCACATACCAAGACGGATGAATCAGAATACTCCGGATATGTCAGCCTCAAAGCTGCTACCTGCAGCATGGCAGAACAAACCCTTCAAATTTTAGGAATAAAGCCCTTGAAATCAAGNGGAAAAGGAAAGGGAAGTCACATACCAAGACGGATGAATCAGAATACTTCGGATATGTCAGCCTCAAAGCTGCTACCTGCAGCATGGCAGAACAAACCCTTCAAATTTTAGGAATAAAGCACTTGAAATCTAGAATTCTAGACACCCAGTCTAATTATCACATAAGTTAATGGTACACTTAGGACATTTTCCTGTTCAGATACAGAAATGTCTCCACATCTACCTCTTATGCAATCTTGTAGGAAATTACTAGAG
>SJYW01033075.1:0-11643 GCA_006410735.1 Raphicerus campestris
GCTCAGTCATGTACAACTCTTTGCAACCCCATGGACTGCAGCCTACCAGGCTTCTCTGTCCGTGGGATTATCCCAGCAAGAATACTGGAGTGAGAACTCTTAAATGCCTTCACCTCATTTGCAAAGTAGGGATAACAAACCTATCTCATGGGGTTGTTTTAAAGTGTAAATTTAAAACAGCATAAAGAAGAAAATATTACTATAAGAAAGTACCCACCATATCATCTAGCTTAAAGCAGGTTCGTGATAGTTATTCTAAATATATATACATATCAATTCAATGTAATGAATATGCTTATATATTTATATAATTTATACATGTGGATAAATGTGGATAATGTGAATGCATTTCTAGCATTTTAGTTCTGTGGGTGGAGAGGCAGCGTGGGGAGTGGGCATGTCCAAGTAGTTCCCTTGACAGAGGTCCAGCAAGGAAAGACGGGGAAGCCTGGAGCCACATTTTAATCATCACAGGATCCTCCCTCAGAGCTTTAAAACAGCTGCTTCTCCTGTGAGTGAGCAGATGAATGAAGGAGTAGTGAACACGCCACGCAAAAGGTTTCATTTTGGTGTCATCAGAAGTTCAGAAGCAGGGTTGGTACCTGGGAAGCAGGGTGATGAGCTTGGCCATGCCAAGCGTTTTCCTGGAGTCATTCTTTTGTAAGGCTATGTGTATAAATCAGGATTCTATTATAGTTAGAGAGATCTAATATTTGGTATCATCAAATTCCCTTATCTCTTGACCTGAAATCATTTTACTTATCATTGAAAGATAGTTGATTTATAATGTGTCAATTTCTGCTGTACAGCAAAATGAATCAGCCTTACATTCTTATCCTCTCCTGTTACTGGTTTATCACAAGATGTTGAATATAGTTCTCTCTGATATATAGTGGGCTTCCCTGGTGGCTCAGATGGTAAAGCGTCTGCCTGCAATGCGGGAGACCCGGGTTCGATTCCTGGGTCGGGAAGATCCCCTGGAGAAGGAAATGGCAGCATTCTCCTCCGTCACCCATATTTGCCAAGATGTCAATTACGGCTGAATCATCCGGTACATACATGAAAATGGAGCCTCAATATTTTTTATCTGCCTATTCATGCACGTAGGATGAGGCCTGTATTATAGATCATATACTTTCCTAGAGACATGAAACACTGGGGTAATTCTTCTATTTGCAACAATAGCTACAGCATTTATAGGGTATGTCCTACCATGAGGACAAATGTCCTTCTGGGGAGCAACAGTCATTACCAACCTCCTCTCAGCAATCCCATACATTGGCACAAACTTAGTCAAATGAATCTGAGGGAGGTTCTCAGTAGACAAAGCAACCCTTACTTGATTTTTTGCCTTCCACTTAATCCTTCCATCTATTATCACAGCCCTTGCCGTAGTTCATCTACTCTTTCTCCACGAAATGGGATCCAACAATCCTA
This sequence comes from Raphicerus campestris, assembly GCA_006410735.1. Lineage (NCBI taxonomy): Eukaryota > Metazoa > Chordata > Mammalia > Artiodactyla > Bovidae > Raphicerus > Raphicerus campestris. Next base: position 1,438 of record SJYW01033075.1, read on the forward strand.
CAGGAATCTCATCGAATGCAGACAAAATCCCATTCCACCTCTACTACACCATTAAAGACACTCTAGGCACCCTACTACTAGTCTTAACCCTAATACTTCTAGACTGTTTGCACCCGACCTGCTTGGAGACCGAGATAACTATACCCCAGCAAACCCACTCAGCACTCCCCCTCACGTTAAACCCTAATGGTACTTCCTGTTCACATACACAATTCTACAACCGATCCCTAATAAGCTAGGAGGAGTCCTGGCCCTAGTCCTCCCAATTTTGATTCTAGTCCTCATACCCCTACTCCACACATCCAAACAACAAAGCATAATATTCCGACCAATTAGTCAATGCCTATTCTGAATTTTAGTAGCAGAACTACTAACACTCACATGAATTGGAGAACAACCAGTTGAACATCCATACATCATTATCGGACAGTTAGCATCTATTATATACTTCCTACTCATTCTAGTACTACCAGTAGCCAGCAGTATCGAAAACAGCCGCCTAAAATGAAGACAAGTCTTTGTAGCACATTAAATACACTGGTCTTGTAAACCAGAGGAGAACAACTAGCCTCCCTAAGACTCAAGGAAGAAACCATAGCCCCACTATCAACACCCAAAGCTGAAGCTCTATTTAAACTACTCCCTGAGATACTATCAATAGAGTTCCACAAACATTAAGAGCCTTCCTAGTATTAAATTTATTAAAACTTCTAAAAATCCAACACAAATTTAGCACTCCACAGCCCTGCGTACATGCCTGCACATCAATAGTACATGCATATACTTCCATGTATACAACACCACTTGAGATGTACATAACATTAATGTAACATGGACATAACATGTATACAGTACATTACATGATTTACCCCTTGTGTATAAGCAAGTATATAAACATTAATGTAACACAGACATAATATGTATATAGTACATTATATGATCTACCTCATGCATGTACATGCAAGTACATGATATCTATTACTAGTACATAGCACATGTAATTGTTCATTGTACATAGCACATTTAAGTCAAATCCATCCTTATCAACATGCGTATCCCGTCCGCTAGATCACGAGCTTAACGACCATGCCGCGTGAAACCAGCAACCCGCTCGGCAGGGATCCCTCTTCTCACTCCGGGCCCATTAATTGTGGGGGTCGCTATGTAATGAACTTTATCAGACATCTGGCTCTTTCTTCAGGGCCATCTCATCTAAAGTCGCCCACTCTTCCCTCTTAAATAAGACATCTTGATGGACTAATGGCTAATCAGCCCATGCTCACACATAACTGTGGTGTCATACATTTGGTATTTTTTAATTTGGGGGGACGCTTGGACTCAGCTATGGCCGTCTGAGGCCCTGACCCGGAGCGTGAATTGTAGCTGGACTTAGCTGCATCTTGGGCATCCCCGTAATGGTAGGCACGAGCATCATAGCCAATGGTCGCAGGACATATGACATTAACGTTATACATTATTCACTATCTCCACCCCCACCCCCCGTTTCTTTTTCTCCCCCTTAAATATCCACCACCATTTTTAACACGCTTCCCCCTAGATACTTACTTAAATTTATCACATTTTCAATACTCAAATTAGCACTCCAATCAAAGTAAGTATATAAGTGCCTGGGTCCTCCCCATACCCCATAATTAATGTAGCTTAAAATTAAAGCAAGCCACTGAAAATGCCTAGATGAGTATGTTAACTCCATAAACACATAGGTTTGGTCCCAGCCTTCCTGTTAACTTTCAATAAACTTACACATGCAAGCATCCACACCCCGGTGAGAATGCCCTCTGAGTCAATGAGACTAAGAGGAGTGGGTCTCAAGCACACATCCGTAGCTCATGACACCTTGCTTAACCACAGCCCCACAGGAGACAGCAGTGACAAAAATTAAGCTATAAACGAAAGTTTGACTAAGTTATATTGACTAGGGTTGGTAAATCTTGTGCCAGCCACCACGGTCATACAATTAACCCCAGCTAACAGGAATACGGCATAAAACGTGTTTAAGCACTACACCAAATAGAGTTAAATTTTAATTAAACTGTAAAAAGCTATAATCACAATAAAAATAAATGACGAAAGTAACTCTACTCTTAGCTGACACACTACAGCTAAGACCCAAACTGGGGTTATCCCTGCTAGATAGTAGGGCCTTGTTGTTGATCCATTCCCTTTATATACTAGTTTACATTTGTTAACCCCCAAACTCCCTTTCCACCCCTCCCTCACCCCCCACCTTGGCAACCGCAAGTCCATTCTGTGTCTGTGAGTTTGTTTTATAAATAACTTCCTTAGTGTCATATTTTAGATTCCACACGTAAGTGTATCATATGGCATTTGTCTCTCTTTCTCATTGACTTCACTTAGTATGAGAATCTCTGGTTGCATCCATGTTGCTGCAAATGGCATTCTTCTGTTATTTTTTATGGCTGAGTAATACACCATGACCTGCCTCTTGAGAAACCTGTATGCAGGTCAGGAAGCAACAGTTAGAACCGAGCCTGGAACAACAGACTCGTTCCAAATAGGAAAAGGAGTATGTCAAGGCTGTATATTGTCACCCTGCTTATTTAACTTACATGCAGAGTACATCATGAGAAACGCTGGGCTGGAAGAAGCACAAGCTAGAATCAAGATTGCTAGGAGAAATATCAATAACCTCAGATATGCAGATGATACCACCTTTATGGCAGAAAGTGAAGAGGAACTAAAAAGCCTCTTGATGAAAGCAAAATTGGAGAGTGAAAAAGTTGGCTTAAAGCTCAACATTCAGGAAACGAAGATCATGGCATCTGGTCCCATCACTTCATGGGAAATAGATGGGGAAACAGTGGAAACAGTGTCAGACTTTATTCTGGGGGTCTCCAAAATCACTGCAGATGGTGACTGCAGCTATGAAATTAAAAGACGCTTACTCTTTGGAAGAAAAGTTATGACCAACCTAGATAGCATATTCAAAAGCAGAGACATTACTTTGCCAACAAAGGTCCATCTAGTCAAGGCTATGGTTTTTCCAGTGGTCATGTATGGATGTGAGAGTTGGACTGTGAAGAAAGCTGAGCACCAAAGAACTGATGCTTTTGAACTGCAAGGAGATCCAACCAGTCCATCCTAAAGGAGATCAGTCCTGGGTGTTCATTGGAAGGAATGATGCTGAAGCTGAAACTTCAATACTTTGGCCACCTCATGCAAAGCATTGACTCATTGAAAAAGACTCTGATGCTGGGAGGGATTGAGGGGAGGAGGAGAAAGGGATGACAGAGGATGAGATGGCTAGATGGCATCACCGACTCAATGGACATGAGTTTGGGTTAACTCTAGGAGTTGGTGATGGACAGGGAGACCTGGCATACTGCAATTCATGGGGTCACAAACAGTCAGACACGACTGAGCGACTGAACTGATGTGGACAGCGCAGGCGGCAGCGGCGAGCCAGCACTGTTCGTTTTCTGAATGTTGAGTTTTAACCAACTTTTTCACTCTCCACTTTCACTTTCATCAAGAGGCTTTTTAGCTCCTCTTCACTTTCTGCCATAAGGGTGGTGTCATCTGCATATCTGAGGTGATTGATATTTCTCCCGGCAATCTTGATTCCAGCTTGTGTTTCTTCCAGTCCAGCCTTGACATACTCCTTTTCCTGTTTGGAACCAGTCTAGTTTTTTTTGAGAAACCTCCACGCTGTTTTCTGTAGGGGCTACACCCGCTTATATTCCTGCCAACAGTGTAGGAGGGTCCCCTTTTCTCATCCAGTATCTGTTAGTTATGGATTCTGTACTGGTGGCTGTTCTGACTGGGGTGAGGTGGTACTTCATTGGAGTTTTGATTTGCATGAAATCATTTTAGGTGACTAAATTCTGTCTCTTTTCAGGGCACATTAGGTTAGATATAGTTTCTAGGTACCCTCTTCTTCCTTGCCACAACCAAGAGGATTCCAGCATAAGAAGGGAGTTGATGAGCAGACCCTTGTCAGTCAAAACTCGTTTTCTTTAGGGAAGAAAATGAGGAGGGGATACTACCTTCAGCAGTCATCACTGCCTGGTCCACGCAGGGCGATGCTCCTCCCCCACTTTAGTGAGGCTCCGTGGTCGTCTTTTGCCATCCACCTGACCTCAGAGGGCCTAGGAGTCTTCTCTGGGGAGGGGGTCGCTCCTCTGGGTATGTGTTACTGAAAGAAGAACCTGCTGCTGTCTGCTGAACAAAGTCCTCTAGGACCATCACACCTGCCCATACCCCTTTGCACCAGCTCCTCCCTCTGCCTAGAACATTCTTCCTCCAGGTGCGTCCAGCTTCTTCCCTCAAATCCCAAATGCCTACCTTCCCATGCAGTCTTCCCTGATCATCTTCCCCTAAGAGGTCAAGACCTCCTATAGCCTTCCCTCCTGACCTGTCTTATTTTTCTCCTTCATGTTCATTCTTTTCTAACACATAATTTACTCCCTTCAGTTCAGTTCAGTCGCTCAGTCGTGTCCAACTCTGCGACCCCATGAATCGCAGCATGCCAGGCCTCCCTGTTCATTACCATCTCTCAGAGTTCACTCAGACTCACATCCATCGAGTCGGTGATGCCATCCAGCCATCTCATCCTCTGTCGTCCCCTTCTCCTCCTGCCCCCAATCCCTCCCAGCATCAGAGTCTTTTCCAATGAGTCAACTCTTCCCATGAGGTGGCCAAAGTACTGGAGTTTCAGCTTTAGCATCATTCCTTCCAAAGAAATCCCAGAGTTGATCTCCTTCAGAATGTATTATCTGTCTGCTCCACCATGGCCAAGATTTGGGTGTGTGTTTTATTCACTCCTGTCTCTCCAGGACCTGGTACAATGCTTGGCACTCAGGTGTTGAATAAATACTTGCAGAATAATTGAATGATGAGTGGCAGGTTACTCTGCTCTTATTCCTCCAAAGCCTGACTTTCTTAAAATGCCCCCAGTAGGGCTCAGGAATATTCTATCAGAGAGAAATAGTCACCTGTTCCCCATGATGAGAAATCAGGAAAGGATGAAGGCAGGTGCAGAACGCTCCCTGGTCACATTGCCATTTGTCATCAAATGAGAGGTCTTGGAGGATGCAAGTGGCCTTTTTCCACTCTCCCTTAGAGGGGAAATGTTGACCAGTCCCCACGGAGAGGACAGGAAAGTATGGGGAAGAGTTGTAGCCTTCCTAAGGGGCTGCCCTGGGACCCCTCGGAACAAGTCAGGAAGGTCCAGATTGGAGAGAAAGATGCCCCACTCACATGTGCTCGGGGCAGAAGCCATGAGCTGGCAGCTGGTGGAGGTTTTCCTTGTGCTGACTTTGAAGTCAGGTGTTACGCGGGTGAAATTGGGCTGCGTGGTTTAAGACCCAGCTCTGGGCTGGAAGTGATGGAACAAAGGACCGGTGCCGGTGACCTCCTCCAGACCTCGCGGCAGTGCTCCTCTGCTATTAAAACAGGGACCTCTCTGTGACAGCCTAGAGGCGTGGGATGGGGTCGGCGGAGGGGGTTCAAGAGCGAGCGGGTGTCTGGGTACCCACGGCTGATTCACGCTGATGTATGGCAGAAACCAACGCAACGTTGTAAAGCAGTCATCCTCCAGCTGAAAATAAAGTTAAAAGACAAGCAGACAGGCACCTCAAGGGATTAGTGCCTGGACGCTCTTCCTCAGAGCAAGGTCGGGAAGCTGTGAATTGCACGGATGTTATCCGTGACACTAAACAAGGAAAAACTTTTAAGAGCATCTGGGCTTTGTCCTTCAACAGAATAGGGGAAAGAAAGAAAAACCTAAGAACAAGAAATGTACTGTTACACAGATTACTCGACTCTTATCTGACCATACCCAGCACAGACACGGAAACAGTCGTTTTTTGCTACTAGTGATCCGTCCTCCTCTCCCAGATGCTCTGAATTTAAATGCTGAACTTACACTGATCTCATTCATCTTGTTTCTGTTCCTTTTTTAGTGTCAACCTCCGCTATTTGTTTTGAAAGACAGTGAGATGGGAGGGCTTGTTGGAGCTGTGCCTGGAGCTGGTCTCAGCCCTGCACCCGTCTTGCTGCCTTGGGAACTGGGGGGCTGATAGCCCCTCCTTCACTGGGCTTCTCTCAGCTGCTGTGAATCGGTGTAAACCCTTCCTGAGGCTCACAAGTCAATCCAAGTGTCTCTAACTCCCTGTTACCATTTTCTAGAAATCAGTTTCCTCCCAGAATGAGCTGGTGAGCTCTCATCACAACACCTGGTTGGGCGTTGTTGGCATGAGAGTGAGATTTAGCCTCCGGGATCAGGCCTGAGATGCGGCGTTCTGGGAAAAGCTCACACAGGAGAAGGTTCAATCTCTTCTACTGCAAAGTACTGTTTTCTATCCCCTGTGCAATACATTGTATTTTCCACACAAAGCCCTTCTCAATGGACAGACTTACACTCTTTCTTATGGTTCGTCATCTGAAGCTATTCAGCATCACTTTGATACCAGGAATAATCAGTCTGTCTGCCCAGGAAAGTTACAGCGAGTTCAAAAGGAACTTTGTTACAGCTCTCCAGATAAGTCTTGGTTTATTGCTGGTGTATCTGAGAGCAAGACTTTGCATGTATTAATTTGCCTGTAGATTAGAATTATTCAGAGTTAATAACCTGAGACAGATAGGAAACACTTGGGGAGGTAGCAGGGTTACCGTTTGGCCCTGGAACTCATCACGGGCTTGAAATATTTCTGGATTCAGTCACTGAATGGTGGCCAGTCTGTCATCCTCAGGGAGACGGAGCAGCACGCATTGGTTTGGCCAGTTGACTGGGATCTAATTATAGTGTCATCCTCTAAACGTCAGCATGGGAGAGGATGCTTGGGCTTGCTGGTGGGCAGGCTCTGCGGCCTCACTAAGGAATGAAACTTGGGTTTCTGGTGGGCTTAGGCCTTATAATTGCTGTCTAAGACATGGGAAAATGCATTCGTAAGAGAGTCAGATGTTCTGTATATGTTGGGGAACACTAGGAGGTGTAGGAAGAACCCCCAGTTTCCAGTGGCTTACCATCCTAGGCGGGGGTTCCCTTCCATGTGCTGCCATGGGGCTCTACGCTGTGCGGTGAGTTGGGACCAGGTGATGTTCTGCCTCATCCCCTGCTAGGATGCTAGAATGCTCTGCGCTCAGGGAAGAGGAAGGAACAGCCACTTAGTTACACGCCGTTTCACCCCTGCTAATTCTGTCACCAAGAATTGTCACACAGCCCGTCCAGGTGTGAAGGGGCTGGCACACCCCTCACGGCCAGGTAAGGGGGAGATTGAGCTTTGCGGGGACGGCCAACTTGGCCACATCCGTTTGCAGGCCTGGTTTTTACAGACAAGAGCAGGACCTGCGCTTCTGACCTCCTCTGCTCATTTCAGGCTGCGCCTGAGGAGACGGCAATTTGCCCTTCATGGGTCCAAACCAGCATCAGCTGTGCTCTGACCACCATCCCCTGTGGGGACTGTGTCTGTGAAGCCAGGGAGCTGATCAGCTCAGTCATTTGTACCTTCCCCCTGCCTCAGGGTAGCAACTGCCTTTATTGCTGTTTAACTGAAGTATAGTTGATTTACAATGTTGTGTTAATTTCTAGTGTACAGCAAAGTAATTCAGTTATATATACCTTTTGATTCTTTTCATTATAGGTTATTAAAAGATACTGTATTAATGTGTCATTCCCTGTGTTATATATTAGGTCTTGCTGGCTTTGTTGTTCAGTTGCATCCAACTGTTTGCAACCCCACGGGCTACAGCACGCCAGGCTTCCCTATCCATCACCAGCTCGCAGAGCTTGCTCCAACTCATGTCCATTGAGTCGGTGATGCCATCTAGCCACCTCACCCTGTCATTCCCTTCTTCTGCCTTCAATCTTTCCCAGCATCAGGGTCTTTTTCCAATGAATCGGATCTTTACATCAAGTGGCCAAAGTATTGGAGCTTCAGCATCAGTTCATCCAATGAATATTCAGGGTTGATTTACTTTAGGTTTGATGGTTTGATCTCCTTGCAGCCCAAGGGACTCTCAAGAATCTTCTCCTTGTTGGTTGTCTGTTTTATATATAGTAGTTTGTTGATGCTTTTGAACTGTGGTGTTGGAGAAGACTCTTGAGAGTCCCTTGGACTGCAAGGAGATCCAACCAATCCATTCTGAAGGAGCTCATCACTGGGATTTCTTTGGAGGGAATGATGCTAAACCTGAAACTCTAGTACTTTGGCCACCTCATGCGAAGAGTTGACTCATTGGAAAAGACCCTGATGCTGGGAGGGATTGGAGGCAGGAGGAGAAGGGGACGACAGAGGATGAGATGGCTGGATGGCATCACTGACTCAAAGGACGTGAGTCTGAGTNGAACCAGTCTAGTTTTTTTTGAGAAACCTCCACGCTGTTTTCTGTAGGGGCTACACCCGCTTATATTCCTGCCAACAGTGTAGGAGGGTCCCCTTTTCTCATCCAGTATCTGTTAGTTATGGATTCTGTACTGGTGGCTGTTCTGACTGGGGTGAGGTGGTACTTCATTGGAGTTTTGATTTGCATGAAATCATTTTAGGTGACTAAATTCTGTCTCTTTTCAGGGCACATTAGGTTAGATATAGTTTCTAGGTACCCTCTTCTTCCTTGCCACAACCAAGAGGATTCCAGCATAAGAAGGGAGTTGATGAGCAGACCCTTGTCAGTCAAAACTCGTTTTCTTTAGGGAAGAAAATGAGGAGGGGATACTACCTTCAGCAGTCATCACTGCCTGGTCCACGCAGGGCGATGCTCCTCCCCCACTTTAGTGAGGCTCCGTGGTCGTCTTTTGCCATCCACCTGACCTCAGAGGGCCTAGGAGTCTTCTCTGGGGAGGGGGTCGCTCCTCTGGGTATGTGTTACTGAAAGAAGAACCTGCTGCTGTCTGCTGAACAAAGTCCTCTAGGACCATCACACCTGCCCATACCCCTTTGCACCAGCTCCTCCCTCTGCCTAGAACATTCTTCCTCCAGGTGCGTCCAGCTTCTTCCCTCAAATCCCAAATGCCTACCTTCCCATGCAGTCTTCCCTGATCATCTTCCCCTAAGAGGTCAAGACCTCCTATAGCCTTCCCTCCTGACCTGTCTTATTTTTCTCCTTCATGTTCATTCTTTTCTAACACATAATTTACTCCCTTCAGTTCAGTTCAGTCGCTCAGTCGTGTCCAACTCTGCGACCCCATGAATCGCAGCATGCCAGGCCTCCCTGTTCATTACCATCTCTCAGAGTTCACTCAGACTCACATCCATCGAGTCGGTGATGCCATCCAGCCATCTCATCCTCTGTCGTCCCCTTCTCCTCCTGCCCCCAATCCCTCCCAGCATCAGAGTCTTTTCCAATGAGTCAACTCTTCCCATGAGGTGGCCAAAGTACTGGAGTTTCAGCTTTAGCATCATTCCTTCCAAAGAAATCCCAGAGTTGATCTCCTTCAGAATGTATTATCTGTCTGCTCCACCATGGCCAAGATTTGGGTGTGTGTTTTATTCACTCCTGTCTCTCCAGGACCTGGTACAATGCTTGGCACTCAGGTGTTGAATAAATACTTGCAGAATAATTGAATGATGAGTGGCAGGTTACTCTGCTCTTATTCCTCCAAAGCCTGACTTTCTTAAAATGCCCCCAGTAGGGCTCAGGAATATTCTATCAGAGAGAAATAGTCACCTGTTCCCCATGATGAGAAATCAGGAAAGGATGAAGGCAGGTGCAGAACGCTCCCTGGTCACATTGCCATTTGTCATCAAATGAGAGGTCTTGGAGGATGCAAGTGGCCTTTTTCCACTCTCCCTTAGAGGGGAAATGTTGACCAGTCCCCACGGAGAGGACAGGAAAGTATGGGGAAGAGTTGTAGCCTTCCTAAGGGGCTGCCCTGGGACCCCTCGGAACAAGTCAGGAAGGTCCAGATTGGAGAGAAAGATGCCCCACTCACATGTGCTCGGGGCAGGAGCCGTGAGCTGGCAGCTGGTGGAGGTTTTCCTTGTGCTGACTTTGAAGTCAGGTGTCACGCGGGTGAAATTGAGCCACGTGGTTTAAGACCCAGCTCTGGGCTGGAAGTGATGGAACAAAGGACCGGTGCCGGTGACCTCCTCCAGACCTTGCGGCAGTGCTCCTCTGCTATTAAAACAGGGACCTCTCTGTGACAACCTAGAGGCGTGGGATGGGGTCGGCGGAGGGGGTTCAAGAGCGAGCGGGTGTCTGGGTACCCACGGCTGATTCACGCTG
>SJYW01033079.1:0-12333 GCA_006410735.1 Raphicerus campestris
ACATGAGTCTGAGTGAACTCTGAGAGATGGTGATGAACAGGGAGGCCTGGCGTGCTGCGATTCATGGGGTCGCAAAGAGCCAGACATGACTGAGCGACTGAACTGAACTGAACTGAGCCGAACAAAATTTCTGAAAGGACTTAGAGGTATAAGCAGGGGCATTGTCAGTTTTTAAAGCCTTTGGCAAACCCAAATATGGAAAACAAGTAAAGAGATGTTGTATTGCATCTTTAACTGCCTCCCCTGTATGAGCAGTGGCAATAATAACATGAGAAAATGTATCTACAGTCACATGAACAAAAGCGAATTTTCCAAATGAGGAGATGTGAGTCACATCCATCTGCTAGAGCGCATTAGGTTTGAGCCCGCGACGGTTAACTCCCATAGGCAGGCTATTAACAGTAGTGGGGAAGTGTAAGCAGGAACAAACAATCTCGCGAACAGACTTTCAAGGAATTTGAAATTGATATCTTAAGGCGGTAGCATTTTGATGATGAAGGGAGTGAGAGGCTTGTGCCTCTTCAATCACAGTAGCCACTGTAGTCCTGGTGAGTGAATCTGCTAAATCATTTAGAGAATTTAAAGGGCCGGGCAGTCCAAAATGAGCACAAATGTGCCCGATAAAAAATACTTTATTTCCCTTTCAAATTTGTTGCTGTAACTTTGTTAACAGGTGAAATATAGTAGTTTTGTTCTCTGGCAGAACCGCCTTCTCAATGTGTGGAAACAATCTGACCACATACTGAGAGTCAGAGTAGAGATTAAATTCCTCATCTGTGAACATAACAAAAGCCTCTGTGACAGCTGTGATTTCAGCTCTTTGAGCTGGTTTCTTGTGTTTCCAAAACTGTCTGATGATTTCTTGTAACTATGGAGGCTTTACCATTTCCTGACCCATCAGTAAAAGCTGTCTGAGCATCTGGAATAGCGAACTGTTTACACCTAGCAGGAAAAATTACTGGGTGTCTAAATATGAAATTTAATAAAACATGTGAGGGTAAATGATGCAAAATTTGACCATAACAGTTTCCTATAGCAATCTGCCAGTCATCATCAAGCATTAGAAGTGCGTCAAGTTATTCTTTGTTATATGTAATTACAATCTCTGCTGGCTCTTTCCCAAACAATTCAATGCTCCGTTTCCTCCTTTTTAATATCAACATTGCTATTAAGCCTGAATAAGAAGCCACTACCTTTTTAGCTTGGGCGGGAAGATGAACCCACTCTAGGGGGCCGTTTTGCCATAAAACTCCCAAGGTGCAGTTGGAGTAGCTAGGCAAAGGAATTGCCAGTTTGTTGTTAAATCAATTCTTTTTACGTAGCTATCAGATAAAGCTGTTTCTACTTTGCTTAGGACTTCCCAAGCCTAAGCAGTTAATTGTCTTTTAGTAGAAGTTGGATCAGGATCCACGTGCAAAATGTTAAAGAGGCTTTAATTTGGCAGTGGTTAATTTCAAATAAAGTCTAATCCAATTAATATCACCCAAAAGTTTTTGGTAATCATTTAAAGTACTAGATGATCTTTTCTTAATTGAAGCGGGGCATGAGTCACAGTTTCTGAATTTATAACCCTTCCTAAGTAGGTTATGGGTGGATTGATTTGAATTTTCTCTGGGGCAAGTTTTAAATCTCTAGCTGTCAATGCCTGAGTTAAATATTGGAGGACGTTTGTATGAGCTCTATCTGGATGAGCTATTAAGATATCCGTGTAATGGATTATATATACTTGTTCATATTTAGCCCTAATATCCTCCAAAGCGGGATTGACAAATTTTTGACATAAGGTAGGGCTATTTTTCATTCCCTGAGGTAACACTTTCCATTGAAACCTTAAATAAGGCTGTTTAATATTTTCTTATGGCAGACTAAAGGCAAATCGCTTTTTATCCTCAGCATTTAAAGGAATGGTGAAAAAGCAATCTTGTCATTCAATTACAATTATATTGTATCCCTCTGGAACGGCTACTCGGGAAGGAAGCCCAGGTTGTAAAGCCCCGATGTCTTCCATGGTGGCGTTAATTGTTCTCAGATCCTGTAAAAGATGTCATTTACCAGATTTTTTCTTAATAACAAAAATAGGAGTATTCCAGGGGCTATTGGAGGGCTCAATATATCCCAATTCCAGTTGTTCAGAAATTAACGTTTTAGATGCCAGTAATTTTTCTTTAGACAGAGGCCATTGTTCCACCCACACTGGGTCTTGAGATTTCCATGTAATGGGGTTGGCAACAAAAACAATGGCCTCCATTATAAATTTGTATACCCCAATCCAGTACATAGCTGTTGAGGAGTTGGGCAAATTGGCTCAATTATTCCTGTTTGTTGTTTACCTAATCCTTTTGATGGATCGTAGCCCATTTGCAGCATTTGAGAGGTCACTTTATCATCAGGGCTGAAAAGTAACACTCCCGTTTGAGACAGCATATCCCTCCCCGACAGGGTAAAGGGGGGTGAAGGGACTACATGCGGTTGGAAAGTTCCACAGGTATTCTCAAATTGCCAATCTAGTATTTTTGCACTCTTAGTTACTGCAGGGGCTCTTCCTAATCCCACCAACTCATTTTCAGTAGTATGAGTGGGTCAGGAGCTGGGCCAGTCTTTTCCTGAAATATAAGAAACATCTGCTCCTGTGTCTAATAACCCTACCATAGACTTGCCGCTAACACGAATAGTTTTCATAGGGTGTTTCTGAGTAATTTTCATTACCCAAAAAACCATGTTACTAGACCCAAATCCTTTATCCTGCCTTTCATTTTGAGTAGCTGAATGCCCAATTGCAGTGTGGCAAGGCAAAAGTAAAAGTTGAGCTATTCTTTGTCCCTGATGAATTTGTAAAGTTTTAGTTGAGGGTGAAATCATTATCTGAATTTCTCCTGTATAATTTGAGTCAATTACTCCAGGGATAATTGTAAGACCTTGCATAGCCAAGGAACTTCTGCCTAATATAACTCCCACCAAATCTGTCGGTAAAGGACATTTAACCACTGTAGGGATTTTAATAGTGGGGCTATCTGGTGTTAATATTGTTGAGGTGGTGGAACTAAGGTCCAGTCTTGTGCTGCCTGGGATTGCTCTGATGAGTTCTGCAATGGTATGAAGGGAATGAATGGGTTCAGTGAGGCTGCCCCAATTGTTGTCGGGGCCTGGGGCTGGCCCCTCAATCCATTTCCCAACTGCTGGTCGGGGCCCAAAAAGGCTCCATTCCTATGGAATCTTGACCTGCAATCTCTCACCCAATGATATCCTTTCTGACAACGAGGGCAAGGAGACCTAGGGAGATTAGCAGGCAAGGGCAGGGTGAGAGAATTCTGCGGAACAGACACAGCTGGGGGGGGGGTGCATTTGGTGGATAAGAACAGGCTGTTTTTTGAGGGCAGGTATGGAAAATGTGTCCCTCTTGGCCACAAGAAAAACAAGTTCTAGACAAACTATTTCTGCCTTGGTTACTGGGGTTACTTTGCGCTGGGTTGTTCTTGTTTATAAAAAATGATTGGACTGCCTACTGATAAGAATTCCCCTTTATGGCTGCAGCTATGGCAACACCCTGAATCACTGACGGTCCTACGTCTGCACACTGCCTGATGTAATCTATTAATTGGCCAGATTTTTAAATAAGACATATAATAGCCTGGCAGGTAGAGTTAGCATTTTCAAATGCCATTTGTTTTATCAATATTCCAGCTGCCTCAGAATTAGAAATCTCTCTGAGGACAGCATCTGTAAGCTGTGATACAAAGTCCGCATATGACTCTTCAGGTTTTTGTTTGATATTTGAGAAAGAGGTTGATTCTTTCCCTTCAGGCAATGATCACCAAGCCGCAATGGCACAGGCAGTTACTTGTTGTAGAGTAAACTTGTCTAACTTCATGTGGTCTCTAAGTATTTCATAATTACCAGTCCCTGTCAGCATATTTTTTACAATATATATGGGGCCATATCTTTGGTTATTATCGGCTTGTTTGGGGACAAGATCATCATATTCAGCTTTCCAAAGCACATATTGCCCTCCAGATAGACAAGCCTTAGCGACTGTCATCCAGTCATAGAGTGACATCCATCTGCTTGCTAAGGCTTCTACCAACTGCATAGTATATGGTGCTCTAAGCCCATACGAAGAACATGCATGTTTTAGTCCTTTTACCATTTTGATTGGAATGGATTCCCATTCGATAGCCCTTCCACTACTGTAGTCATCAAATACTACAGGAAAACAAGCTTCAAGGTGGGGATCAAATTCATCTTCAGGGGTAGAAAACACCCTTCTCTGGGGAGTATCTAGTGGAGCTCCTTTGACCCTATAAGGAGAAGGGGACAAGGGAGGACCGGGGTGTCCCATGTCTCTCCTTTCATACTCCAGAGACCTTTTACCTGTTTGATGTTTAAATCTCACGGCTGGTCTGATTGGGGACATGTCTTTTAAATTCCTGGGAGTGGGTGGCCTAACAGAGGATGTTTGTCCTAAACTCCGGGGAGCAGAAGGTCTGATTGGGGAAGTTTCACTTGGGCTCCTGGGAGGCTCTTTATTTAAAAGAACTCAATCTTCATCAGAATGGTGTTGAGGTATCTTTTCTTCTAAATCTTCCTCATCTGAGAACTATTCTTTTCTCTCATCCTTATCCTTCACTTGTTCTTGGGAAGTCATTGCAGCTAGCATTTCATTTAACTGCTGATAGCTACTAGGTATAGCCTCTTTTTCCTCCTTTTCCTCTTTTATAGATACTCTTNGAATTAGAAATCTCTCTGAGGACAGCATCTGTAAGCTGTGAGACAAAGTCCGCATATGACTCTTCAGGTTTTTGTTTGATATTTGAGAAAGAGGTTGATTCTTTCCCTTCAGGCAATGATCACCAAGCCGCAATGGCACAGGCAGTTACTTGTTGTAGAGTAAACTTGTCTAACTTCATGTGGTCTCTAAGTATTTCATAATTACCAGTCCCTGTCAGCATATTTTTTACAATATATATGGGGCCATATCTTTGGTTATTATCGGCTTGTTTGGGGACAAGATCATCATATTCAGCTTTCCAAAGCACATATTGCCCTCCAGATAGACAAGCCTTAGCGACTGTCATCCAGTCATAGAGTGACATCCATCTGCTTGCTAAGGCTTCTACCAACTGCATAGTATATGGTGCTCTAAGCCCATACGAAGAACATGCATGTTTTAGTCCTTTTACCATTTTGATTGGAATGGATTCCCATTCGATAGCCCTTCCACTACTGTAGTCATCAAATACTACAGGAAAACAAGCTTCAAGGTGGGGATCAAATTCATCTTCAGGGGTAGAAAACACCCTTCTCTGGGGAGTATCTAGTGGAGCTCCTTTGACCCTATAAGGAGAAGGGGACAAGGGAGGACCGGGGTGTCCCATGTCTCTCCTTTCATACTCCAGAGACCTTTTACCTGTTTGATGTTTAAATCTCACGGCTGGTCTGATTGGGGACATGTCTTTTAAATTCCTGGGAGTGGGTGGCCTAACAGAGGATGTTTGTCCTAAACTCCGGGGAGCAGAAGGTCTGATTGGGGAAGTTTCACTTGGGCTCCTGGGAGGCTCTTTATTTAAAAGAACTCAATCTTCATCAGAATGGTGTTGAGGTATCTTTTCTTCTAAATCTTCCTCATCTGAGAACTATTCTTTTCTCTCATCCTTATCCTTCACTTGTTCTTGGGAAGTCATTGCAGCTAGCATTTCATTTAACTGCTGATAGCTACTAGGTATAGCCTCTTTTTCCTCCTTTTCCTCTTTTATAGATACTCTTTTTTCTTCATTTTCCTCTTTAAGATGTACTTTTTCAGATTCAGGGGCAGGGTCTAAAGCATACCTAATTATATTCCATAAGGAAAAGGCGTCAGCAGGCACCTTTTCTGAGCCATGTTCAGCAAGGAAAGTTTTTAGCTGTTTTCCTACTCTCTCCCAGGAATCTTAGTTAACAGTGCCCTCTTCTGGAAAGCAAGGACACTGTTCTTGTACAAATGAAAAAAAAATGAATGAATATTGGATTTCATAACTTTAATTCCTTTTACTTAGCAACTGCAAGATTACTCCTATAAAAAGCTGTCAAAAAAAAGTCTTATAAAGAAGATTATGTGTCTGCCTTGTCAAAGTTTATACCTTTGCCAAAGAGGATTTCTTTTCAACCCACTGGTTTCTTTCAACCCTTAAAACACTTCCCACTCCTCACCCTACATATCTTATGCAGGGGGGTCCGCAACACCCTGAGTAGGGTCCTGTCCATCCCGTATTTCTGAGCACTTCTGAGACCTACCTTTGAATAGCCTGTTCCGGGTGCCACTTGCCAGGGTCTAGCCCTAGTGGATCCAGGGAAATTCGAAGCAGGGATGGAGTCAGCATCTAGAGGAAAATTGTTTAATTAAAGATATGGAGAGAGATTAGAAAAGAATAGTGTAGTAGGAAAATTGGTGGAGAAAAGATGCTGAATAACCTGGTTTACACAGAATACAACAACAACAAAAAAAAAAAAAAACCCTCAGACAAGGGGTTTGGAAGACTGGTGTCTTCCCAGTCTCCAGGAAGATTGGAGACACAAAGCGCCTCCTCATTCAAATCTCAGAAGCCCAGGGAAAATTAGTAGGCNTGGGGAAGTTTCACTTGGGCTCCTGGGAGGCTCTTTATTTAAAAGAACTCAATCTTCATCAGAATGGTGTTGAGGTATCTTTTCTTCTAAATCTTCCTCATCTGAGAACTATTCTTTTCTCTCATCCTTATCCTTCACTTGTTCTTGGGAAGTCATTGCAGCTAGCATTTCATTTAACTGCTGATAGCTACTAGGTATAGCCTCTTTTTCCTCCTTTTCCTCTTTTATAGATACTCTTTTTTCTTCATTTTCCTCTTTAAGATGTACTTTTTCAGATTCAGGGGCAGGGTCTAAAGCATACCTAATTATATTCCATAAGGAAAAGGCGTCAGCAGGCACCTTTTCTGAGCCATGTTCAGCAAGGAAAGTTTTTAGCTGTTTTCCTACTCTCTCCCAGGAATCTTAGTTAACAGTGCCCTCTTCTGGAAAGCAAGGACACTGTTCTTGTACAAATGAAAAAAAAATGAATGAATATTGGATTTCATAACTTTAATTCCTTTTACTTAGCAACTGCAAGATTACTCCTATAAAAAGCTGTCAAAAAAAAGTCTTATAAAGAAGATTATGTGTCTGCCTTGTCAAAGTTTATACCTTTGCCAAAGAGGATTTCTTTTCAACCCACTGGTTTCTTTCAACCCTTAAAACACTTCCCACTCCTCACCCTACATATCTTATGCAGGGGGGTCCGCAACACCCTGAGTAGGGTCCTGTCCATCCCGTATTTCTGAGCACTTCTGAGACCTACCTTTGAATAGCCTGTTCCGGGTGCCACTTGCCAGGGTCTAGCCCTAGTGGATCCAGGGAAATTCGAAGCAGGGATGGAGTCAGCATCTAGAGGAAAATTGTTTAATTAAAGATATGGAGAGAGATTAGAAAAGAATAGTGTAGTAGGAAAATTGGTGGAGAAAAGATGCTGAATAACCTGGTTTACACAGAATACAACAACAACAAAAAAAAAAAAAAACCCTCAGACAAGGGGTTTGGAAGACTGGTGTCTTCCCAGTCTCCAGGAAGATTGGAGACACAAAGCGCCTCCTCATTCAAATCTCAGAAGCCCAGGGAAAATTAGTAGGCCCAGCAAACCTCTACATTCTAGATGAAAATTCAGCCAGAAAAAGAGAGTGAGAAAGAAATACATGGGGAAACTAGTCTTTCCAGTAACTGGACCGTTTATTTATTTTCCAGGGCCGCTTTTATACTTTAAGTCATACATAGAGATAAATGTAAAATACAAAGTCATGCGGGGTCAGCAGTCCTGACTCTTATTGAAACCATGCTTTCTTTCTGCATTCCTTCTGATATAAAAAGTTCTCAGGTGATTTACATCATCTTATGGCCAAGAGGCCTGCTAACATTTTATGACCCTTTCTGATGATGATTAGTCAACCAGAAAACTTATTTTCTCCAAAGGTGATTTTTCTTAAGTCAGGCACCACCCTCCGAAGGCACCAGATAAAGTTGCATTCCTACAGGGCAAAGGTGCAGTGAGGTATAATCAGGAAAAGAATGTACTTAGCCTAAGGTCTAACGTGATTAATATCAAGGTTAATACTTATTTCTCCTATATGCTAGTTATATCAATTAGTGTGTATAAGGGGCAAAGGATATGGAAGCTTAGCAGCAAATATTGGCTCAACAATGAAACCCTCCACTGGTATAATTTCTAATTAACTCACTAATACTATACTAATAATTTTCTAACTTCTCAAAAGAATCTGTATTTAGAAAGTTTATGGCATCTCATGGCTCTCATGGTTGGGAGGCTGTGAACAATCACATGTTGTCGGACAAACATGTCAGGCAGGCTAGAGAGCCATCAGAGGAGTTTTTGGACTGAAACACCCTTGTTACACCAAGGAGATTTATTCACTGGAGCTCTAAGTTAGCTCCCATTCAGGGAGAGGTGGTGGGGGATAACCCCCCATAAAGTCAGAAGAGTAGGTGTAAGCATAATGCAGTAAGGTAGGCAGACCCTTGTTTTGTGGGTAGATGCTCAAAAAAGTCCAGGGGGACCCCTGAGGCCTGATCCCGCCATTGAGTATATCAGGCCTCCTTCCTCATGACCTTTGCCACGGGCAAGATTCCTCATGCTAGCTCCCGGCATTTTTTGAATTGCATCAAAGGTGTGAAGGATCCTTTCGAGGATCAAGAGGGAAGGTGGGATTTCTCTCAAGTTGCTGCAGCAGAAAACGGCCTCATGTTACGTTGAGGGGATAATCTCCTGGTTTTTCTCGAGTTGCGGCTAGAAATTTGGGGTTCCTCTCAAGTTACGATGGGGACCTCAGGGACCTGCTCGTGTTGCCTCAGGAAACAGAGTTGACCAACAGAACTCTAGACATGGCCCTATTCCCCAGGGGCAACTGGGGAGGAATCCCAGAATACTGGAGTGGGTAACTTTTCCATTCTCCAGGGGATTTTTCTGACTCTCCACATATTATAGGACTAAACTTGATAATTCTTGTTTTTATTTCATTTGAAGTAGCCTTTGGGTAACTGAAAGGACAATGTAGGTACTTTCAGGATGTCATCTGCAAATGAAGCCCTTTTGGCAAATGTGGTCCGAACCTCCAGGTAGGCATTGCTGTTGTAAATGTGACATCTCAGCCAGAAGGGAGATGCAGAGCTCTTCCTGTTCCACAAACAAATTCACAGAAGAAGCCAAAAGAGAGAGCTGGAAAATGAACAACATCAACGACCAAAAAGCGTCCCTCATTGGACAAAGCTAGAGAAAACCCAACATTCTATGGCCCAAAAGGCCTCTTGGAAATGAGTGTTCAGTAAAGAAGAGAAGAAACATGTGAGGGTGGACAGGCCATGCCCATATTACAAGACGCCTGACCTCTCAGATGAAGACACATGCCAGCGTAAACCCTTTGCAGACAGCACCAATGGTCATCACCGTGTAAGTGTTTAGTCTGGTGTCAACATGCCACAGGTACCACAAGAGGGAGCAGACCTGGGCCTCTTCCTCTGCCCCACATCCCACCCTCAGGAAGGCAGCTCAGGTGCTTTCAGGACCTGCCTGCCTGTCTGGCTCAGCCATGAGCTGCGACCAACACCAGGATAGACTCCACCTTCTCTTCTCTATGCACCGTGAACCTGCACACAGTGGGCCTTCAGAACCTCAAGGAACTCGCCCCAGCCCCACTAGAGCCAGAAGCCTCCTCTGGCATCCAAATGCCTGGGGAGTCACTTTGGCCCAAGCCCTAGTTCTGGACCCCTGCAGCCTCCTTCAGCCTCTACAGTGTGAATAATCAGGTCCTTTATACACAGACCTGGGCTTTGGATTCACAGTCAGCTCTGTCCCTCCCATGGCAGCCAGGTGGGCCGCCATGCAGGCAAAGGAGCACATGAGCTGAGTTTCAAGGGAGGCACTGAAAGGACAGCAGAGGGTCCAACTTGTTGCAAACTGAGGGAGGGTCCCTGTGCATCTCAGAAAAGGCCTCTGATGTGCAAGTGTGGAGGAGAGCCTTGATGGTGCAAATAAAAGAGAGATACTCATGGGCAAAGGCTCTTGGCCTCTCCTTTAGCAGCTCCAGTGGTAGCCTGGGAACATTGGACAGCCAATGTCGTCACATGAGCATGACTCTAATTTCCTCAGAAAGCAAGAGAAAGGGTGTAGGGTGTGGGAGGACCCAGACAGTGTGGTGGGGTGGATGAAAGGTGGTGCCATTCTTTCTTCAGTGCAAACTGATTTTGTGAGTCTCCAAGCTGCCAGGCGGCAGTTACCAAGTCAGGTCCCCACAGCACCCAGTGTGGGCTGGGTGCCTTAGCCCCTCCCACATGGACAACCTCCACCATGTGGCCTCCCTGAGTTCTAACGGCAGGAACTGTGGGGTTTTTCTGGGTACTCACTTCCTTGCTATAGCTGAGTTACCCTCTTCTTAGGGGCCCAGTTTTGTCCTATAGAATAAGGACATTGATTGCTTCCTTAGCAGGTTGCTACCTTAATCCTGTGATGACTCTTTAGGGTAATCCTACAATTAGTAGCTGGTCTTAAGAGATATTGGGTCTCCTTGAACCTCAGCTGGTGAAGTATCCTCCTGCACTGCAGGAGAGCCCAGTTTGATTCCTGAGTCAGGAAATCCTGATCTGCTGCAGAAGGGTCAGGCTACCCAGTCCAATATTCTTGGGCCTCTTTGTAACAGCTAGTAAAGGATCTGCCTGCATGCGGAGACCTGGGTTCGACCCCTGGGTTTGGAAGATCCCCTGGAGAAGGGAAAGGCTGCCCACTCCAGTATTCTTGCCTGCACAATTCCATGGACCCTATAGTCTATGGGGTCCGAAAGAGTCAGACACGACTGAAGGACTTGTCCCTACACTTTCAAGAGATACCCCCTGAATCCAGATTAGACTGGAGTCTCCCAGTGCCATCTGGCGTTTCTTCCCTGAAGCCAGCCAAAACCCAAACACTTGCATTTGCAGGGTCTCCACTTAGCCTGCTGGACAGAAAAACCAGCATGGTTCCACAAGCTCACAGATAAGCAGGAGGACTCACAGACAGACGGCTTACCTCCAGTCTCAGGTGGAGCTCTGGGACCACAGTAGGAGCCAGCGCTCTCACAACTTGGGTTCAACAGCACCCTTATTCTCAAGCCTGTGTCTCTGCCCTGATGGGAGCAGAAAGGTCACCAATCGCCCCAGGCTGACCTCACGCTCCTCCCACTGCTGTAGATTGACCTCACCATCCCTGCCCCTCCAAGCAGAGCCAGAGCTCCTCTTCCCTTTGATTGCAGCCTGAGTCCCGGCCCTGGGCCCTGATTGTTCACTGCCCAAGTCCTGAGCCCATCACAGTAGCCAGGGAGGATGGAA
Organism: Raphicerus campestris; assembly: GCA_006410735.1. Taxonomy (NCBI): domain Eukaryota; kingdom Metazoa; phylum Chordata; class Mammalia; order Artiodactyla; family Bovidae; genus Raphicerus; species Raphicerus campestris. The sequence continues at coordinate 11,410 of SJYW01033079.1, forward strand.
CACACAGATTGGACAGATTCAGGTAGTGTGACCACACTGCTCAGAACACCTATGAGGGCCTCATCATGTGTCAGGGGTGGAGACAGTGTGATGCCCCAAAAGCAGGGCTGAGAATCAGGTCACTGTGTCCTTGTGCTCTGTAATGTAGAATAAAGTTTTTTAAAAAAAAATTTTAAAAATGTAAATTAAAAAAGGAAAAAAATAAATCACAATTATAAATATTAAGAAATTGCCAAGTATACCAATATCAAAATTGCAAATAGAACTGCCTTATGACTCAGCAATCCCACTGCTGGGCATACACACTGAGGAAACCAGAATTGAAAGATACACATGTACCCCGATGTTCATTGCAGCATTGTTTATAATTGCCAGGACATGGAAACAACCTAGATGTCCATCAGCAGATGAATGGATAAGAAAGCTGTGGTACATATACACAATGGAGTATTACTCAGCCCTTAAAAAGAATAAATTTGACTCAGTTCTAATGAGACGGATGAAACTGGAGCCGATTATACAGAGTGAAGTAAGCCAGAAAGAAAAACACCAATACAGTATACTGACACATATATATGGAATTTAGAAAGATAGTAATGATGACCCTGTAAGTGAGACAATATGAGAGACACAGAGGTACAAAATGGACTTTTGGCTTCTGAGGGAGAGGGAGAGGGTGGGATGATTTGGGAGAATGGCACTGAAACATGTATACTATCATATAAGAAATGAAGCGCCAGTCTATGTTCAATACAGGATACAGGATGCTTGGGGCTGGTCTACGGGATGATCCGGGGAGATGGGTTGGGGAGGGAGATGGGAGGGGGCTTTGGCATGGGGAGATCGTGTACACCTGTGGTTGATTCATGTCAATGTATGGCAAAACCAACACAGTACTGTAAAATAGAATAAAGTATTAAAAGG
>SJYW01033079.1:15999-35228 GCA_006410735.1 Raphicerus campestris
CGATTATACAGAGTGAAGTAAGCCAGAAAGAAAAACACCAATACAGTATACTGACACATATATATGGAATTTAGAAAGATAGTAATGATGACCCTGTAAGTGAGACAATATGAGAGACACAGAGGTACAAAACGGACTTTTGGCTTCTGAGGGAGAGGGAGAGGGTGGGATGATTTGGGAGAATGGCACTGAAACATGTATACTATCATATAAGAAATGAAGCGCCAGTCTATGTTCAATACAGGATACAGGATGCTTGGGGCTGGTCTACGGGATGATCCGGGGAGATGGGTTGGGGAGGGAGATGGGAGGGGGCTTTGGCATGGGGAGATCGTGTACACCTGTGGCTGATTCATGTCAATGTATGGCAAAACTAATACAGTACTGTAAAATAGAATAAAGTATTAAATTTAAAAAAAAAGAATTATGGTTTTTCCAGTAGTCATATGTGGATATGAGCATTGGACTATAAAGAAAGTTGAGAGTCAAAGAATTGATGCTTTTAAACTGTGGTGTTGGAGAAGACTCGAGTGTCCCTTGGATTGCAAGGAGATCCAACCAGTCTATCCTAAAGGAAATCAGTCCTGAATGTTCATTGGAAGGACTGATGCTAAAGCTGAAACTTCAATACTTTGGCCACCTGATGTGAAGAACTGATTTATTGGATAAGATCGTGATGCTGGGAAAGATTGAAGGCAGGAGGAGAAGGGGATTACAGAGGATGAGATGGTTGGATGGCATCACTGACTCAATGGACATGAGTTTGAGCAAGCTCCGGGAGTTGGTGATAGACAGGGAAGCCTGGCATGCTGCAATGCATGGGTTCACAAAGAGCTGGACACGACTGAGCAACTGAACTGAACTGAAGTGAAGTAACTTTTAACATAAACAAATAAAAGTGTATTTAATAGGATAAATACTTTAAGTTATATACTTTTCCCTTTAAAACTAAATTGTTTTACATGCTTTTTTTTCCTAGGTGTTATGTAAGCAACCTCTTATCTCTGAAGATCTACCTCAGCCCTTGATCAACTGTTCTCTGTACCACAAGAAAGTCAAAGTTCTACATAGAACATGTTTCTTATGTCACATCTCTTGTTTGTGTTTCATTTCACAGAGTATAGTCCATCAAGTAAACACTATGTTTCAAAAGCATTGACTTTTAAAATGGAGTACACAAGGTTGGTTGTGGGCCCTCAATTGGTGTCTCAGTGCAAAGAAAGAAGAAGTAAATGCATAACTTTGGGATAAGGAGAAAAACAGAAGCTGTGAGCAGTAGGCCCCCTCTGCAGATCTTTGGACAGTAGTCTGAAATAAACTCACTGAGGGTGTGGGCCATTGTTGGCTTTAAAGGAACTCATGAGGAATATAATGACTGCAATCTGGATGCTAATCTATGATTTCACACTTAGATAATTCTCAAAGTATCCCTATGCAGTAGGTGTTAGCCTTACGACCATTTTACAGGTGCAGAAATGAAGGAAAGAAATTAGCAAACTTGCCCAAGGTTACAAGCTGATACCAAGGAGAGCTCAAGCTCCCTAGTCACCCTCTTCACAGAGGTCCCAGCTAGGCATCCACCCAACATCTTTCTCTCAATAAGGCAATGGGAATAAAATACCAAATTCTTAACTCTAACACCATGCTATGATACCATTTAAGAAAATTTGATGAGGGAGAGATTTCTGAATTGTAATAATACCCTTCTATTTACTCTTTCCTGATGGATCAGATGTCAATATTCCTGATCAGTCCACCAAGAAGAAGCTGAGATTTATTAAGCCAAAATGAAAAAGGAAGCAGGAATAAGACAACCAAATTCCATAAAAAACATTTTATACAAGTATGATTCTTAATACAATGAAGTGTTTTTCTAGCTTTGGGCACCATAAAAAGCTAATGTTAATGTCCTGTTACTTTCAAGTACGTAAAAACACTTTAGGACAACACAAGGGACAAAAAGAAAAAAAAAACAATCAAAAGAGATATTTTTTAGAAAAATGTTATATTTGAACAGTGTACAATTTTTAATTACTTAAAATTTATATTTAGTAGGATGTATAGCTTCATATTGCCTCTGTCAATTATCTCTGAAGGCAAAGTAAAAACTAATAAAAGCTCAAAACACAGTAGTAAGGGAAGAGTCAAGGAAGGAGGTGAGGTGGCTGCCACCTCTGAAGCCAACAGACAGAAAGTTCCCTTCTGAGCTTTCAGCCCATGCAGTGGGTGGCTTCCTTCCAGGTGGGGGCCTCAGCTGGACCCCAAACCAGTGGTTCTCAGACTCTGTATACACAGTACTAACTGGATAGCTCTAGTTTCCCAGTACCCTTAACCATGAAGATAGGGTGTAAGAATTTTCAATTTAACAAGCTTCCTAGTGATTTAGCTTGATTTATATGAAGATTATAATCTAAGAAATACTTGGAAGAGAAACCCAGACTCAGCAGGTGCTTCACAGATATTTGATGTTATTTTCAGAACATACACTCTTCCTGTGGGCCTACCTGTGTCAGCATTCTTAGGCCTGTGTTCTTCATCAGGAGGTTTAGATGGTGGCCAAGCAGCTGGGACTCTGCTAGGAAACTGCCCTTCAATATAATCCAGTGAGTGTGTGGACTGACTAACTGCAGCACAGGTGTAAAGTTGATCTTGCTATATTTTAAAAAAAAATAAGCTATTTTAATTCAATCATGAAAAATGGAGTCTTCTTAATTGATATTTGCACCATTCTATCATAAACACTATTTCTATCATAAATATATGTGTGGTAGGCATATATATAGATGCAAACATACATAAAACATGAAACAGCATTTTATACTATTCAATGTAGATTCATCACATAAACTTTCTTTCACGCATTTTGTTTTCATAACTATATGTGTTTCAACTTGTATGGTAAAATTTAAGTCTCTTTCTTTGGGGGTGAAAGGCCATGTGGGTCTTCAGGGAATTACAAGGTCAGAAAGTCCACCCAATCACAGAGTCTCCTGACTAAGCATCTTCAGTGCACTGGAATATGATGTCCCTTTGAAATCTGTGTAAACACTTGTGGCAAAATCAGAGAACAGGCAGTGCTGGACACACAAGGACAATAAAGAGCTTCCTTGCCTTCAACAACAGAAAGTCCAGGAAACTAAATATCCTTAATCCAGGTCGGGAACAGTTTGGGAGAGGAACTATAAAAAAGTAAGTGAACTTGCAAAGAAAAAAAAAAAAAACGACAGGAATCTGGCAAAGAAAACTCTTTCCAGCTGGAGACCAACAGAATCTGGACAGAATGAGAAGCAGATTCATAGCTGCAGCTCGTGCCAGGCAGCCAAGCGGGAACCTTAGAAAGGAGGCCACTCTGAGGCTGTAGAGCCACACCCTTGGAAACTGCCCGCTAAGATTTCAGGGTAACAGGTGCTTCAGGATGCAGGCACCAGTGTACACAAGCCCTGGCTTCTCTTCATGACATCCTCCTTACTCACAGGTATATTTCCCTAAACCTTTTGATCAACACAGCAAATAAAGCAGAGAGAGTAATTGAGTGGTAGAAATAAAACCAAAAAAACATGATGTAAACGCCAAGCTGAGACTGAACTTGAGTCAACCAATGGACAGGCATTGCTATTTCCAAAGATTTGCTTCATAAATTAATTGAAGAACTTCATAAAATATTCTTCAGTGTCAACAGTAAAATGCAATACATTAGTTTAGTTAGTTTCCATTAGTTAGTTACATTACATCAGTTAGTTTAAGCTTCACCCTTAGGGACAGTCACTGCCCCTATCCAAGAACTCAGATTCTCAGGTCTGAATCAGGAAGGGTCCCACTGTAGATACTTCAGCCAGTCACATCTTTAACGTACCTACATCTTGATTGACACCAGGTCTACTAAATATCAGAAATAACTTTTTATTGGAAAAAATGAGTGGTTTAATTAACATGATATTACAAACGAGCTCTCATTGGTAAAAGTAAAGGAATTCAATAGACATGGACCAGCAAATCCCTGTCCAGGAATTAAACATCAGAGAATATCCTCATTCTGTCAAGAACAAGATAAGATGTGGGCAAAGGGCAATATCAAGGATCAATGTCCCCTTCACATCCACAAAATGTGAGCCTCTCATATAAGGAGCAGCCAAGCACCTGGCAGGAGACAGAGCTGTATGCTTCCCAAAAGGGGGACTCTGACTTAGAGAGCTTCATCATCCTAATAATAAACCCACTCAGTCTCAGACTTCATTTGCTCCACAGAAAAGAGTCAGAGCCAGCACCCATGGGGACAAGTGGTTTCACTCAGGATTTCATCATTCAGAAAATATGAAGTTTGCTAAAAGCACTCTGTAAAAGCCTACATAAACTACAAATAGCCTGGCCAGTCCTGCAGTCTCTCAGCCCCACCTCAGGAGTGGAACACATACAAACCTGTAAGATGACAAAAACTTCTCCTTCATCATACGGCTCCACAAGCAGGGAATAAGCAAGCACTAAGTTCTGTTGTAGTTCTTCAAGAATCAAATGTCAACTCTTTCACCCTTTTTCTATAACCCTCCTATTCATCCTCCCAAATTCATCTCCCCACATGTCCTAAATCAAGCTCCACTCCACTGGAATGCCCCAATATAGCCTTCCCCATGCACAGCATCTAACCAAAGATTAAGTCCCATTGGGATCTCCCCCTGACTCCCAAATCACAGCATGTTAGCCCTGCCTCTTGATGACAGTTAACAGCATGCATTCCAGGTCAGTGGCTGAACATGTTTCTGAGTACACTTTGCCGTCCCTTAACTGTCTGAACTACTTCAGCACAGGAACTGTGTACACAAGTCCTGTAAAATTCCCAAGTACTCCATAAAAGCCACTTAATGTCTACTGAATTAACACATTTGTCAGATAAGAAGAAAAAGCAAAAGAGATGGTTTATCAACATGAGAGCAGCTGGAGCTGTGATCTCATTTTTTTCATCTGCTTATTAACTAAAGTACCAGAGGGGTACTTTGTGTGCACTAAGAGGAAAACAAGGTGTCAAGCAATCCATTATGTCTAAACCTATTAACAACTGTACCATGTTAAAAAAAAATGAGGGTAGACAAAACTCCTAGGATAGAACCAGAACTGCGCCCCAGACACATCTCCTAACTTTATAATACCTTCATATCCTCACCAGTAACCTAGAAACAATGCTTGTTCTTGTCTTTCTGCAGGACTGGAGTGAGCAGGGCAAATGCTACATCAAAAGAGCTGTGTAAACTACATGGTGTAACTCAAACATAACTAACACAACAGCTACTTGCTTTGACTTCTTTTCTTAATTTTTATTTTTAGTACACTAAGTTTACTCATAAAAAATTCTTAAAATGAACAATTTTGCCTTTTTAACAAAGTATAATAAAACTTCCTAAGCAATACTTGATATTTACAATTCAAAATCAAATTAGCATAATATTAAATATTTACAAAACTGTATCTTTTAAAGGGCTTCCCTAGTGGCTCAGACAGTAAACAATTTGTCTGCAAAGCAGGAGACCTGGGTTTGATCCCTGGATTGGGAAGATCCCCTGGAGAAGAGAATGGCTACCCACTCCAGTATTGTGGCCTGGAGAATTCCATGGACTGTATAGTCCATGCAGTGGCAAAGAGTCAGACACAACTAAGCAACTTTCACTATCTTTTAAAAAATATTATATATATATATATTTTTTTTTTCTTTTAAGTGGAGGCTAATTACTTTACAATATTGTAGTGGTTTTGCCATACATTGACATGAATCAGCCATGGGTGTACATGTGTTTCCCATCCTGACCCTCCCTTCCGCCTCCCTCCTCATCCCATCCCTCAGGGTCATCCCAGTGCACCAGCTGCGAGCACCCTGTCTCATGCATCAACCTGGACTAGCAATATATTTAGCATATGATAATATGCATGTTTCAATGCTATTCTCTCAAATCATCCCACCTTTTCCTTCTCCCACAGAGTCCAAAATTCTGTTCTTTACATCTGTGTCTCTTGCTGTCTCTCCTGTAGAGTCCTTGTTACTATCTTCCTAAAATCCATATATATGCATTAATATACTGTATGGTGTTTTTCTTTGACTTAATTCACTCTGTATAATAGGCTCCAGAAGTTACATGTAACTTTGTAAAACTGACATAAAAGAATGGCTCAAAAATGGGAGAATTTTCCTTTATTCCTAAAAAAAAAAAAATGCATCCAAGAAGCTGTGAAGATTCTTGAGAACATGAGGCCTTTAGTTTCAGTACCAGTGCCTGTCTTTGTACATCTAAGAACTTTACACAGATGAGGGGCTACTTACAACACTGGTATGGATTGGCCAGAGCTCCACTCCCTCCAGTAGTAACAGTGTAGTAACACTGACCTTTGGCCTCAACCAGCACAATATGTACTTTGCACATGCTGATTAAAGATACTCAGTTTGATTCAGAACCTTGGGACTTTTAAGTAATTGAGCCTTTTCAGAACCCTTGGCTGTAAATGTCTCTTGCCTCACTTTCTGGGAGTCATCTACACTTTGGAAAGGACAGCCAACCTGCTCAGGTGCCACAGGCCCATCCACTGGGACAGGTGGTCAAGCTAAGCAGGGTCACAGTTCCCCTGACAATGTTTAAGACTCTTCAACATGTAATGCCATCAGTTACCAGTATGTAAAACAAACAAGGCATCAAATAAGCCACCACAGAGGCAGGAAGAGTGACAGTGACAAGGGTGTGAGGAGAGTGCAACCCAGTTCCCACTTAGCAAACGCTCACTAGAAACAATGGAATGAGTGGACAGATGCAAGCCTCCATCAGTTTTTGCTCAAACAGGAATGCATTACAGCTCTATAACATTAGGCAAAGTTACTACCCACTATGCTCCTCCACGTGTAGTGTACAGTGTAAACTAACTATGTGACATTCTTTCGATAAAGGACCTAGAGTTTCGAGTAGTGAATTAAAATACTGAACCTACTAACTGCTATATTAATAAGCTGACTCATGTAATTTTGGAGGATTATAAATGATGCTGGTTTTTTAAAATACCCAATCATATATATGTATTTATTGTTCTAGGTGCTAGCTCCCATTTTCTCAGTGCTTTTTAGCAATTAGAAGTTTTTAACATATATCCTTTCCAGTTTTCAATGCTAATACTAAGTCGCTTCAGTAGGGTCTGACTCTGTGTGACCCCATGGACGGCAGCCCACCAGGCTCCTCCATCCACAGGATTCTCCAGGCAAGAATATTGGATTGAGGTGCCATTTTCTTCTCCACTAATTTTCAATATTGTAATATAAAAACTAGAAAATAAGGTAGAAAATTGAGCGTTCTGCTTAAAAACACAACCACAACAATAAGCAAAAGATTAGTGTTTTGTCCTCATGGTGTATTCTATTTCAGTCTGTACATGCCATATTCTCCATTCTTGGAGATACAAAATGAGAGTAGAAACTTTAAAATATGACAAATTACACAGAGAAAATTGGCTTGCGCCACATCTACCTGGTTGCCACAGCATTTGGAAACTGAGCCCATGATGTCAGGAAAATGATTACATAGTTGAAAGAGTCAGTCTGATCTGTTTCTAGCTGATGAGGACATCTTCTGAGGAAATGCCAAATGCTATTTAGGCTTACTGACTGGTTGCTTCATAAGAGATTCACTTGAAAACAGGTCTCATGGGTAGGCAGATGAATGCTTTTTGTTCTGTGTGTCTTATGTTTAGGTTTTACCATTCCCAATTCAGAATGGCCTCATTGGAGATAGCACTTAGCACATGAACTTTAAAAGACAGCTGGAAATTTCTCTAAGACTTCTGATGACTAAAACACAGATATACAATGTCTAAATTCATTTCCTTCAATTAGAATGCCATACTTAAAGTTGATCTTGATTTTTTGCCATGTTTAGTATAATAATGCTAACTTCTTACATTTATCAAAATAGTTATAAGGGGGTGGGCAGGGCTGAGTTAAGGGGCATGTCCAGAGATGGCTATGGACTTAAAAAGTCATTTTAAGCACCATGTCTGCTGATAGTAGGGCTGTGTTCCCAACCAGTTGGTTGTTTGGCCTGAGGTGTCCCAGCACTGAAACTCATCGGCTGTTGAGTGGAGCTAGGTCTCCATATCAGGGGCCTAAAGTATCTGCCTCTGACTCCAGCCAGAGTTCACATAGGCCCCTGCTGTGTCTGTCATCAGCTTTTGAGAGAGAGAGCTACAGTCGCCTCTCTTCCTCTCCAGGAGACCCTCCAAGACAGGCATTGTGATAAAATGAAAAAAATTCAACTTGGCAAAAACAAAATTTGATGTCTGGATCCCAAGTCAGAGGCAGGCCTGCCTAGCTTGAAGCTTTGCTCTTCAGAACACAGGCACAAGTAACCCCTAACAAGAAATCAACACAAACAACCCAACCAACCTTTTCCTCAAAGGGCAAAAACTAAAAGGAAGAAGTAAGACAACCCTAAAGCCTGAGAAAAGGAAACCTCAAGTGGAGCAAGTCAGAAAAAAGTGATGAAAAGACAGAGAAGTATAGTACAAATGAAAGAGCAAGGCAAAAACTCACAAGACCAAATAAATTAAGAGGTAATAACTGATCTCTCTGGAAGAGAATTCAGAATAATGAGAGTAAAGATGCTCTGAAGACTTGAAAATAGCATGGAGAAAATGCAAGAAACATTTAACACAGTTAATACAATCACCAAGGTCATAGAAGAAATAAAGAAAAAGCAAATAAATGAACAACATAATTACTGAAATTAAAATACTTTAGAAGGAACCAATAGGAGAATAACTGACAGAGGAACAGATAAGTGAGCTGGAAGACAGAGTGGTGGAAATAACTGCTTAAGGGCAGAATAACGGGAAAAAAAATGAAAAGATTGAGGATAGCTTCAGAGACATTTGGGACAATATTAAACAAATCAACATTCAAGTTATAGGAGTCCCAGGGGAAGGGGGAAAAAGGGCACTGAGAAAATTTTTGAAGAAATTATAGTTGAATCCTCCACATGGGAAAGGAAATAGTCAATCAAGTCCAAGAAACACAGAGTCCTGTATAGGATAAACCCAAGGAGAAACACACTGATACACATATTAATCAAGCTAACAGAGATTAAGCAGAAAGAATATTAAATGAAGCAAGGGAAAAGCAACAAGTAACATACAAGAGAAAAGCCATACGATTAACAGTGGATCTTTCAGCAGAAACTCTGTAGACCAGAAGGGAATGGCAGGATATATTTAAAGTACTGAAAGAGAAAAATCTACAACCAAGGTTACTATACCTGGCAAAGATCTTATTCAAAATTGATGAAGTCAAAAGCTTTACAGACAATAAGAAGTTAAGAGAATTCCGCACCACCAAACTAGCCTTGAAAAAAATACTAAAAGGACTTTACATAGCCAGTAAATACAAAAGAAAGGAAAGACCTACAAAAACAAATTCAAAATAATCAAGAAAATGTCAATAAGAACATATGTATCAATAATAACCTTAAATGTAAATGGATTAAATCACTAACCAAAAGATACACACTGACTGAATGGATACAAAAACAAGACCAAGTTGCTGGGACTTACTGCCTCTTCTGTCCCTGCTGCTAGGTTTTCTGGGTGTACAACTGATGCACCTTCTCAGGCAGATGTCAACCTTCCAGAATCTCAAGAAGGCTTGGTTAGCAACGAAGCCTGCTTGCGGTTTGGTAAATGATGCCTCTCTGGGGCCACAATTGCCCCCTTCTGGCTCTGGCTGCCCTTGCCTGCCTCTCTCCAGCGGGGGATGGGCCAGACAGCAGCCAGCTAGCTGTAGTCAGTCCTTTGTTCTGTGAGCAGGCCTGGGGGTATCTTAGGTTAGGGCTTTTCACAGGGTAGCTATCCCACAGTCTGGTTTGCTACTCAAGTTAGTTCCCTCACATTGGGCTCAGGGCATTCAGGCCTGGTCCTTACTCTAAGCAATGCAGCCTACGCCTCCCTGCCCAGCCCCCGCTTGCTAGTGGCGGATGCAGGCTTCTGCCCTGATTCTCCACTGGGAGTTACTGTTGGGCACATTATCTGTGGGTTTTAATTATTTATTTATATTTCCTCCCTGTTATGTTGCCCTCTGAGGTTCCAAGGCTTGCCATAGATTCACCAGCGAGAATGTTTCCTGGTGTTTGGAAACTTCTGTTTTTTTTAAGACTCCTTTCCTGGGACTGATCTCCATTCCTACCTCTTTTGTCTCTCTTTTTATCTTTTCTATTTTTTCCTACCTCCTTTCAAACACAATGGGCTGCTTTTCTGGGTGCCTGATGTCCTCTGCCAGCATTCAGAAGTTTTTTTGTGGAATTCACTCAGCGTTCAAATGTTCTTTTGATGAATTTGTGGGAGAGAAAGTGGTCTCCCGTCCTATTTCTCTGTCATCTTAGGACCGCCTCCTTATGTTATACATATTTTTAATTGTTAATAAGAGGGTTTTGAATGTTTGACAAAATTTTTTTATATCCTTGAACAATTGTATTTTCCCCATTGATTAGCAAGGTGGCTTTTTTTTTATTTTCATAATTAATTCCCAATGTTGTGTTAGTTTCAGTTGTAGAACAAAGTGATTCAGTTTTACAAAGACATGAATCTATTCTTTATTTAGGTTCAGCTTTCATGATCATTTTATGATCCTTGAACTACCCTGCAAAGGGAGGACTGTGTGAAATTGTGTCAAAGTAAAATTGTTCTGACTTAGAAAGTTGATGCATGATTTTATCATAATATTCACAACTTTATTGTTTACATTCTACACTGTCATGACATTGGAAGACTCTTAGAATATAGATAAATATGTCAAATACATTTTCAAAGAAAATTTCTACATTTTGCAAAATAAAAAAAAAAACGTTATTTATATTTTGGCTGTGACGGGTCTTTGTGGCTGTACTTGGGCTTTTTCTAGTTTTGACGAGTGAGGTCTACTCTTTGTTGCAGTGCTTGGGCTTCTCTTGTTGCAGAACATGGCTTCAGTAGATCCAGCTCATATGATCAGTAGTTGTGGCACACAGGCTTAGTTGTTCCAAGGCAGGTGGGAACTTCCTGGAACAGGGGTTGAACCTATGACCCTTGCTTAGAAAGATGGATTCTTAACCACTGGACCACCATTGAAGGCCCTCCATATTTGTTATTTAATATGGTTATTTTCTAAGAAATGGGACAGAAAGTAGAGACTGACAGGTACTTGGGTTCGTATAACTTTTTACTCAGGAAGAGCTAAAGTAAATAAAATTGATCTCCAAGGGAGATCCATAGTCATATTACCAAAAGCAGTTCTGACTGCTTGCCACTTCAGTTCAGTTCAATTCAGTCACTCAGTCGTGTCCGACTCTTTGCGACCCCATGAATCGAAGCACGCCAGGCCTCCCTGTTCATCACTAACTCCCGGAGCTCACTCAGACTCACGTTCATTGAGTCCGTAATGCCATCCAGCCATCTCATCCTCGGTCGTCCCCTTCTCCTCCTGCCCCCATTCCCTCCCAGCATCAGAGTCTTTTCCAATGAGCCAACTCTTCACATGAGGTGGCCAAAGTACTGGAGTTTCAGCCTTAGCATCATTCCTTCTAAAGAAATACCAGGGTAGATAGTCAATTTTCAAGAGACAGGGGGTGGTAGGAATGGAAGGGTGGTTTTATTTTGGATGCCAGCAACCAGGGGAAAACATAGACGTGTCCAAGAACCAACTCCTGATTGCTGTTCAGGAGACAGAAGTTTTTGAAGGGGAGTTTCAGGGCAGTATGGACAGAGGGAGGGGGCAGGATGGCACAGTCACCTCCAACAGTCATCTCGATATCAGTGACATGGCAGCCCATTCAGCATCATCTGTGTTGTTTTGAGTACAGTTAATCTCTAGTTTCAGCATTTGTCCCTGCTTCTTAGCAACAGTTCCTGGAAGTGGAACAGCTTGTCATAGCTTCTGTCTAGTCATCATGCAGTTATCCTCTCATCACATAGTCAGCTTCCTCTGCCTAGTGAGGGGACTTCAGTATCTGGAGAACAGCTCACAGGATATGGCCCAAAATATTATCTATGACTCTTGAGAAGTAACTAAACGTCCTTGGCTCTATTTGGTGACTAAACTAGTGTGTTTTGTCTTGCATAAAGGCTTAGAGTGTGAGGCATAACTGGGTTTTAGGATGAAGGCTGTGTTTACAGGAAAATCCTCTGTAAATACTAGCTTTTCTTTCTTTCTAATCTATTCATCTATTCATGGGCATTTAGGTAGTCTCTGTATCTTTGCTCTTGTCAATAAGAGTAACATGAACATAAGGGTGCATATATCTTTTTCATGTTTTTGTTTTCCTTGGAAAAATGCTCAGCAGTGGATCATAAGATATTATTTTGTTCCATAGTATTTTCTTTGAAGTATAGATAGTATTTTGTTTGAGGACTTCTGTATCATTTTCCATACAAGTTGTACCAATGGACATTCCCATCAACAGTGCACAAGGATTCCCTATTCTCCACATCTTCACCTGCTGTCTATAGTACTTTGTAGGATAGCCATTCTGTCAGATGTGAGGTGATATCTCACTGTGGTTTTGATGTGCACTCCTCAGTAAGGAGTGATATTGAGCATCTTTCCATGTGCCTCTTGGCCATTTGTAAACTTTTTTGTGGGGAAAAAAAGTCCACTTGGATCTCCTGCCCATTTTTTCCAGGTTGTTTATTTATTTATTTTTTAAAAGCCAAAGAAAATCTTGCTAAGATTGAGCTCAAAGAGTGCACATACTGCTGTGTTTTCGTCCAGGAATTTGAAAGGTTGTTGTTGAATCACACAAAGACGCTGGGATTCTTGGCTCCTGGAGGAGAATTCAATCCAAGACCAGAGATGAGGCTTGATCACTCAGAGCTTTTGTGTAATAAAGTTTTATTAAAGTACAAAGGAGATAGAGAAAGCTTCTGACATAGGCATCAGAAGGGGGCAGAAAGGGTACCCCCCTGCTAATCTTCAGCTGGATGTTTTATAGTCATTAGCAGTCCGTTCGGAGAAGGCAATGGCACCCCCACTCTAGTACTTTTGCATGGAAAATCCCATGGACAGAGGAGCCTGGTAGGCTGCAGTCCATGCGGTCGCTAGAGTCAGACCTGACTGAGCGACTTCACTTTCACTTTTCACTTTCATGTATTGGAGAAGGAAATGGCAACCCACTCCAGTGTTCTTGCCTGGAGAATCCCAGGGACGGAGAAGCCCGGTGGGCTGCCATCTATGGGGTAGCACAGAGATGGACACGACTGAAGCGACTTAACAGCAGCAGCAACAGCAGTCTGTTAATCAAAGAAAGGAGTATCTTCAAACTCAGAATGGCACAAGGCCCTTCACCCATAAGATGCATTTTGGGATAATCTTGGCACCAAATGGTTCATCCTGGGCCATAAAATGACTAACTTGAATCTTGAAGAAGGGCAGATCACCATACAAATAGTTTCACTTACATAGATTAGAGGAACAATATCTGAGTAAGACATACTGGTTTGTTAAGTAGATTCTGAGCCAAAAAGTAGAATTGAATTGAAGACGGAGTTTGGGATAAATGCATAGTATATTAGCATAGCTTAAGACAAACATTTCCATAAGAAAAAGGTATTGGTTATCTCTAGGTTTGAGAATAGTTAACTTCAGGTGAAACCACGTGTCATTATGGCAACACAGTATTTTAAGAGAAACCTCCTTTTAAATTTGTATAGAGAAGGAAAAAATATCACTAGTTCGTTTCCTCCTGCCGCTTGAGAGATAAAAATGTCTGACACTTGCAGGCTATTTCCTCCATTTGGAGACCTCTGGCCTTCCTGCCTGTTACCCTCTCAAATTTTACAGTTTCAGTATCAGGTTGAAGTTTTTGATCTATGTTGAGTTTATTTTTATGGATGGCATGATGAATGAGGAATCCTCATGAAGTGGAATGTGTGATTCATCTGGGTTCCCATTTGTCTGAACTGTGAGGTGTAAGTATGTTCAAGTCTCCTGCCCAGTGTTTTCATTAGGTTGCTTGTTTTTCAGAGGTTGATTTCAGTATGTTCTTGGTTTTCTGGTATAGAATTCCTTATCAAATGAGTGTTTTGTTCTCTGCTTTTACTTACCTTTTAAAAAATCAGAAAGAGGAAATTCTGCAAACTGAGTTTTGATGGTGTTTTTGTTCTTCTATTTTAAGTGGACTACAATGGATCATCAACATTTAACATATTTCAAAAGCACATTTATTGTGTAGCATTGCAAAGATTGTGAGAAGAAAAGTTAAATTTTTGCTAAACCTTTGAGAGCAGGTCCTTATCTCATGAAATGTGGCCTTTAGGCTCTCTCAGGGGCTTTCCGGGGGGTTGTTTTCTTATCTCATGGAATGTGGCCTTTAGGCTCTCTCAGGGGTTATTTTTCCTTCGGGGACTTTCCAGGAAATTGTTTCTCCCAGGAAACAGCTAACCGTCAGAATGTGGTCCGACCAGCCGTTTCGACCTGGTAACAAACGAGCCTATCCCTGTAAGGGTTAAGACCTGCATGCCAATCAGACTGTCCCCACCCTATCTGTACCTGTTTGTGGTTTTTGTGCTTAAAAACTGCTCTGTAACGACTGTTCAGGGTTCGTTCCTCCCTGGAGGTGACTGAACCCCAGCACGCCGGCCCAATAAATCCTCCTGCTGTTTGCATCGAATCCGAGTCTCGGTGATCTTTGGAGCGACAGGTCCTAGGAAAAGACTGCAAGGTCTAACAATTGCCTCAGAACTTGATTTATTTCAGGGTTAAAGTGTCTGCCTGCAATGCGGGAGACGTGGGCTCAATTCCTGGGTCGGGAAGATCTCCTGGAGAAGGAAATGGCAACCCACTCCAGTATTCTTGCCTGGAGAACCCCATGGATGGAGGAACCTGGTGGGCTATAGTCCACGGAGTCGCAAAGAGTCGGACACGACTGAGCGACTTCACTTTCATTCATTGATTCTCACAGAAAAGTTTTTTCCTGTTATTGTGAGAAGTCATGCTGAAATCCATGTTCTCTTGACCACAAATGCATTTTCCCCAGTGTCCTGCAAACACCCACTTGTTGTCTTTAGACTTTGTCGTGATTTATGAAGAGATAGATTCTTATTTCCACTTGTACAGGTTCAAGTGTATCATTCTTTCTAACTTATAGACTTTTCCAGTCTGCTTTCAAAAGACCTCCATTCAAAAGGATGACAATTACAGCAATTCCTGCGTTGTTCTCTGAGTGGCTTGACTGATTTTCATTTGTCAGACCTTATCTTCCCTCTTGGGTTTCCAAGTGGTGCCAGTAGTAAAGAGTTCACCTGCAAATCCAAGAAACACAGGTTTGATCCCTGGGTCGGGAATATCTCCTGAAAGAGGAAATGGCACCCTACTCCAGTATTCTTGCCAGAAGAATTCCATGGACAGAGGAGCCTGGTGGGCTACAGCCCATGGGGCGGCAAAGTGGGACACAACTGAGTGTCTGAGCAGCAACAACAGACCTTCCCTCCCTCCCTGCCTCCCGGCCTCCCGCCTTCTCTCTCTCCCTCTCTGTCCCCCTCCCTCGCTCCAGCCCTTCCTGCCTCACTCCCTTGCTACCTCCTTCGCAAAAGCCTAAGGAAGCCAAGGGTCTTGCTCATGCAGCCCTGGGCAACCAGTGCCTGCTATCTCATTCCCTGGAGTTTCCCCGGACTTTTCTCCACCCAGGGATCGCTTGGGGATTGTTTCTTCTTTAGGCACCCTCCTGCCAATATTTTCCTAGTCCCTGCCCCAGCCCCCCTCAATCTGGGGGAAAGCACCCAAGTCTTCCGGAGTCAAGTGTTGCCCAGCCGGGAGCTAGCTCCAAGGCCGTGCCTCTAGTCTGAAACTGAGGCCTTCAGCCGGCCAGGAAGAGTTCTGTGCAACAAGTACACACCCACAGGCTGCGTGCACTGTCTCTTATACACATCTTAGATTCACTAAAGAAAGGAAGTGGGGGAGCATGATAAACGTAAAGACTTGACTGGGCTGAGTGTAGGCCCACAGGTATCTTCTATTACTTCTTATACTTTTCCACTGTAGACTTGAAATATTTCACAATTTAAGGACCATCTCTGAAGTTGTCTCCCCCTCCTTCCTACTTCTACATTCTTGAGAATGTTGAAATATCCTTGTTTCGACTCTGATGTCAGATTTTAGATCAGCGCTGTCCAATAGAACATGTGAAATATGGCTAGCCCAACTCGACAACTGACTTTTTTATTTTATTTAACTTTCCTTAAATTTGAATTTTAAGTCTTAGTTGGTCATCTTATTGGACATGTGCAGTTCCGGAAGGAAAAGCTGCAGAAATCAGAATATTTCTCCAGGGCTGTCAGAGACAGGGCCGAACACTCTAACTTGTGTTCTCAGAGAGCCTCAGAGTTAGTCGCTCACTCACGTCCGACTCTTTGCAGCCCCATGGACTGTAGCCCACCAGGCTCCTCTGTCCATGGGATTTTCCAGGCAAGAATCCTGGTGTGGGTTGCCATGGCCTTCTCCAGGGGATCTTCCCAATCCAGGGAGTGAACCTAAATCTCCTACATTTCAGGCAGATTCTTTACCATCTGAGCCACCAGGGAAGTCCAATTTGTGTCCTATATCTGAGCAAAAATCCTAGCAGTCTTAGGAATTAATGCACCAAGTGTAAGATTCCCTGAAGGAAGTGACATCCTCAGTGTCTGCGTAGGATGTAGATTCCTCCTTCTGCGGCCTTCTGGCTTCCACTTGTCCTTTTCCAAATAAGACGTGCCCTTCCTCCGAACGTGTGAGAGCTGCTCACTGGTTGGCACTGTTTTTTGACAATCATTAGCTCTTCTCTAGGCCAGACTCCACCCACTCCCTGAGGTCATCAATCAGTGTCTTTCTGTTTGGAAGCAGATGGACAATTCAGGAGCCAGTGATGGGCCCTTAGACATTTGGCTGGTTGCTGAGTGTTTATTATCTCTCAGCACACATAGGAGGGAGCCCTCTGGATATGTTTAGCTTTTTAAGGGCTGGTCTTGTTAATGGCCCTGGTGATAAATTGGGTGAGTCTCATTGGAAGGAGATGATTAACAGGAAAACAGTGTGTCTAAATGGGATCCGAGTTTGCATTTGGAGGGCAGGGTTCTTTGCCTTGTTCTCAGAGGACATCTGGTGTTTAAAATCTGAAGGTCTGGGCTCAAGTTCCAGGTGCTGTAACCCTGGAAGCCTGCTTGGCCCCCTGCCTCTTGGGGCCACCCTGTGAAGTGGGAAGGGCTCTTGCTTGCAGACATGTGTGTGGTTGGGAACAGAGGCGGTGATTCAGGCCACTGTGTCTGCCCCGGGAGGTCCAGGAGCTGCAATGACCGTGCGAGGATTACTGGGAGTTGACAGGTGCGGGAAGAGCCGTTCTCTGCACCCCCCCTTACTGCCCTAAAGAAGGCTTTTCTAAAAGAATTCAACTTCCTTCAGTCCCCCTTTATGGGAAGCTTTGAGGGGGGAGGGGGGACATCAGGAAGAGTAGCTCCTGGCGCCCGAGATGAGAAGCTGCACAGAGCCTCCTAAAGCAGACCTGACTTCCAGTAGCTTCTTTCATCTGCGTTTGTGGCATTCGTCTCTCCCTACTCACTGTTCCTTGAAACCCTCACTCTTCCCTCACGTTAAGATGGGGTATAAGCCCCACATTCTGTATAAACCGCAGCTGTTTCTGGGAGGTCTGACAGTCGTCTAACTAAAAATGAGCTTCAGGCGTGCCCTCAAAGCTTCACCGTGAAACAGCCTCTTGCCCCATATAAACAGTTGCTGTTGTTCAGCCGCTAAGGCACGTCTGACTCTGCAAACCCATGGACTATAGCCCATCAGGCTTCCCTGTCCTTCACTGTCTCCTGGAGCTTACTCAAACTCACGTCTGTCGAGTCAGTGATGCCATTCAACCGTCTCATCCTCTGTCGTCCCTTTCTCCTCCTGCCTTTAGTCTTTCCCAGCATCAGGGTGTTTTCCAGTGAGTTAGATCTTTGCATCAGGTAGTCAAAGTACTGGAGTTTCAGCTTCAGCATCGGTCCTTCCAGTGAATATCCAGGACTGATTTCCTTTAGGATGGACTGGTTGGATCTCCTTGCAGTATAAAAAGTAGGCTTTTGGAAGAAAATCTTAAACAAACGAAAAAGCTATAACTCGACTGCAGAACTTTCCCAAACTTTTGATCTCTGTCCTGTACCTGACATGTCCTCCCAGCCTGAGAGGAGGGCTGCTCTCTGGGAATCTCCTCCCACTGTAGCTCACAGAGGCCTCTGGATGGGTGGGCCTGCCTAGGGCCTCAACATGGGGTCTCGCTCTTTATAAACAGCTGGAACTCGCGGGCGCCGTATGACCCCTGACTGCACAGCAGGCTGTTTTGAAGGGTATGAAATGGTCAGAACGGGTGTGTGTGTGTGTAATGAGAAGCCCTGTGCTTACAGAGAGTGTGAGCTCCGGACGTTCACTGTTGTCCTTGAAGAAGGAACATGGTTTGAAGACGCTGCTCTGATAAGTAGGATTGCTGAGAATCAGGCTCCCCTGGGGGTCCAGTGGTTAAGAATCCGCCTTGCAATGCAGAGGAGATGGGTTCAATCCTTAAGCTGGGAAGACCCCACCCGCTGCAGAGCACCTAGCCCGGGGCTGCTGAAGCCTGCGGGCCCTGGAGCTCACACTCCCCAAGAACCCTCACACCTGCAGCCAGAGGGGACCCGCGCTCGCCGCCGCTGGAGAAAGCCCATGTGCAACAGCGAAGACCCAGCGCCGCCAAAACAGAAACAAACCTTTTATTAAACTTAAAAAAAATTACGTAGAATCTACAGTGCCTCCCCGCTGCCTTTAAAAATACTAAATGTGTCCTTTCCGGGTGGATCCCCTCAAACCCACAGACAGGCCCTGGGACCTCTCCCACCCTCCCATCCTGGGGCCGTCCTTTCCCCGAGGCCCATCTGTGTCCACGAAGCCTGCATCTGCTGTGAGTGGTGTCTCTCCTCTTTTCACATGGGCCCTGGGAAACCTTCCTCACCTTTAAACAATGGATCATTTAGAAAGGCCCTTCCTCATGCTGCAGGTAGAATTCTCGGCTCCTGAGAAGTTGCCATTCTTTGAAAAGTCCCCAACTTTCACAAGAGGTAGAAGCTTTTCCAGAGGTTGGTTTGTTTCGCGGTTACCTGGAACTAAGGGTGTTTGGGAGCGGCCCCCGCTGCCCTGGGGCTATTGGGCCCCATGCTGGAGTTGCTGTTAGTTGGAGGCACTGCGCCCGGGCGCTAGGGAA
>SJYW01033079.1:46839-71590 GCA_006410735.1 Raphicerus campestris
CCTTGGACTGCAAGGAGATCCAACCAATCCATTCTGAAGGAGATCAGTCCTGGGATTTCTTTGGAAGGAATGATGCTAAAGCTGAAACTCCAGTACTTTGGCCACCTCATGCGAAGAGTTGACTCATTGGAAAAGGCTCTGATGCTGGGAAGGATTGGGGGCAGGAAGAGAAGGGGACGACAGAGGATGAGATGGCCGAATGGCATTTCACTGACTCTATGAACGTGAATCTGAGTGAACTCCGGGAGATGGTGATGGACAGGGAGGCCTGGCGTGCTGCAATTCATGGGGTCGTTAAGAATCGGACATGACTGAGTGACTGAACTGAACTGAACTAGGTGGAACCATTTTGAAGAAAGGCAAATTCCAAAGGAAATACATAAGTTTATTAACATAGCTTAAGAAAACCATTTCCATACAGCATTTGTTTTCTCTTGCCATTTAAGAGAGAGATAAACAAATATGTCTAACATTTGCACCCTATTTCCTCCCTTTGGAGACCTCTGGCCTTCCTGCCTGTTACCCTCTCATCTCCACAATACCTGGGTCAACCATATGGCCCTGAAAGCTCTGGGGCTGGTGGTAATGGGGTAGTACTGGGAATTTGTTGTCAGAGTGAGGTCCCAGGGGCCCCTTGCAATTTGTGGATAGACTGTATTGCTGGGCATAGTAATTTTTTCACCCAAGGTGAGCATTTTTTTTGCTGCCAGGTAGGTGTTGGCTTGGTGTCTGTTGGCAAGCAACTTTGATTTCTGGGCATGCACTGGGCTCTAGACTTAACTATCAGTTTATACCAACTCTATTTTCACTTTCTTGACTCCCCCTGAGCCTGAGTGCTGGTTCTTGAGGGTGTATCTGACAACCTGCAGTGCAGTTGATAGCAATGCAAGGGAAGTAAAGCCATGCATGGTGGGTTTTCTGTCCAGTGTGCTCCCTAGCAGAGGCACCTGGTAGTGACTGAGATAGCTCTATCACAGAGATTCCATGCCATGCATTAGGTATAATCTTCCTGGGGTTGTTGGGCATGCTTACCTGAGAAAAGGTGACTGGTAAGGCTGAAGCAGACTCTGTCAGTGATTGTTCTCATTAAACCTCTATCTGGGAGGTTTTATGCACCGTGATTGTGTGTTATACTGATGATGGGCTCTCTGAGGATGTGTCTGAGCCATTCTAGATGATGGATGAACTCATGTTAGCAGGGCTTTTTTTTTTTTCCTTGCCCATGGTCCCTCACCTTGCCTTTCTACCTCCTGGTGTGTAGAAAGCAGGGGTGTGGAATGTGGTGTGATTTCAGCCTTCCAATATCTGTCTAATGACACTGACAAAGCTGAGGTCCTCTGATGCCTCACCCTTCACTTTCTTGGTTTGTGTTTCTTGAGTAGTTCTTCCTACCATGAAGAGGGCTGGGTCCCAGTGTTGTGTGCCCCATCAGCCCACAAATGTGTTTTACTGACCTGCTTGTGATTTTCCTGAAGGGTTCCAGGTCTGCCTGCAGATGCTTGAGACTGGGTGGTGGTATTTTCTCTTCTCATTGATCCTCTCCTGTTTGAACTGTAGTGGGGCACTCTTTGAGTTTCTTTCTTAGAGATCAAGATAATGGGACTTGATCTTGTGGGGCAGGTGCTTCATTACTGTCATCCCTACTGTGCGGCAAGGGCAATGGACTTGGCTGGATGGGTGCTGTGAGTCCCCCTTTGCCAGGGTTATATATGGTCACATGAACAATGGTGCAGGGCAGGCAATGCAAAGAGGTTTTAGACTTCAAGTGAGACCCAGATGAGTCAGAGGCAGTGCTTCCCAGCCTTCACTATGAGGTCTCAGGTTGGTCCATTGATTACTTCTGCTATGAATTACTCCAGACCCAACTATGCCCTGGCACATGTTGAAGTGCCTCTGAGGGTCTCACTGGGAAATGGTAATGATTGGAGAATGTGTGCCTTGGTGGGAAAAGACCTCTGTAGTGATCTGAGAGCTATTGGGGGGGTGGTACTGAGCCCTTAAGGTGCTGCACTTTCAAAATGTGTAGTACCCATTGGTGAGGTGAGCAAAGCTTGCTAACTTCCCCTGTCATGACTCCTTGGTGCAGCTGACCACCGCCTCCCTCTAATCACTGTAGTCTGTGCTTTCCTCCAATGAGTCAGGGAGGGTCCCTCCAGCCTGATGTCTGGCACAGGCATGGATATATGTGTGGTTCCCAGGTTGTGTCCTAAGGGGGAATGCTCATTTTCAACTTATCTGTTCCCTCACTAACCAGGTGTCTTTCTTTGGCAGCTGATTAGCACTGGGATTACTTCTGATGTGTAGAAGAGTAGATGCCCCTACACTGACTGCTTTTCCAGTGCCTAGTCTATATACCAGACTTAGTCACCTTTCTGCCTCTCCATACTGGTTGCTGATCCCAGTACTATGCCTTGATACATCTCACTCCCCCCAGTATCATCTTGGCTTCAGTGTCCTTTTGCTATTTGTAGAGTGTTGGCAGCACATGGAGGTGAATTTCCTACTCTGCCTTGACCCACTCTTGTAAGGCAAACCTGAGTGTCAGTGTGAGTTTGGCTGTAGTTACTGGTTTTGACCAGCCACAGTGTACGTACAAATCTATCACACTAACTAGGTGAGCATGACTGGAAGCTGGTCTTGCTATAATAATCTGGTGCTTTAGTCCTCTTCTCATGCCACATAGGGGTTGTACCTGGGTTGCACTAAGGCGCAATCTCAGTCACTCAGTCGTGTCCGACTCTTTGCGACGCCATGAACTGCAGCATACTAAGCCTCCCTGTCCATCACCAACTCCCGGAGTTCACTCAAACTCACATCCATTGAGTTGTGATGCCATCCAGCATCTCATCCTCTGTTATCCCCTTCTCCTCCTGCCCCCAATCCCTCCCAGCATCAGAGTTTTTTTTCCAATCAGTCAGCTCTTCTCATGAGGTGGCCAGAGTACTGGAGTTTCACCTGTAGGATCACTCCTTCCAAAGAACACCCAGACTGATCTCCTTTAGAATGGACTGGTTGGATCTCCTTGCAGTCCAAGGGACTCTCAAGAGTCTTCTCTAACACCACAGTTCAAAATCATCAATTCTTTGGCACTCAGCCTTCTTCACAGTCCAACTCTCACATCCATACATGACCACAGGAAAAACCATAGCCTTGACTAGACAGATCTTAGTTGGCAAAGTAATTTCTCTGCTCTTGAATATGCTGTCTAGGTTGGTCATGGGCTTCCCTGGTGGCTCAGATGGTAAAGAAACTGCTTGCAATGTGGGAGACCTGGGTTCAATCCCTGGGTCTGGAAGACCCCCTGGAGAAGGAAATGGCAATCCACTGCAGTAGCCTTGCCTGGAAAATACTATGGTCAAAGGAGCCTAGCAGTCTACATTCCATTGGGTTGCAAAGAGTCGGACATGACTGAGCAACTTCACTAGGTTGGTCATAACTTTCCATCCAAGGAGTAAGTGTCTTTTAATTTTATGGCTTCAATCACCATCTGCAGTGATTTTGAAGCCCCCCAAAATAAAGTGTGACATTGTTTCCACTGTTTCCTCATCTATTTCCCATGAAGTGATGGGACCAGTTGTCATTATCTTAGTTTTCTGAATGTTGAGCTTTAAGCCAGCTTTTTCACTCTCCTCTCTCCCTTTCATCAAGAGGCTTGGGTGGTGTCATCTGCACATCTGAGGTTATTGATATTTCTCCTGGCAATCTTGATTCCAGCTTGTGCTTCTTCCAGCCACATGTTTCTCATGATGTACTCTGCATATAAGTTAAATAAGCAGGGTGACAATATACAGTCTTGACGTACTCCTTTTCCTATTTGGAACCAGTCTGTTGTTCCATGTCCAGTTCTAACTGTTGCTTCCTGACCTGCATATAGGTTTCTCAAGAGGTAGGTCAGGTGGTATAGTATTCCCATTCCTTTCAGAATTTGCCATAGTTTATTGTGATCCACACAGTCAAAGGCTTTGGCATAGTCAATAAAGCAGAAATATATGTTTTCCTGGAACTCCCTTCCTTTTTCCATGATCCAGCGGATGTTGGCAACTTGAACTCTCGTTCCTCTGCCTTTTCTAAAACCAGCTTGAACATCAGGGAGTTCACGGTTCACATATTGTTGAAGCCTGGCTTGGAGAATTTTGAGCATTACTTTACTAGCATGTGAGATGAGTGCAATTGTGTGGTAGTTTGAGCATTCTTTGGCATTTCCTTTCTTTGGAATTGGAATGAAAAGTGACCTTTTCCAGTCCTGTGGCCACTGCTGAGTTTTCCAAATTTGCTGGCATATTGAGTGAAGCACTTTCACAGCATCATGTTCCAGGATTTGAGATAGCTCCACTGGAATTCCATCACCTCCACTTGCTTTGTTCATAGTGATGCTTTCTAGGGCCCCCTTGACTTCACACTCCAGGATGTCTAGCTCTAGGTGAGTCATCACACCATCGTGATTATCTGGGTCGTGAAGATCTTTTTTGTACAGTTCTTCTGTGTAATTTTGCCACCTCTTCTTAATATGTTCTGCTTCTTTTTGGTCCATATCTTTGCATGAAATGTTCTCTTGGTGTCTCTAATTTTCTTGAAGAGATCTCTAGTCTTTGCCATTCTGTTGTTTTCCTCTATTTCTTTTCTGATTGCTGAGGAAGGCTTTCTTATCTTTCCTTGCTATTCTTTGGAACTTTTCACTCAGATGTTTATATATTTTCTTTTCTCCTTTGCTTTTCACTTCTCTCACATCTATTTGTAAGGCCTCTCCAGACAGCCATTTTACTTTTTTGCATTTCTTTTTCTTGGGGATGGTCTTGATCCCTGTCTCCTGTACAATGTCATGAACCTCAGTCCATAGTTCATCAGGCACTCTATCTATCAGATCTAGTCCCTTAAATCTATTTCTCACTTTCACTGTATAATCTAACCTTGTATAATTGAGAATGGTCTGTTATCCTTATTTTCAGTCCTGTAGTCAAGAAGCCCAGTAAACTCTTACTTCCTTCCTTGGCTTAGTGGAACCTCCTTCATAACAGTAAGGGGTACATACTCGCCTTTCTCAGGTCTCTCCAGGGCACTTGAGGTGGATGAAGGGTGGGTGGGGGTGTTTGGTACAGCCATCAGGCTGCAGCTGAAAAAGACCAGAATGGCATGAGCTGCCATCCGAGATGCTGGCCCATCATGACTCTGGCAGTAGACTTGAGTTCCCAACAAATCAAAGCTTTGGTATTGGGAGTATGGGTTGTGCTGGGGGAGGGCAGGGGAGTGGACCAGGACTGCTTCCTTCTTTGTCTGAGGCCTTCGTCCTTCTTTGTCTGATCCTTCCTCCTGATTGCCTCTTCCTTCTCCTCTCTGCCCTCTGTTTCTTTAAGAAAGCACACACTCTTTCCATGTCCCATTGTTGGCACAGGTCAGGTCATCATTCTGTCCAGAACATCCATGCTTCCTTCCTTGGCTGAGTGGAAACTCCTTTCTAAGAGTAGTGGGTACACTGTCCCCTTATGCAGGTCTCTCCAGAGCTCTTGGGCTGCGGGTGGGCTGGGGAGCTGTGGGCATCAAGCTCCACTTGAAAAAGGGACATTAGCTCTGCCAAAGGGCATGAGCTGCCATTCGAGATGCTGGCCCATCATGTCTCTGGCAGTAGCCTTGAGCTCCAGGCAACTCAAAGTCCTGGGGGCAGTGGATTGGGACTACTGTAGGGAAAGGATGCCAGGAGGGCAAAGAGGAGTTGGGAGGGATGTGGGAAATGGAGGCAAGGAAAGCAAAGGATCTAGGTGGAGGCACTGGAGAGAGTGTCCAGTGTCCGGGAATGCCTGGGAGGAGCTGTCAGAGGCAACTGGGGCCAAGGTATGTGTGGAATGTGAAAAGGTGGGAAAACCCAGAGCGTTTTGGAAGGCAAGGCAGGCTGGGAAAGGGAGCATGGGCAACAACTTCAAAGGGACCTAGGGGAATTTCTGGGAACTTAGGATTCTGTGCACTGCTGACAGCACTGAGGCCAGGGTTGATCCCAGCTGCTGAGTTGGCAGGGCCACAGATCAAAGACTCGAATGGCCCACCCAGCCCAACATGGACCTTGGGGGTCTGTGGAACAGGCTGTGCAAGTGAAATCCCACTCACTCCACAGGATTCTTTCCAGGGTCTCTGCTTGGAAAGAGGCAAGGGGCGTCCCTTCCATCTAGGCATCCACCTCTATTTACATAAATAGAGGCAGAGATGCCTCACACTCTCCAAAGTCCTGAGCTGCTGGGTCCTGGCCTGCTAGGCCAGCAGTCTGCAGAGTCCTTGTGGGTCTTTCACCATGCTTTCATCCAGCTACTCCAGCACCTCAAGTGGTGTGTTTACCCTCAGTCCCTGGGGTTAGGGTTAGGGTTAGCCCCAGCCCCCCAGCCTTAAAAGATCGACAAGCCTCCTAGATGAGCTCTTGGTGGCCACGGGAGTCCCGAACATGCAGGCGCCTTCTCCAGGGGTCTTTGCCAATACAGAAGTGCACAGTGCCCTCACAGGTGCACCCAGCTTCCTAGATGAGCCCTTGATGGCCACCAGCATCCCGGATATGCTGGGGCCTTACACACGGGCCTCTGTAGTCGCAAGACAGCCAGCTCTCATTAGCACACCCAGCCTCTTAGAGGAAATCTTGGCTGCCACGGGCAGCCTGGACATACCAGGGCTTTACCTGGGGCCCTCTGCCAATGCACGAGCCTGGGCCCATGGTTCCCAGGAGTCAGATGTGCCCAAAGAAGCATCGTTTGTTCATTTTGCTCCTTTGGCACACACATGGCATCTCCTTTCTCTTTTCTGTGATGATGGTGTTGGTTGAGGTGGCGGGGGAAGGGGGGATTAGAATGGGACCCTCTTTCTTCATCTTCCTGTGGAAATGGAAGTTGGGGAGCTCTGTGGCTTTGCCACCTTTCTCTCTACAATGGCCTAGTGCCTTCTGTCTTCTGTCATGTGTTGCATGTTGGGCTTCACTTCGGCTTCCTTCCTTTTCCTTTGCTATGGTCCGTGGTCGTGTTAGCCCCAAGAAGCCAGGTGCCCTCCCAATAGCATCGTGACGGAGGGAAATCTGGAAGAAGCCCCATCGAGACATTTCCCAGGCATCTCCCCAGATGGGAGGGAAAATGCGACTGGATACTGTTGTGGTCTTTGGTGGGTGGAAGCTCTTGCCACCTTTGTTTTGGGGCTGGGTTTAGTTTCCTTTCTGCTTGCTCTTGTTTCTTGGATTCTGGCATGGGTGGGGGTGGGGTGGGGAATTTCTCCACCACCCTTTCCTCTCAGCCTGGCTGTCGGGGTGTAGCCAAGTGACTTCCAAATGCACACCCATCCCCGGGTTCCCAGCTCTGCTCAGGCACAGGGGCAACTAGGCTGGGCAGGGAGCATTCTTGGGTTCTTCTGTCGAGTCCTTCCCCGTGTCCTCTGAGACTTTTCCCTTTCTGCTCTTGCACATGCCTCATTGCCACAGGATCTCAAAGGAGGAGGCTCGTTCTGAAGTTGAGCTAGAAGGATGCCCTGCAAGCGCTCTTTCAACAGAACCCCTACCCTGGTATAGCAACCAGAGAATGACTGGCCCGAAAGCTTGGCATTGCTGAAAGCAGAGTTCAGATAAGCCACCATCTTTCCACCCGTCCTCCTTTTCAGGCTCTCCATGCTGATCCAAATCAGCTGAAAGCATCTGGTGGCCTTTCTCTTCAGAAGGAATTCTCTCTGTTTGCCCCTAGGTCTGGTTTCAAAACCAATGAAGAAGACAGTTAAAATAGAGCTGATTGCCTTCTGAAAATGAGTCCCAAGACGGGGAAGGGGCAACAAGGTGCACACCCAGGCCACCATCGCCACCTCTTCGTCCTCAGTCTTCCTCTCAAGGTAATTTACCCAGTGTTCTGCAAAGGCTTGTTCCCCAGAGGGGGTCCTGAACCCTGCCCCGCTCGCCAGAGTATTCTCTCTGCTGGTAGATGACCAGTGGAGGCCCAGAAACACCAAGGAAGGAAGAAACAGGGCCATCTGGTTGTTGCACCCATCATTGACCCAGATAGCAGGACCACGCCCTCAGTCCATGCGGACAGGCAGCACTGTTGCCNTCTTGTTTCTTGGATTCTGGCATGGGTGGGGGTGGGGTGGGGAATTTCTCCACCACCCTTTCCTCTCAGCCTGGCTGTCGGGGTGTAGCCAAGTGACTTCCAAATGCACACCCATCCCCGGGTTCCCAGCTCTGCTCAGGCACAGGGGCAACTAGGCTGGGCAGGGAGCATTCTTGGGTTCTTCTGTCGAGTCCTTCCCCATGTCCTCTGAGACTTTTCCCTTTCTGCTCTTGCACATGCCTCATTGCCACAGGATCTCAAAGGAGGAGGCTCGTTCTGAAGTTGAGCTAGAAGGATGCCCTGCAAGCGCTCTTTCAACAGAACCCCTACCCTGGTATAGCAACCAGAGAATGACTGGCCCGAAAGCTTGGCATTGCTGAAAGCAGAGTTCAGATAAGCCACCATCTTTCCACCCGTCCTCCTTTTCAGGCTCTCCATGCTGATCCAAATCAGCTGAAAGCATCTGGTGGCCTTTCTCTTCAGAAGGAATTCTCTCTGTTTGCCCCTAGGTCTGGTTTCAAAACCAATGAAGAAGACAGTTAAAATAGAGCTGATTGCCTTCTGAAAATGAGTCCCAAGACGGGGAAGGGGCAACAAGGTGCACACCCAGGCCACCATCGCCACCTCTTCGTCCTCAGTCTTCCTCTCAAGGTAATTTACCCAGTGTTCTGCAAAGGCTTGTTCCCCAGAGGGGGTCCTGAACCCTGCCCCGCTCGCCAGAGTATTCTCTCTGCTGGTAGATGACCAGTGGAGGCCCAGAAACACCAAGGAAGGAAGAAACAGGGCCATCTGGTTGTTGCACCCATCATTGACCCAGATAGCAGGACCACGCCCTCAGTCCATGCGGACAGGCAGCACTGTTGCCCCTTTGCAACCCCTCCCCCTTCAGGAACATTAGCCTCTGGCTATGCAGGCAACCTTGGCAGAGAAGCAAGCTTCAGGACATTCCATGGCAATACCAGAGGAGAAAGGAGACATACAGGGACATGCATCTGTGCGGAGTGTGCATCTGTGCATGTGTGCATGCACATATCCATGATGAATCTAGGTAAGTGATCCATCTGTGGGTGTATTCCTTAGAGCCTTGCCCCAGCTGCAGAGCCACCTGAAGTGATTCAAGTGTGTGGGACTCTCCATCCCCTCCACACCATCTAGGGTATCTGTGCTATAAACATTCCATGGGCGTTAAAGTCCTCTCCTCTCGGTGTATTCTTTCTTTGGTAGAACGCTCGGCCAGAGAAGCCAGGAGAAAGGGCACAGTCATCTCTCCTTCTCAAACAAGGATCCTTGCACAAGCTTTCACTAGTGACCACTTTCCAGGGTTTGTCACCAGGGAAGAACTGGCTCCTCAGACGGGAATCCCAGAACTTCGAATCCAGGTAAGTTCTCCACCCAGCTCATGGACCCAGGACAGGGCCCAAGACGAGAGTTCAGCCCTGCCAAGTGTTTGGAGTTAGATACATTTAGGCTTGGGCTAGGGAAGAGGGGGCCAAAAGCTGGTGGGCTGAGTGGTGGGTTTTGGGCCTCTTGTGGCCGTGCAGGCACCCCTCATTTCCCAGGGCCAAGGGATTCATTTGCAGAAAATGGCCCTGCAGAAGTCACCCTGGGCCTGAAGACCAGAGGGTGGGCAGCCAGGCCAGCTATTGAATGGGCGCTGCGGAGGCGCCAGCACGTTGATCTGTACAGTCATGACTTCTGATGTGCCTGTCTGCCTTTCACTCCCCTAAATATGGTTTCAAAATCGAAATCTTCAGCACCCCCAGCAGAAGGCTAGGAGCCCGTCAATGGCCGAGGCCAAGGCCCAGGAGGTGCATCAGCCACGACTACTCCTGCTCCAGAGGACTGAAAGGCCCCCCTGCTGTCCATAGCACCTCTCCTCCCCTTCACCCCTCTCAGCCACAGGAGAGCATGCCACTCTTGGCTGCAGCCACTCTTCGGGGCACTCCCACTTTCTGGGTGCTGGGGACTGCCTTTGTGGTCTGTGTGGGCTAGCCATTGGTGATCTTCATGGTCCAGCCCAGCCCGGTGGATCTCCAGACAAGTGGCAAGCCATCACCTCCTCCCCAGGTAGCAGTTCCCTGGGCCAAGTGCTCCCTTGCTGTCACGGCCCCTTGGCAGCCTGGGCCAGGGGCCATTCTGACCCCAGGACAGCCTGAGACACACATCCCATGGTGGCCGGAATCACACTTTGGTGAAGGTGCAGCCCCTTTACTAGAGCCACAGCCCCATCCGCCCAGCTTCCAAGCTCAACAAGCCTCCTAGATGAGCTCGTGGCTGCCACAGGAGACCTGCACATGCAGGCGCCTTCCCTGAGGGCTGCTGCAGATGCAAATGTGCATTGTACACTCCCAGTCTCACCCAGCTTCCTAGAGGAGCTCTTGGCCACCTCGGGCATCCCAGACATGCTGGCGACTTCCCCTGGGGTCTGCTGCAAATGCAAGGTTGCACCCTGCCCTCCCAGGTGCATACAGCTTCCTAGATGAGCTCTTGTCAGCCACGCGTGTCCCGGACATGATGGGGCCTTCCTGGGGCCATCTGCAGATGCACCAGCACACCTCGCCCTGCCAGGCTCACCCAGGCTCCAAGACGAGCATGCTGCCACATGCATCCCAGGCTCGCTGGGGCCTTCCCTGGGGTTCCTACGGTCATCACAGGGTACTGTCCAGCCCTCCCCGGTCACCCAGCCTCCTAAAGGAAATCATGGCTGTCATTGCCATCCAGGAAATACCCTGGTCTTCACCGGGGTCTTCTGTGGAAGAAGTAGTTAAGGCAATCCTGGAAGCACTCCTCACTGAGGATGATAACCAGGCCCTCCCGGACATGCTTCCTGGCTCCACAGCCCTTCAGGCTTACAGGGAGAGGAAGGAAGGGACACCTTCTCCCCTGACCCACTTTCAGATTTCCTTGATGGGAATGCAGACCCATGGAGCTCAGGGAAGTGGGTGGTATTGGGTGGGGGGAAGAGAGAATACAGACGGGATGTCTACCAACAACTTTGGGGACAAACCTGAGAGGTGGATCTCTGGGAAGATTGGGCCCACCCATGAGGGATATCCCACCTGAAGCCTCAAGGAATCCCAGTATTGCAGTGAATAAGAGGGTGCCTATGAAGGGACATGCCATGGAGCCAGTAAAGAAACCCTGTGCCTCACTAAGGTACTTCTGGCCTGGCTCTTCTGTTTTCTGGTCCTGTCTTGCAAGCAGTCCACACAGGAGAACTCCTCTATGCCAGGGGTAGCACAGGGAGGAG
This sequence comes from Raphicerus campestris, assembly GCA_006410735.1. Taxonomy (NCBI): domain Eukaryota; kingdom Metazoa; phylum Chordata; class Mammalia; order Artiodactyla; family Bovidae; genus Raphicerus; species Raphicerus campestris. The sequence continues at coordinate 58,141 of SJYW01033079.1, forward strand.
TGGGAGATAGGGCAGTGGGAAGGTGGAAGGCTGGGAGGTGCAGGTGGGAAGGGGTGAGGGTGGGTTGAGGGAGAGAGTAGCAGTGAAGGGTGAAAGTTGGGGAAGGCTGAGTGGGAGAGGGAGGAAGGGAGAGAGGGAAGGGGGGCAGGGAGAGTTGGGGAGGGAGGGCTGAAGAGAGGGGTCGGGGGAGGGGGGTGGAGGCCCCGTCTGGGACTCAGCTTCAAGCCACCAGCAAACCCTGTAAGTATCCCTAAAATACTCTATCAGGGCCATGTTTCCCTTGGTTTTTGAGTGCCTGTTCAGGGCAGGTTTCCCAAGGTTAGATACTCTGAGCCAGCAGTAGGTATCTACCCACACAACCGCTTTCACGACCAGACTCCATGTGAACACACATGCCCAAAATAGCTGCAAAGGCCAACCATCTCCATGTGTCTCTCTGATCCTCACAATGTAGTGACTGAGCTTGCCCAGCCACCAGCATCCCCCCATCACCTGCAGACATACAGAACTTATTTACTTGCAAACCCATTGCTGAATTTGTAGATCCAGTGGTTTGGAAGTACATCCAAACCCCTGCCTGTTCTCATGTGAACCCCCATGGTTGGGTTTAGAGCCCTGGATGGCCAAAGAATATTTTGCTAAAAATGGCTGTGGGTGTGGTGTTGTGGTTCGTTCCTTTCTTTTCAATTCATTTGGCACCTGTTCAGAGCAAAAAGAGAAGTGCCTCTCATCGACCATCACCCGCGTTGCCTCACACAGCTTCTTTCCTTCTTTGCCTGCTCCTTCCTCCTGATTTCCTCCTCCTTCTCCTCTCCACCGTCTATTTCTTTAAGAAAGTACACTCTCTTTCCATGTCCCATTGATAGCACAGGCCAGGGCTTCGTTTTGTGCAGAATGTGCATGCTTCCTTCCTTGGCTTAGTGGAACCTCCCTCCTAACAGCAGGAGGTACACTGTCCACTTTTCCCAGGTCACTCCAGGGAACTTGGGCTGGGGGGTGGGCTGGGGAGATGCAGGCGTCAGGCTCCACTTGAAAAAGCCCCAAATGGTGTGAGCAGCCATTTGAGACACTGGCCCTTCGTGTATCTGACATGAGACTTAAGTTTCTGGCTACTCAAAGACCTGGGGGCATAGGTGGAGGTGGGGTGGGCAGGGTGTTGGAGTGGGACTGGTGTAGGGAAAGGACGCCAGGGGGACACAGAGGAGTTGGGGAGGGATGTGGGAAAGGGCAAGTTAGGGAGGGACCTAGGTGGAGGGACTGTACAGAGCATCCAGTGTCCAGGAATGCCTCGGAGGAGCCAGCAGATCCCATTGAGGCCATTGTATGCATCAAATGTGAAAAGGCGAGAAAACCCAGAGAGTTTCATAGCCAAGGCAGGCTGGAAAGGAGCCATGGTTGGCCACTTCAAAGGGACCTAGTGGAATTCCATAGCAGGTAGAACTCTGTGCACTGCTGATGGCCCCCAAACCCGGGGTTGATCCCAGCTTTTTCCTAGGTCGGCCACAAACCAAAGCCCCAAAAACACACCCAGCCCAATGTGGACCTTAGGGTATGGGGCACAGGCCATGCCCATGAAAGCCCACTCATTCCACGGGATTCTTTCCAGGATCTCTGCTTGGTGACAAGGGGCAGACCCTCTGACTCAGCACCCACCACTATTTGCATAAATAGGGGTGGATCCACCTCACTATCCAAAGTCCTGAGCTGCTGGGTCCTGGTCCACTAGGCCAGCAGTCTGCAGCCTCCTTGTGGCTCTCCCACCATGGCTTTGTCCAGCTCCTCCAGCACCTCAAACGGTACATTTGCCCTCTCTACCTGGGGTGGGATCACGTTTCAGGGGGTTTGTGGATCACCTAGCCAAGGGTTCCAGGCAAATGTGTTGACAAACCATCAGGAATGGTGGGGACCATTTGGCTGGGCCCCTGATTTTCAGGTGTCAGGTGGTCCCAAAGAGGCACTGTTTGGTCATTTTGCTCCTTTGGTACACACATGGCTTCTCCTGTCTCTTTTCCGTGATGATGGTGTTAGTTGAGGGGGCAGAGGGAAGCGGTGATCGGGATGGGACCCTCTTTCCTCATTTTCCTGTGGAAATGGAAGTTGGGGAGCTCTGTGGCTTTGCCACCTTCAGTGGCTTTCTCTCCACAATGGCCTAGTGCCTTCTGTCTTCTGTTAGGTGTTGCGTGTTGGGCTTCACTTTGGCTTCCTTCCCTTTCCTTTCCTTTTCCACAAGTGACAGCAAATATAGCCCATGGTTGTTATAACCACATTATAGCCCCGTTAAGCCAGGTGCTTTCCCATTGGCATCGTGATGGAGGGAAATCTGAGGGAAGCCCCATCAAGACATTTCCCAGGCATCTCCCCAGATGGGTGGAAAATGTGGAGGGATAGTGTTGTGGTCTTTGGTGGGTAGGAGTTCTCGCTGTCTTTGTTTTGGGGCTGGGTTTGGTTTCCTTTCTGCTTGCTCTTGTTTCTTGGATTCCTGTGTGGGTGGGGGTGGAGTGGGGGATTTCTCCACCGCCCTTTCCTCTCAGCTTGGCTGTCGGGGTGTAGCCAAGTGACTTCCAAATACACACCCATCCCCGGGTTCCCAGCTCTGCTCAGGCACAGGGGCAACTAGGCTGGGCAGGGAGCATTCTTGGGTTCTTCTGTCGAGTCCTCCCCCATGTCCTCTGAGACTTTTCCCTTTCTGCTCTTGCACATGCCTCATTGCCACAGGATCTCAAAGGAGGAGGCTCGTTCTGAAGTTGAGCTGGAAGGACGCCCTGCAAGCGCTCTTTCTACAGAACCCCTACCCTGGGATAGCGACCAGAGAATGACTGGCCTGAGAGCTTGGCATTGCTGAAAGCAGAGTTCAGGTAAGCCACCATCTTTCCACCCGTCCTCCTTTTCAGGCTCTCCATGCTGATACAAGTCAGCTGAAAGCATCTGGCGGCCTTTCTCTTCAGAAGGAATTCTCTCTGTTTGCCCCAGGTCTGCTTTCAAAACTAGTGAGGAAGACAGTTAAAATAGAGCTGATCGCCTTCTGAAAATGAGTCCCAAGACGGGGAAGGGACACCAAGGTGCACACCCAGGCCACCATCGCCACCTCTTCGTCCTCAGTCTTCCTCTCAAGGTAATTTACCCAGCGTTCTGCAAAAGCTAGTCCCACAGAGGGGGTCCTGAACCCTGCCCTGCTTGCCAGAGTATTCTCTCTGCTGGTAGATGACCAGTGGAAGCCCAGAAACACCAAGGAGGGAAGAAACAGGGCCATCTGGTTGTTGTGCCCATCAGTGACCTAGATAAGGGGACCACGCCCCCAATCTGTGGGGACAGGCATCTCCGTGGCCCCTTTGCACCCCTTCCCCAGCCCCCATTGGGAATATTAGCCTCTGGCTGCCCNGAGGGTGGGTTGAGGGAGAGAGTAGCAGTGAAGGGTGAAAGTTGGGGAAGGCTGAGTGGGAGAGGGAGGAAGGGAGAGAGGGAAGGGGGGCAGGGAGAGTTGGGGAGGGAGGGCTGAAGAGAGGGGTCGGGGGAGGGGGGTGGAGGCCCCGTCTGGGACTCAGCTTCAAGCCACCAGCAAACCCTGTAAGTATCCCTAAAATACTCTATCAGGGCCATGTTTCCCTTGGTTTTTGAGTGCCTGTTCAGGGCAGGTTTCCCAAGGTTAGATACTCTGAGCCAGCAGTAGGTATCTACCCACACAACCGCTTTCACGACCAGACTCCATGTGAACACACATGCCCAAAATAGCTGCAAAGGCCAACCATCTCCATGTGTCTCTCTGATCCTCACAATGTAGTGACTGAGCTTGCCCAGCCACCAGCATCCCCCCATCACCTGCAGACATACAGAACTTATTTACTTGCAAACCCGTTGCTGAATTTGTAGATCCAGTGGTTTGGAAGTACATCCAAACCCCTGCCTGTTCTCATGTGAACCCCCATGGTTGGGTTTAGAGCCCTGGATGGCCAAAGAATATTTTGCTAAAAATGGCTGTGGGTGTGGTGTTGTGGTTCGTTCCTTTCTTTTCAATTCATTTGGCACCTGTTCAGAGCAAAAAGAGAAGTGCCTCTCATCGACCATCACCCGCGTTGCCTCACACAGCTTCTTTCCTTCTTTGCCTGCTCCTTCCTCCTGATTTCCTCCTCCTTCTCCTCTCCACCGTCTATTTCTTTAAGAAAGTACACTCTCTTTCCATGTCCCATTGATAGCACAGGCCAGGGCTTCGTTTTGTGCAGAATGTGCATGCTTCCTTCCTTGGCTTAGTGGAACCTCCCTCCTAACAGCAGGAGGTACACTGTCCACTTTTCCCAGGTCACTCCAGGGAACCTGGGCTGGGGGGTGGGCTGGGGAGATGCAGGCGTCAGGCTCCACTTGAAAAAGCCCCAAATGGTGTGAGCAGCCATTTGAGACACTGGCCCTTCGTGTATCTGACATGAGACTTAAGTTTCTGGCTACTCAAANGGGGTGGGCTGGGGAGATGCAGGCGTCAGGCTCCACTTGAAAAAGCCCCAAATGGTGTGAGCAGCCATTTGAGACACTGGCCCTTCGTGTATCTGACATGAGACTTAAGTTTCTGGCTACTCAAAGACCTGGGGGCATAGGTGGAGGTGGGGTGGGCAGGGTGTTGGAGTGGGACTGGTGTAGGGAAAGGACGCCAGGGGGACACAGAGGAGTTGGGGAGGGATGTGGGAAAGGGCAAGTTAGGGAGGGACCTAGGTGGAGGGACTGTACAGAGCATCCAGTGTCCAGGAATGCCTCGGAGGAGCCAGCAGATCCCATTGAGGCCATTGTATGCATCAAATGTGAAAAGGCGAGAAAACCCAGAGAGTTTCATAGCCAAGGCAGGCTGGAAAGGAGCCATGGTTGGCCACTTCAAAGGGACCTAGTGGAATTCCATAGCAGGTAGAACTCTGTGCACTGCTGATGGCCCCCAAACCCGGGGTTGATCCCAGCTTTTTCCTAGGTCGGCCACAAACCAAAGCCCCAAAAACACACCCAGCCCAATGTGGACCTTAGGGTATGGGGCACAGGCCATGCCCATGAAAGCCCACTCATTCCACGGGATTCTTTCCAGGATCTCTGCTTGGTGACAAGGGGCAGACCCTCTGACTCAGCACCCACCACTATTTGCATAAATAGGGGTGGATCCACCTCACTATCCAAAGTCCTGAGCTGCTGGGTCCTGGTCCACTAGGCCAGCAGTCTGCAGCCTCCTTGTGGCTCTCCCACCATGGCTTTGTCCAGCTCCTCCAGCACCTCAAACGGTACATTTGCCCTCTCTACCTGGGGTGGGATCACGTTTCAGGGGGTTTGTGGATCACCTAGCCAAGGGTTCCAGGCAAATGTGTTGACAAACCATCAGGAATGGTGGGGACCATTTGGCTGGGCCCCTGATTTTCAGGTGTCAGGTGGTCCCAAAGAGGCACTGTTTGGTCATTTTGCTCCTTTGGTACACACATGGCTTCTCCTGTCTCTTTTCCGTGATGATGGTGTTAGTTGAGGGGGCAGAGGGAAGCGGTGATCGGGATGGGACCCTCTTTCCTCATTTTCCTGTGGAAATGGAAGTTGGGGAGCTCTGTGGCTTTGCCACCTTCAGTGGCTTTCTCTCCACAATGGCCTAGTGCCTTCTGTCTTCTGTTAGGTGTTGCGTGTTGGGCTTCACTTTGGCTTCCTTCCCTTTCCTTTCCTTTTCCACAAGTGACAGCAAATATAGCCCATGGTTGTTATAACCACATTATAGCCCCGTTAAGCCAGGTGCTTTCCCATTGGCATCGTGATGGAGGGAAATCTGAGGGAAGCCCCATCAAGACATTTCCCAGGCATCTCCCCAGATGGGTGGAAAATGTGGAGGGATAGTGTTGTGGTCTTTGGTGGGTAGGAGTTCTCGCTGTCTTTGTTTTGGGGCTGGGTTTGGTTTCCTTTCTGCTTGCTCTTGTTTCTTGGATTCCTGTGTGGGTGGGGGTGGAGTGGGGGATTTCTCCACCGCCCTTTCCTCTCAGCTTGGCTGTCGGGGTGTAGCCAAGTGACTTCCAAATGCACACCCATCCCCGGGTTCCCAGCTCTGCTCAGGCACAGGGGCAACTAGGCTGGGCAGGGAGCATTCTTGGGTTCTTCTGTCGAGTCCTCCCCCATGTCCTCTGAGACTTTTCCCTTTCTGCTCTTGCACATGCCTCATTGCCACAGGATCTCAAAGGAGGAGGCTCGTTCTGAAGTTGAGCTGGAAGGACGCCCTGCAAGCGCTCTTTCTACAGAACCCCTACCCTGGGATAGCGACCAGAGAATGACTGGCCTGAGAGCTTGGCATTGCTGAAAGCAGAGTTCAGGTAAGCCACCATCTTTCCACCCGTCCTCCTTTTCAGGCTCTCCATGCTGATACAAGTCAGCTGAAAGCATCTGGTGGCCTTTCTCTTCAGAAGGAATTCTCTCTGTTTGCCCCAGGTCTGCTTTCAAAACTAGTGAGGAAGACAGTTAAAATAGAGCTGATCGCCTTCTGAAAATGAGTCCCAAGACGGGGAAGGGACACCAAGGTGCACACCCAGGCCACCATCGCCACCTCTTCGTCCTCAGTCTTCCTCTCAAGGTAATTTACCCAGCGTTCTGCAAAAGCTAGTCCCACAGAGGGGGTCCTGAACCCTGCCCTGCTTGCCAGAGTATTCTCTCTGCTGGTAGATGACCAGTGGAAGCCCAGAAACACCAAGGAGGGAAGAAACAGGGCCATCTGGTTGTTGTGCCCATCAGTGACCTAGATAAGGGGACCACGCCCCCAATCTGTGGGGACAGGCATCTCCGTGGCCCCTTTGCACCCCTTCCCCAGCCCCCATTGGGAATATTAGCCTCTGGCTGCCCAGGAAACCTTGACTGAGGAGCATGCTTCAGAACACTCCATGACAGGACTGGAGGAGGAAGGACATACAGGGACATGCATCTGTCAGGAGTGTGCATTTGTACATGTGTGCATGCACACATCCATGATGGATCTAGGTATGTGATCCATCTGTGGGTGTATTCCTTAGAGCCCTGCCTCAGCTGCAGAGCCTCCTGAAGTAATTCAGGTGTGTGGGACTCTCCATCCCCTCCACACCATCTAGGGTATCTGTGCTGTGAACATTCCGTGGGCCTTAAAGTCCTCTCCTCCCGCTGTGTTCTCTCTTTGGTAGAACACTCTGCCAGAGAGGCCAGTAGAAATAGGGCAGTCATCTCTACTTCTCAAACAAGGATCCTTGTGCAAGCCTTCACATGGGATTTCTTTCTGGTGGATTGCTGCCAGGGAAGAACTGGCTCATCAGACAGGAATCCCAGAACTTGGTGGGCTGAGTGGTGTGTTTTGGGCCACTTGTGGCCTTGCAGGCACCCCTCATTTCTCAGGGCCAAGGGATTCATTTGCTGAAAATGGCCCTGCAGAACCTTCCCTGTGGCTGACAGATCAGAGGACGGGCGGCCAGGTGGGGTGTTGAATGAGCGCTGGGAGGCGCCAGCACTTTGATCTGGACGGTCACGACTTTGAATGTGCCTGTTTGCCTTTTGCTCCCCTAGACATGGTTTCGAAACTGAAGATCTCAGCACCCCTAGCAGAGCACAAGGGGCCCGGGAATGTCTGGGCCCAAGGCCCAGGTGGTGCACTGGCCATGACTACTCCTGCTCCAGAGACCCAAAGGGCCCCACCCACTGTCCAGAGCACCTCACCTCCCCTCACACCTCTCAGCCACAGGAGAGCATGCCACCCTTGGCTGCAGTGACACCTTTGGGCACCTCACCTCCTGGGTGACTGAAACTGCCTCTGTGGTCTGTGGGGGCCAGCCATTGATTATCTTCATGGTCCAGCCCAGTCAGGTGGTTCTCCAGCCAGATAGGAAGCCACTACCTCCTCCCCAGGTAGCAGTTCCCTGGGCTGAGTTCTCCCCTGCTGTCACGGCCCTTTGGCAGCCTGGGCCAGGGCTCATCTTGCCACCTGCGCAGCCTGAGACACACATCCCATGGTGGCCAGAGTGACCCTATGGTGAAGTAATGCCTCCACTACAGCCACAGCCCCATCCACCCAGGCTTCCAAACTCAACAATCCTCCTAGATGAGCCTGTGGTGGCCACAGGTGTCCCAGACATGCAAGTGCCTTCTCTTATGGCCGCTGCAAATGTAGAGGCATACTCTACCCTCCCAGGTGCACCTAGCTTCCTAGAGGAGTTCTTGAAGGCCACAGGCATCCTGGACATGGAGGTGCCTTCCTTGGGGGCTGCTGCAGGAGCTCACCCCACCCTCCCAGGAGCCCTCAGTTTTCCAGACGCGCTCTTGGCAGCCACAGGCATCTCTGACATGCAGGCGCTTTTCCCGTGGTCCACTGCAGATGCAGGAGCACACCCTGCCCTCCCAGGAGGACCCAGCTTCCTAGATGAGCTCTTGGTGACCCCAGGGAATCTAGACATGATGGAGCCTTCTCTGGGGCCATCTGCAGATGCACCCGCACACCTCACCCTCCCAGGCTCACCCAGGCTCCAAGACGAGCTCCTACCTGCCACATGCATCCCAGGCTCCCTGGGTCCTTCCCTGGCATCCTCTACTGTCATCGCAGGGACTGTGCAGCCCTCCCCAGGTCACCCAGCTTCCTGGAGAAAATCATGGCTGCCACGATCATCCACGACATACTCTGGTCTTCATTGGGGCCCACTGCGAAGGAAGGAGTTGGGGTAATCCTAGAAACACCCCTCAATGAGGATGATTACCAGGCCCTCCTGGGCATACTACCAGGCTCCCCAGCCCCTCCAACTTAGAGGGAGAGGAAGGAAGGGACACCATCCTCCAGAACACCTTTCAGGTCTCCTTTTCTGGGATGTGGAGCCATGGAGCTCGGGAAGGGGGGCAATATTGGGTGAGGGGAGGAGAGAATACAGATGGGATGTCTACCAACTGCCAGGAGCCAGCACGGGAGATCCCATCCATTACAAGGTCCATTACTGTTAAGCAAGGCTTCAGGACTTGAGGGGATCTCTAAACTGCTCGAGCATCTACCCCAAAACCAGAATCTGTCCGTCTTATTTTGTGCCTTTCACCAACTCTCCTGACATACAGGGGCTAACCCTGACCACCTTTCTCTGGAGAAAATCAACTTAGGTCTCTAGCTAATAAGTCTCCTGGACATGAGAGGAATATTTCAAATCAAACCCCCTCTGTTAGCATTCTAGCTTGCTTGAAAGGTTTATCCAGACTCTTACAGCTATGCATGTGATTATTTACAGCCTCCCAACTGTGAGAGACATGGGAAGCCTAAAACATACAGCCTTTCAAAGAGTTAAAAGTTATTATAGTGCTGGTGTAGGATTTCATTATTAGGCCAATGCTTGCTGCTAAATTCCCATATTTTTTATCCACTGTGCACCTGGGAGTGCATTAGTTAACATAGTTGGAATGTAAGAAAAACAAGTGTAGCCTTGAAATTAATCACATCAGACCTTTGAGCTAATTGGTTCTTTCTTGTAACTCACTGCACCTTTGCTCCATAAGAAATGTAACTCTGTTTAGCATTTTCTGAGGCTTACATAGATTAGAAATATAAAGAAAAAACATTTCAAGGGAAAATAAGTTTTCTGGTTGAGCAGCCTTTATCAAGAGGGTCATAAAATGTTCACAGGCCTCCAAGGCCAGAAGATAATGTACTCAACATTGTTTATGGGAAAGGTATGCAGAAAAAATTCCTGGTTCCAATAAAGACAAAACAGATGTAATGTTTGGGCTGACTCTGTGTGACTTTGCATCTTTCATTTCCTTCTATGTACAAGTTAAGGTGTAAAAGTCCCTTTTGAAAATAAAGTAAGGGGCCTCGCTTACCGAAGAAGCTTGGTCACCCTGTGTTTTACTTTTTTCCTCTCTCTCCCTCTCTCTCCCTTGGAACACAAAGGCTGTCTGCATTCACTTTCCTGCCTGAGCTTCTAAGACTTTATTAGCTTTCTGTGTAAACCAAGGAATATCAGCCTCTTTCTCTCCTCTATTTTCTTATCTACAACATTCTTTCCTTATCTCTCTAAATCATTCACCAATGCCATTTCTCCTTCGAGTTCCCCTGGATCCTGTGGGGGCTGGACCCAGCAACCAACATCTTTGGGGACAGACCCGAGAGCTGAACATTTGGGAAGCAAGGGCCCCACAAGAGGGAGAGAGTTGGGATGGCTGAGTGAGAGAGTGAGGGAGGGAGACAGGGAAAGGAGGCAGGGAGAGCTGGGGGCCAAGGGAGGGAGAGAAGGGTTGGGGGAAGCGGGTGGAGCCCCCANGGAAGGACGCCCTGCAAGCGCTCTTTCTACAGAACCCCTACCCTGGGATAGCGACCAGAGAATGACTGGCCTGAGAGCTTGGCATTGCTGAAAGCAGAGTTCAGGTAAGCCACCATCTTTCCACCCGTCCTCCTTTTCAGGCTCTCCATGCTGATACAAGTCAGCTGAAAGCATCTGGCGGCCTTTCTCTTCAGAAGGAATTCTCTCTGTTTGCCCCAGGTCTGCTTTCAAAACTAGTGAGGAAGACAGTTAAAATAGAGCTGATCGCCTTCTGAAAATGAGTCCCAAGACGGGGAAGGGACACCAAGGTGCACACCCAGGCCACCATCGCCACCTCTTCGTCCTCAGTCTTCCTCTCAAGGTAATTTACCCAGCGTTCTGCAAAAGCTAGTCCCACAGAGGGGGTCCTGAACCCTGCCCTGCTTGCCAGAGTATTCTCTCTGCTGGTAGATGACCAGTGGAAGCCCAGAAACACCAAGGAGGGAAGAAACAGGGCCATCTGGTTGTTGTGCCCATCAGTGACCTAGATAAGGGGACCACGCCCCCAATCTGTGGGGACAGGCATCTCCGTGGCCCCTTTGCACCCCTTCCCCAGCCCCCATTGGGAATATTAGCCTCTGGCTGCCCAGGAAACCTTGACTGAGGAGCATGCTTCAGAACACTCCATGACAGGACTGGAGGAGGAAGGACATACAGGGACATGCATCTGTCAGGAGTGTGCATTTGTACATGTGTGCATGCACACATCCATGATGGATCTAGGTATGTGATCCATCTGTGGGTGTATTCCTTAGAGCCCTGCCTCAGCTGCAGAGCCTCCTGAAGTAATTCAGGTGTGTGGGACTCTCCATCCCCTCCACACCATCTAGGGTATCTGTGCTGTGAACATTCCGTGGGCCTTAAAGTCCTCTCCTCCCGCTGTGTTCTCTCTTTGGTAGAACACTCTGCCAGAGAGGCCAGTAGAAATAGGGCAGTCATCTCTACTTCTCAAACAAGGATCCTTGTGCAAGCCTTCACATGGGATTTCTTTCTGGTGGATTGCTGCCAGGGAAGAACTGGCTCATCAGACAGGAATCCCAGAACTTGGTGGGCTGAGTGGTGTGTTTTGGGCCACTTGTGGCCTTGCAGGCACCCCTCATTTCTCAGGGCCAAGGGATTCATTTGCTGAAAATGGCCCTGCAGAACCTTCCCTGTGGCTGACAGATCAGAGGACGGGCGGCCAGGTGGGGTGTTGAATGAGCGCTGGGAGGCGCCAGCACTTTGATCTGGACGGTCACGACTTTGAATGTGCCTGTTTGCCTTTTGCTCCCCTAGACATGGTTTCGAAACTGAAGATCTCAGCACCCCTAGCAGAGCACAAGGGGCCCGGGAATGTCTGGGCCCAAGGCCCAGGTGGTGCACTGGCCATGACTACTCCTGCTCCAGAGACCCAAAGGGCCCCACCCACTGTCCAGAGCACCTCACCTCCCCTCACACCTCTCAGCCACAGGAGAGCATGCCACCCTTGGCTGCAGTGACACCTTTGGGCACCTCACCTCCTGGGTGACTGAAACTGCCTCTGTGGTCTGTGGGGGCCAGCCATTGATTATCTTCATGGTCCAGCCCAGTCAGGTGGTTCTCCAGCCAGATAGGAAGCCACTACCTCCTCCCCAGGTAGCAGTTCCCTGGGCTGAGTTCTCCCCTGCTGTCACGGCCCTTTGGCAGCCTGGGCCAGGGCTCATCTTGCCACCTGCGCAGCCTGAGACACACATCCCATGGTGGCCAGAGTGACCCTATGGTGAAGTAATGCCTCCACTACAGCCACAGCCCCATCCACCCAGGCTTCCAAACTCAACAATCCTCCTAGATGAGCCTGTGGTGGCCACAGGTGTCCCAGACATGCAAGTGCCTTCTCTTATGGCCGCTGCAAATGTAGAGGCATACTCTACCCTCCCAGGTGCACCTAGCTTCCTAGAGGAGTTCTTGAAGGCCACAGGCATCCTGGACATGGAGGTGCCTTCCTTGGGGGCTGCTGCAGGAGCTCACCCCACCCTCCCAGGAGCCCTCAGTTTTCCAGACGCGCTCTTGGCAGCCACAGGCATCTCTGACATGCAGGCGCTTTTCCCGTGGTCCACTGCAGATGCAGGAGCACACCCTGCCCTCCCAGGAGGACCCAGCTTCCTAGATGAGCTCTTGGTGACCCCAGGGAATCTAGACATGATGGAGCCTTCTCTGGGGCCATCTGCAGATGCACCCGCACACCTCACCCTCCCAGGCTCACCCAGGCTCCAAGACGAGCTCCTACCTGCCACATGCATCCCAGGCTCCCTGGGTCCTTCCCTGGCATCCTCTACTGTCATCGCAGGGACTGTGCAGCCCTCCCCAGGTCACCCAGCTTCCTGGAGAAAATCATGGCTGCCACGATCATCCACGACATACTCTGGTCTTCATTGGGGCCCACTGCGAAGGAAGGAGTTGGGGTAATCCTAGAAACACCCCTCAGTGAGGATGATTACCAGGCCCTCCTGGGCATACTACCAGGCTCCCCAGCCCCTCCAACTTAGAGGGAGAGGAAGGAAGGGACACCATCCTCCAGAACACCTTTCAGGTCTCCTTTTCTGGGATGTGGAGCCATGGAGCTCGGGAAGGGGGGCAATATTGGGTGAGGGGAGGAGAGAATACAGATGGGATGTCTACCAACTGCCAGGAGCCAGCACGGGAGATCCCATCCATTACAAGGTCCATTACTGTTAAGCAAGGCTTCAGGACTTGAGGGGATCTCTAAACTGCTCGAGCATCTACCCCAAAACCAGAATCTGTCCGTCTTATTTTGTGCCTTTCACCAACTCTCCTGACATACAGGGGCTAACCCTGACCACCTTTCTCTGGAGAAAATCAACTTAGGTCTCTAGCTAATAAGTCTCCTGGACATGAGAGGAATATTTCAAATCAAACCCCCTCTGTTAGCATTCTAGCTTGCTTGAAAGGTTTATCCAGACTCTTACAGCTATGCATGTGATTATTTACAGCCTCCCAACTGTGAGAGACATGGGAAGCCTAAAACATACAGCCTTTCAAAGAGTTAAAAGTTATTATAGTGCTGGTGTAGGATTTCATTATTAGGCCAATGCTTGCTGCTAAATTCCCATATTTTTTATCCACTGTGCACCTGGGAGTGCATTAGTTAACATAGTTGGAATGTAAGAAAAACAAGTGTAGCCTTGAAATTAATC
>SJYW01033080.1:13509-48374 GCA_006410735.1 Raphicerus campestris
CATGAATCAGCCACAGATGTACACGATCTCCCAGTGCCGAAGCCCCCTCCCACCTCCCACCCTATATCATCTCTCTGGATCATCCCGTACACCAGCCCCAAGCATCCTGTATCCTGTATTGAACACAGACTTGCGCTTCATTTCTTATATGATAGTATACATGTTTCAGTGCCATTCTCCCAAATCATCCCACCCTCTCCCTCTCCCTCAGAAGCCATAAGTCCGTTCTATACCTCTGTGTCTCTTATGTCTCTCACTTACAGGGACATCATTACTATCTTTCTAAATTCCATATATATGTGTCAGTATACTGTATTGGTGTTTTTCTTTCTGGCTAACTTCACTCTGTATAATCGGCTCCAGTTTCATCCATCTCATTAGAACTGAGTCAAATTTATTCTTTTTAAGGGCTAATACTCCATTGTGTATATGTACCACAGCTTTCTTATCCATTCATCTGCTGATGGACATCTAGGTTGTTTCCATGTCCTGGCAATTATAAACAATGCTGCAACGAACATTGGGGTACACGCGTCTCTTTCAGTTCTGGTTTCCTCGGTGTGTATGCCCAGCACAATTGCTCATGAGCCTGTTTTCAATGACATATAGTGAAAAAATGAATTTCAAAATACATTTCTCTAAGAATATGGCCAATTTTGGATCCCATATTTTTCTAGTTATCAGGACAAAATTCTAAAATTAAGTCTATACACTGAAAATGCATTCCATTATATATGCCAAATCTTTGTTTATGATTAGGCCTTCTTCAGTAATAAAATCATTTTCCTACATTAACCTGTGTGCTCAGGTTACTTTATATGGGTATATTCTTTTTTTTTTTTTAAGAGTCCATCGAAGGATTTTCAATGTGCTTCATTTTCTAAAGCTAAAGTCTCTCTCACACAATCCAAGAGCCTATATCCAGTGTTAACCAAACATTTAAATTGCATTAGCTCTCACAGTATAATAGAGACCTCTCTTAACCATACTCTAAGAGCCTCTGAGTCCATCTGGTCCAATTTTCCACTGATCCACCCCCATTTGCACTCCCAATCTTTCTGGTTCTACTTAAGACAAAACTTCATGGCCTTTACTTTAACACTTCTTTGGGAATGTCCCTTACCTCTGCTCTGAAATAGACAGATTTAGAGAGTTGAATCCTGCTTCCATAAAGCAGATATTGTTTGTATTGGCGACAGCTAAGTGCCATCCCTTGGCAAACTGAGAATGTACCATGAATAAATAATATTCAATTATTTATTATACAAATACAGTTCTGAGCACAACCCTCCCCCCACAGTTTTATATCCCCTGTGACATTTAACCATTCTCTGAGACTGTATCATTTATTTGTCCCCAAACAGTGTAAGGTCCATTAAAAGAACACTTTGTTCTGCTTCTTGCTGTGTCCCTACACCTAGAAAAATGCCTGGAGTATAGTATACACCATCGTGCTCACCAGACAAAAGCCCAACAACCCTCATTAAGCCTATATTCACACCAGGGTAGCTCAACGTTTGTTTCTTGACAGGGTGGCTGTCCTTATACAACACTGACTGCTGTCACCTAAGTCATGCCAGAGACCTGCTGCTGGAATTCACTTCTCAGCAGTACTATAATATTTCCCTCACAAAGTTAGTTTTCTCAGTTTCTGAAATTTGTTTCTGTCTTCTCTTGAACCTCCACAATCTTCCTGTTCACTTACCTGTTGCTCTAATGATAATCTCACTTCATCAACATTCAGAAAACTAAGATCATGGCATTCAATTCCATCACTTCATGGCAAATAGATGGGGAAAAAATGGAAAGAGTGACAACTTTTATTTTCCTGGGCTCCAAAATCACTGCAGATGATGACTGCAGCCACAAAATTAAAAGATGCTTGCTCCTTGGAAAAAAAGCTTATGACAAACCTAGACATCCACCAGACATGGAAAAATGGACTTGTTCCAGATTGGGAAAGGAATACGTCAAGGCTGTATATTGTCACCCTGCTTATTTAATTTATATGCAGAATACATCATGTGAAATTCTGGGCTAGCTGAAGTAGAAGTTGGAATCAATATTGCCAGGAGAAATATCAATAACTTCAGATATGCAGATGACATCACTCTTATGGCAGAAAACTGAGAGAAACTGAAGAGCCTATTGATGAAAGTGAAAGAGGAGAGTGAAAAAGCTGGCTTAAAACTCAACATTCAAAAAACGAAGATCATGGCATGCAATCCCATCACTTCACGGCAAATAGATGGGAAAACAATGGAAACAGTGACAGACTATTTTCTTGGGCTCCAAAATCACTGCTGATAGTGACTGCAGCCATGAAATTAAACGATGCTTGCTTATGACCGACCTAGACAGCATATTAAAAAGCAGAGACATTACTTTGCCAACAAATGTCTGTCTAGTCAGAGCTGTAGTTTTTGTAGTAGTCATGTATGGATGTGAGAGTTGGACCATAAAAAATACTGAGCACTGAAGAATTCATGCTTTTGGACCGTGGTGGGGAGAAGATTCTTGAGAGTCTCTTAGACTTATATGCAGAAGTCCTGCATATAAGTCTAAGGGAGATCCAACCAGTCAATCCTAAAGGAAATCAGTCCTGAATATCCATTAGAAGAACTGATGCTGAAGCTGAAGCTCCAATACTTTAGGCACATGATGTGAAGAACTGACTCATTGGAAAAGACCCTGATGCTGGGAAAGATTGATGGCAGGAGGAGAAGGGGCTGACAGAAGATAAGATGGCTGGATGGCATCACCGACTTGATGGACATGAGTTTCAGTAGACTCTGGGAGTTGGTGATGGACAGGGAGGCCTGGCATATTGCAGTCCATGGGGTTGCAAAGAGTTGGATATGACTGGCTGAACTGAACTGAAACGTCGTATTAGAAAACAGAGACATCACTTTCCCAACAAAAGTCCCTATAGTCTAAGCTATGGTTTTTCCAGTAGTCATGTACAGATGTGAGAGTTGGACCATAAAGAAGGCAGAGTAAAGACCATAAAGATAGAGGGCAGGAGGAGAAGGAGGCAACAGAGGATGAGACAGTTGGATGGCATCACTCACTCAATAGACATGAGTCTGAGCAAACTCCGGGAGATAGCAGTTCATGGGTTCACGAAGAGTCAGACGTGATTTAGCAACTGAACAACAACATACTCTGGTGAGAAACAGATTCAGTTATAAAGTTTCTGCCACATCCACCCATCACTGTATCTGCAAACCTGGCTGAGGACATTGGGCTTTGCCTTGAATTTGGGGGAGAAGAGACTTAAAGCTTTAAAGCCTAGGAACTATCTAAGTGGAGGCTGCCCAGACTTGGAGGCAGGAGGCCACTTTGAAGATTGTTTGGTTACACTGTTAGAGAGACAAGGAGGCCTATAACACGTTGTGGGGAAATAGTCACAGTGCTGGAGACAGGATATATTTGAGGGATATTAATAACATAGAACAGAAATCACTTGCTGACCAAATGAACATAAAGGCGATAGATGGTGTCCAGATTTCAGGTTTCAATGGTTGGGTGAGTCACTGAGATAGAGAAAAGAAATATTGGAAAAATTTTGAATGGGTAGTATAATCATCTTTGGTGGACACACAGGTGAATATTCCCACTAAGCAGGTGTCTGTATTCAGTAGATGTAGGAGAGGAGCCGAGATGGAGGATTGCACATCGCAGGCCAAGTGATTATTTAGTGCCTGTGATCACCTAGGAAGATAAGAAAATAGATTCTAGCGTAGAATTCTGGAGGAGAATACAGTTACAAGATGAACAGAAGAATCCCCAACAGGTGTTAGTAGTCAAACAGATGGAAAGAACATGAGAGAAGCTATTGTAAGGGAAGCCAGAGTGAGGGATAGTTCAGAAGTGGGGAATGATAATAGTGGTACATGCTTGTGAATGAAACATTTCTCTTGGATTGGTATAGGCAGAAACCAGTTCTTGGAGGTTTTTACATTGAAGGGAAGTGGGAAAGTAGAGTGCAACTCTGCAGTGACTTTAAAAGTTATTGTTGGACAAGTATAAGTGATACATGAGCATTTGACTTACTGTTTAATTGAAATCACTGCAATTAGCTTTCTCTGATATATACGAACATATGTGATAATTTTATTTTTGTGCATTGTTAGAAAACTAATTGGTAATCTCCAGATGCTTATGCATCATTTATTTATTTTAACTTTATTTACGCAGCTTTAAGTACAATTGATTTCTGATGTTATGTTAGTTTCTGCTATACAGCTAAGTGAATCACTTATACATATATCTACTCATTTTTAGATTCCTTTCCTGATAGGTCATTACAGAGTGCCGAGTTGAGTTATCTGTGCAGTACAGAATGTCTTTTGGCTATCTATTTCTTGGTTTCTATTTGTTAGTTACCTATTTGTTGGCTGTCTATCATAGCAGGTATATGTCAATCCCAATCTCCCAATTTATCCCTGCTCCCCATTCTTCTGGACTTCCCTGGTGGCTCAGATGGTCAAAAATCTGCCTGCAGATTTTTCGACCTAGGGTTCAGTCCCTGAGTCAGGAAGATCCCCTGGAGAAGGGAATGTCAATCCACGGAATTCCATGGACAGAGGAGCATGATGAGCTACAGTCCATAGTGTTGCAAAGAATCAGATCTGACTGAGCAGCTAACACTTCCCATTCCTCCTGGTAACCATCAATATTTTTGTTTTGTTTTGTTTTCTATACCTATGATTCTGTTTCTATTTTGTAACTACGTTCATTTGTACCATTTATTTAGAGTCCACATATAAGTGGTAATATATGATATTGGTCTTTGTCAAATGGCATTATTTCATTCTTTTATGGCTGAGTAGTATTCNCTCCCAGGCTCCTCTTTCTGAGGGATTCTCCAGGCAAGAATACTGGAGTGGGTAGGCACTCCCTTCTCCAGGGAACCTTCCCGACCCAGGGATTAAACCCAAGTCTCCTGCATTGCAGGCAGATTTTTTACCATCTGGGCCATCAGGGACACACACTTAACATGTACACAATTAACCTCTTAATTCCTGCAAATTTGTTTTTCCCATGAACTTCTTTACCCAACCAAGTAAGTAGAAACCTCAGGTTCCTACTTGATCAGATCAAAAATTACAGAGTCATTCTTCACTTCTCCCTTTATGTCACATCCCAAATGCATCGCCAAATCTTTTGTTTCTACCTTCAGAATGTACCTAGAATTCAACCCTTCCACACCCCCACCCCGACTAAGCCACTGCCATCTTTTCAAGAATTACTGCAACAGCCTTCCAGCTGGTCTCCCTGCCTTTACCGTGCACCCCTACAGTCGGTTCTTAAACAAGAGCCAGAGTGATCTTTAAAAACCACAGGCAGACATGTCACTCCTTTGCTGGAAATCCTCCAGGGGCTTTCCATCTACTTGAGATAAAAGCTAAAGTCCCTGCAATGGTTCATGAAGTCTTACACACCAAGGCCTCACCATTTCTGACCTATGCCCTTATACTTCTCAGGACATAGGAGACAGAATGGATCCTAGCCTTTCTGCAAAGAAAAACACTAAACAGAAGCAACACAGCAAAAGTAAACTTCCCCTGTAATTCCTTCCCTCTCTACATTTCATTTTCATGTTACAATCTTCACCAAAACCATAAGAAAACCTTGAACTTGGACACATTTCTTTAGATAGCAAAGAGAAATTTAAACTTACTTTTAAAGAAACCAAAGAGAAATGGATTTAGTGGATAAATTTATACTTAAGACTTTACAAACAAAACATTAAATCTACTGAAAAGGCTGTTTTTCAAATTACTTATAAGTCCCCACATAGGATAATTGATATACTATTTACAAATCATTTGTTAATACAACCCATCATAGGACCTCAACTCAAACCTGGTAGAATTGATAAATGTAACTGGTAATGAGCCAGTCTCTATCACCTTCTCACAAATGACTATCCTGATGCCCCATCCCTGTCCCCACATCCTGTCACCAGCCTCACCCCACTCACCAGAGGGCGTAAACGGCCCCCACTTGTATCTGTGCCGACGATAAAACTGATGCTCCAGGAGATGATCCTGGGGTGTTCCTAATGATCCATAACTTCCTCCTACCCCATCCCTTCCCACCTGCTCTGTAAAACTGTTATGCAATGTAGAAACCCAAGATACCATATATTTGGAAGTTATAAAGCCATTATTTCTTTAAAAAATAATCTGAGACTTGGATTTCCTATTAATTCATATTATCCTTCTCCATAGAAATTTCAAAGTAGATATTGCTGAGATTCCACTGCATTTCTTCCTAGCTATCTCCCTCATGTCTGAAGCTTGCCCCTCCTGATTAATTATCAGTGAGTTAGAGGAGGACCAGAAAGTTATGCCTGAGGTCTCCTCACACCAGACTTTCAAACACATATATCGCCAGAAAAGTTCTAGGAAATTTGAGGTGTTATTGACCCAGTCTCTCACTATGGACACTGGGGTGGCTGGTCTTTTTTTTTTTTTCCTTTTTCCCCCTGTAACCTCTCTCCTCCTGAGTCTCTTTCTTTCCTTCCATAAATTCAAATGTCCACTGCGCCTCTCCAAATTCCTTCCTCTCTGCTCTAATAAATTTCCTCTTATCTTTTTGTCTTACTGCCTTGCTCTGAATTTACACCCCTGTCTCCAGAAATGCCAGTGCTTCTAAAAATATTCCATTATTCCCAGAGCAAAGAGCTCAGGCAGTTTCTTTTCGAAATTAAGTTTCAGTCCTCATTTGCTATATGAACAAACATTTCTTTAACTGCTTCATTCCTAAATTGTGCCCTGGCTTCTTGAGACAATGAGTTAGGAATCTGACCTTTTGTTTTGGGATGGTGTCTTCTTAAAGACCAAGCTTACTTACAAATCATACTTACCACAAATCATATCCCTTTGTTCATTCATTCCCTCAAACTGATGAATAACAGATATCACTGCAGCTAAAAAGGTATATAAGATGTTCCCTGTCCTTAGGGATCTTATAATTCAAATTACAGAATCAAACGCAGCATGTAAAAAGGACCACGTGGGCAAATATTAAATAGTATGAATATTTATAAAACAGAATTATGCTTGTCCACTCCTGAAAAAAAGTGATTATTAATAAAACTCAAAGTGAATGATTCAGTCTCTCCATAGTTCACACTGTCAGTCTCCCTGACCTAAGTATTCCATACTAACAAAACCCTTTAATTTAGTATGGAAAATAAAGAGTAACTTTTCCAGATTTTCTAGACTTCACTGTTCTGAATTTGGAAATCAAAGCATGGTTCTAATTTTCATTTTCTAAATACTCATTTTACAAAGAAGCCAGTTCTTTATAGAGAATCAAGCTATCCAGAAAACCAGCTTCTTTTGTCTAGTACACAGTTAAGTTCTAATAGTGGGTTTCTCTCCCAACTCACAATTGTGACTGCTCCTTACTTTCCTAGATCAAAACATGACGCTGAAATACAAAGAACTTAAAAACAGGACCCGAACACAGCAGCCATGAAAGATCTGCCTATCATCGCAGTGAAAACACTGGGGGACAAAGTTAAAACTGAAGTTGAGGAATTGTGTATTTCAAAGTGCTCTGTCAGTTAAACAGTCATTTTTTATTTCCAAGCCATTATATCAGAGTTATTTGCATTGCTACTGCATAAACTCTGAGATCTATTGTATTCAAAAATGTTTTATTATGTTATTTGCTCCTGTGAAAGATGAATATACCTTCAATTTTACATTGGAAAAGTTTTGGAAAACTAGTCTTCAATACAGAGAGATTCATTCCACCAAAAATATCAGGATTTAACCACATTTAAAGGGCCCCTGATACTGCATACTGATCCTCCAGAAGATATATTTTTGGCTTCTGATCAGAATCTCTATCTTATTCCTACTGCTCTGTGTGTCCAGAAGAGAGAAACATGATACTGAGAGTCGACCAAAGCAAAAATCATTCCATAACTAAGTGCTTTACAGGATACTTA
Source organism: Raphicerus campestris (assembly GCA_006410735.1). Lineage (NCBI taxonomy): Eukaryota > Metazoa > Chordata > Mammalia > Artiodactyla > Bovidae > Raphicerus > Raphicerus campestris. The sequence continues at coordinate 21,482 of SJYW01033080.1, forward strand.
CACAACCTTTCCAACAGCTGTTAACTGGTAAGCTGTTTGAGAGGACCAGAGACCCAGTGCTAGCAGGTATCCCCTCCACCTCAAATCCAGACTGTGCAACCAGGAACCTACCGCTCGCTTTGGCTTCCGAGTAAGAGGGGCTGTCCTCAAAAGTGAAGATCTGGGACACGCTCTGGCCCAGGTAGGAAGGCGGCGGGTAGTAAGAATGCATCCTGTACTGGGAACTCACTGCGTGGCGGTTCTCCGAGTTTTTCATCTGCTTAAGAAAAAAAGAGGGAATATGTTGAGACCACAGGTACCTACTACAAGAATTACCCAATTCTTTAAATTCACAGAATAATCTCTTAAAGTTGGAAGTGTCCTCACCCATGAGTAAGTATGCTCCTCCAGTGCACTATTTCTAGTATCTAGAAATACTAGAATTGTGCAGCCTGAAGTGCCTTTGCTACCCCAGGGTCCCCCCAAAAGCACCTCTCTGATGCCAACTGGTCGCAGGATGCTCCACTAGTAAGTGCAAAAGAGAACAGGGCAGTAAAGGTCAGAGAGTGCTGCTTAAGAACCAAGACAACCCCTGTAACACTGACCGGCACGTCTCATCTGGAACAATAATATTTCACTCCCTCACATGCCTCCTTGTGTGTAAAACTGGCATCTTACCCGTGATTATCTTTCAGTGTTCACATCAAGAGAATGTTTAAAAAAACAAAAACAAAAACAAGCACACCCTGTGTGAGAGTCAGCTGGTATCTGCACCATGAGGCCACACTGGACGCTGTCACTCACAGCCCATTCCTGCCCTCTCCTATGCTCTTCCCTGCAGCAAAGAATCAAGTCTGGGAGCTGAGGCTCTCAGGCTCTCCTGTCTCCAGGCTTCTGGAGGTGATTTGGATTCCACTAACAGGACAGAATGGAGGCACATGCTGCTCCTCCAGCAGGAGTGGCAGCTGACTCAGCTGACCCAATTGTTTTCTGGCAATCAGACCCTGCCTTGGGGACCTCAAGTAGCTTTAAGGTAAGGAGCAGTGCCTACAGCATTCTGACCGCTCCTTCAAACCCAAGGAGGTGGAACCACCAGGCTTAACCGAGGTTCCCACTCCCGCTTTCCTAGCTCTTCCTGGCTGCTTTCACAAACGCCAGAATTATTCTGAATCCTGCACAGACCTGCCTAGTACAGACAGTGAGCACCAACCATGGGATCAGATCTATAGAGCAAGAACAGCCAGACCAATAGCTAGACTCTTATTACTTAGATTCCCTTTAAAAAACTAAATTCAGATGGTATTAACTTTATTTAAAAGGTCAACAATTTGTGACTGTTCAAGTTGATAAGCCAATTCTGTTTAAGAATTAAGAACTAATTTCAAAAATCATGTTTTTCAGTCAGATCTTTATAAAGATAGATGATAAAAAAAACTACTACTAACTTGACAGAACCTGGTAGGACAGAAGTAGGTACTGGGCTTCCTCAAGGTTTTCTATGAATGTCTAAATTCTGGACAATTTCCTACGTGATATAGGGCTATGTGTATGGCTGAACGTTATGGCTTTGCTTGGTGGAAAGGCCTAACTCCCTGTGCTAATCTGAGAAGTTTCAGGCATTCATTTTTGACCCTCCCTACTGCTCCCCAGAGGATATTGGCTCCAATATGGGTGAATTATTTCTTCTTGCCAAAGCAAAGACTCCATTCCACTCGATTATTTCCTTACAAGTGGAGTTTATCTGGCAAGTTCCCTTTATCCTTTCTAGTTTGCTTTTCTGACACATATAAAATAGTGTTTCTTCTAATTCTACCACCTCATTTTCATTTTCTACCATTATATAAATCTTTCCTAAATAAGAGGGCAAGCAAGCTGTACTTGCCTGTACTAATGACTAAGTGTCATTAAAGGCAAACAGTTTTTCCCCTTTGGCTATTTCCAAGTCAGAAACCATTAAGAAGCCATGAAATCATTTAAAGTGAGGATCAATGGTCAGTTGACTGCACCGACACAGTTATCAAATTAAGACTAGTGCTTCCCAGGGCTCTCTTAAAGTGTATTCAAACAGCCTGGGGATCCTGTTAAAAAGCAGACTCTGACTCAGTAAGTGTGGGGTGGAGCCTCCCAGAGTAACATGCTCTCAATCAGCATCTCAATCAGGAGATGCCAATTCTGCTCAAGGAACTAAAATAAAGGATCCTTTCTCTCCTGCTTGTAGCCCATACGGGCTATGACCAAAGGAAGACCAATGGTTTATAGCCATCAACTTTTTACCTGAACTGAGGGAAGGTGGGATGATGTAAAAAGCATTTGAATATTTTCATTCTTTTTTCTTTTTATATATAAAATTCTCCAGAGCTAAAGGATTTCCTTCAGGGGTCTGCTGTCTAAATTGCTGCAGTGGGAGTAACAATCTCCAACACACCTCACATTAAAGAGCCATTTTTGCCTCTATAGCCCTGTGTCAAGTCAAACAGAGTCTAAGTAATGAACGCTGGATCAGAAACCAAGAGTAGACTTTTAAGTTCAGTGCTCTAATGTAACCCATGGAGTCTCCCACTNAGCGCTAAAGGCTTTCCTTCAGGGGTCTGCTGTCTACATTGCTGCAGTGGGAGTAACAATCTCCAACACACCTCACATTCAAGAGCCATTTTTGCCTCTATAGCCCTGTGTCATGTCAAACACAGAGGCTAAGTAATGAACGCTGGATCAGAAACCAAGAGTAGACTTTTAAGTTCAGTGCTCTAATGTAACCCATGGAGTCTCCCACTCTGGGTGGTGAGTTGGGCACCTCTTCTTCCAGTTTCACAATATCTTACAGTCAAGCTCTTCAGGGAAAACAATTTTCTGGTGGCTCAGTGGTAGAGACTCCGCCTGCCAATGCAGGAGAAAGGAGTCTGCTCCCTGATCGGGGAAGACCCCACGTGCCTTGGAGCAACTAGGCTGGTGCGCCACTATGGAGCCTGTGCTGTAGAGCCCACTCGCCACAACTGCTGAAGCCCCGGAGCCCACCCTCTGCAGGAAAAGAAGCCACCGCGGGGAGAAGCCCAAGCACCACAGCTAGAGAAAAGCCCAAATGCAGCAACACAGACCCAGCACAGCCAAAAAATAATAAATACAATTGTGTATTAAAAAAAAACCCTGACGGGATTTGACTCTGAAGGCTCTGCAGAGTACCAAATCTTGTTCTTTTACTATGAATTTTACTGTAAAGCTTTAAAAAAAAAAATATTCACTAGGGCAGGAGTCGGCCAAGTGTTTTCTGGTAAACGGCCAAAGAGTAAATATCTTCAGGCTTTGCAAGCCACGGGGTCTCTAGAAAATCAGTAAATGAATGGGCATGGCTATGTTCCAGTAAAACTTTATTTATAAAAATGCACCCTAGTCCTCAACCTCACTCCCACTAGAATTCACGGAGGCTGAAGACCCAGCATCTAAGCCTTGGTTCCACCCCTTGAGCATCAGATTTCAGTGGTCTGAGATATGGCCTGGGCCCTGGGTTTTTTCAAAGCTCTCTAGGTAAATCCATTGTGACACCTGTGTTCTAGGATTACTTACGTATTTCCCACACCCAGAGAAGTATGAAATCCCCAGTATCAGGTAAAAAATACAAAAGGTTAACTCTGACAGACTGACCAACTGCTGCCAATCCCAATGTGTATAATATTTGAAAAGAGATTCAGATAAACCATGGATTTTTTTTTCTTTCAACTAAATCTTGAAACACAATTTCAAAGTCCATTTAGATGTTTGCTTTTCCTTAATTCCTTTTCTATGTTTTCAGAAAGCATTATATATATTACCATACGTAAAACACAAAAAAATGGGAATGCTGTATAACATAGGGAGCGCAACTCAGTACTCAGTGACAACCTAGAGGGGCTCACTGCTCGGTGACAGCCCAGAGGGGTTCAGTGCTCGGTGACAACCTAGAGGGGTGGAATGGGGTAACGGAGGTTCAAGAGGGAGTGACCGTGTGTGTACTTAGGGCTGATTCATGATGTTGAATGGCAGAAGCCAACGCAATACTGCAAAGCAATTATCCTCTGATTAAAAATAAACTTTTAATGTAAAAAACTGAAAAAGAAAGCATCAAATACCAAGGATTATTTGGAAATAGGTTTTGAACTCAGACTTTTGATTTCTCCAGTGAACTCCCAAAAAACTGAGCTATAAAAGACAGAAAAGATACAAAGGGTCAGACTCCACCTGAGGTTATTAAAATGTGAACTTACTGAGGTCCCCAGTCACTTCACCTACTCCTGGAGGAATAATCTGCAAATAACCATCCATGTGACAACCTGGACATAAGCAAGAGAATCGGTTCCATGCATTTCTAACTGTACATGTAAACCTCTGCCACATGAAGTTAGAACTGAGTCATGATTCACCCAGAAAGTCCAGAAGACAGCATGGAAAGATGAGATTTAAAACTCAAGATCACTTCTTGCTTCCTTCTTACTCCTTAAAAAAAAAAAAAATCACAGTCTGCAACTCTAGGTGAGACAAAAACAGGTAAATAAGAAAACCTCTGAAAATCCTGTTTTACTTTAAACTAGCAGTACTCAGTGGGGGGCAACGTGTCCCCTGGGGACATTTAGCAACTGCTGGAGACACTTTTAATTGTCACACTGCGAGGAGTGTTGCTACTGGCCTCTAGTGAGCAGAGACCGTCCTCCCGTGCACAGGGCAGCCTCACAACACAGAACTGTCCAGCCGTTTTGATACCACCAAGCTTGAGAAAACTTGCTTTAAACTAACCTAACACTACCCTCTTGTGCTCAGCTCCTCACCTCTAGCTAAAACAGCAAAGTTCTTCTGAAGGACACAAGGTGCTCACAAACGAAAGGTCCTGTTCAGCTCTGCTGAAAGGATGCAATTTTTCTTTCATTTATGCAGTGCTCCCTTGTTTCTCCTCAAGATTTTATTTTTTTATTTCTTTAAACAAACAAACCAAGGAAAACCTAAAAGTCCTGGATTCCAGTGAATTATGGCTACCATTATTATTAGCATGTGATAGCTGGCAAGCAACAGGCATGTTTTATAATCTTATTACCCACCCCAGGTCTCTGAACCAGAGTATGACCTACAGATAGGAGCTGGGCTGGGGGAGAACGTGCATGGTATTAGTATTAACCCCGGAGGAAAACCTAAGAGCTTTGGGTTTTATTTTATTAAACTGTTGAGAACATACAGTGCAGTAAATGAGAAGCATAGGTTTCCTTATATACCTCAGTCACCCTTTTTCTAAATAACAAAATCCCAACAGAATGTAAAAATGATAGACCCCACTTCCTTTAAAAAAAAAAAAATCCTAAATACTACTCACTGGTGGTCTATTCACACTTCAAATAGGAAGAGTCTGGTCTCACATAGAACCAAACACTCCATCCAGGAACCGACTAAAAGAGATTCCTCAAGACCAAGTACTGGTTTAGTTTATATCAAGCAGGGCTGAGCTGCACAGAATTAAGAGTTGGTGAAGAAAGGGAATGGTCTTTGTAAGAAGATTGACTATACAGGTTAATAATCCTAATTACAAGGAGGTGGGGTTCAGGACGGTGGGACACATGTACAGCCATGGATGATTCATGTCAGTGTATAACAGAAACCATCACAATATTGTGAGGTAATTAGCCTCCAATTAAAATAAACAGATAAATTTTAAAAAAGAAAATAGTGTTGTTATAGCATACAAAGCTAAGACCCCAGCTCCGTAATTTTAAGATGCAGCTCTGTAATTTTAAGGTGCACAAATAGGACTATATTTGCTTTAGTACTTTATATTAATAGTCTCAAAGTGTTTATATTTTAATTGTATGTGATCTTTTTCCATTTAATGTGATATATTAAATATTNGTGGTGGGGAGAAGATTCTTGAGAGTCTCTTAGACTTATATGCAGAAGTCCTGCATATAAGTCTAAGGGAGATCCAACCAGTCAATCCTAAAGGAAATCAGTCCTGAATATCCATTAGAAGAACTGATGCTGAAGCTGAAGCTCCAATACTTTAGGCACATGATGTGAAGAACTGACTCATTGGAAAAGACCCTGATGCTGGGAAAGATTGATGGCAGGAGGAGAAGGGGCTGACAGAAGATAAGATGGCTGGATGGCATCACCGACTTGATGGACATGAGTTTCAGTAGACTCTGGGAGTTGGTGATGGACAGGGAGGCCTGGCATATTGCAGTCCATGGGGTTGCAAAGAGTTGGATATGACTGGCTGAACTGAACTGAAACGTCGTATTAGAAAACAGAGACATCACTTTCCCAACAAAAGTCCCTATAGTCTAAGCTATGGTTTTTCCAGTAGTCATGTACAGATGTGAGAGTTGGACCATAAAGAAGGCAGAGTAAAGACCATAAAGATAGAGGGCAGGAGGAGAAGGAGGCAACAGAGGATGAGACAGTTGGATGGCATCACTCACTCAATAGACATGAGTCTGAGCAAACTCCGGGAGATAGCAGTTCATGGGTTCACGAAGAGTCAGACGTGATTTAGCAACTGAACAACAACATACTCTGGTGAGAAACAGATTCAGTTATAAAGTTTCTGCCACATCCACCCATCACTGTATCTGCAAACCTGGCTGAGGACATTGGGCTTTGCCTTGAATTTGGGGGAGAAGAGACTTAAAGCTTTAAAGCCTAGGAACTATCTAAGTGGAGGCTGCCCAGACTTGGAGGCAGGAGGCCACTTTGAAGATTGTTTGGTTACACTGTTAGAGAGACAAGGAGGCCTATAACACGTTGTGGGGAAATAGTCACAGTGCTGGAGACAGGATATATTTGAGGGATATTAATAACATAGAACAGAAATCACTTGCTGACCAAATGAACATAAAGGCGATAGATGGTGTCCAGATTTCAGGTTTCAATGGTTGGGTGAGTCACTGAGATAGAGAAAAGAAATATTGGAAAAATTTTGAATGGGTAGTATAATCATCTTTGGTGGACACACAGGTGAATATTCCCACTAAGCAGGTGTCTGTATTCAGTAGATGTAGGAGAGGAGCCGAGATGGAGGATTGCACATCGCAGGCCAAGTGATTATTTAGTGCCTGTGATCACCTAGGAAGATAAGAAAATAGATTCTAGCGTAGAATTCTGGAGGAGAATACAGTTACAAGATGAACAGAAGAATCCCCAACAGGTGTTAGTAGTCAAACAGATGGAAAGAACATGAGAGAAGCTATTGTAAGGGAAGCCAGAGTGAGGGATAGTTCAGAAGTGGGGAATGATAATAGTGGTACATGCTTGTGAATGAAACATTTCTCTTGGATTGGTATAGGCAGAAACCAGTTCTTGGAGGTTTTTACATTGAAGGGAAGTGGGAAAGTAGAGTGCAACTCTGCAGTGACTTTAAAAGTTATTGTTGGACAAGTATAAGTGATACATGAGCATTTGACTTACTGTTTAATTGAAATCACTGCAATTAGCTTTCTCTGATATATACGAACATATGTGATAATTTTATTTTTGTGCATTGTTAGAAAACTAATTGGTAATCTCCAGATGCTTATGCATCATTTATTTATTTTAACTTTATTTACGCAGCTTTAAGTACAATTGATTTCTGATGTTATGTTAGTTTCTGCTATACAGCTAAGTGAATCACTTATACATATATCTACTCATTTTTAGATTCCTTTCCTGATAGGTCATTACAGAGTGCCGAGTTGAGTTATCTGTGCAGTACAGAATGTCTTTTGGCTATCTATTTCTTGGTTTCTATTTGTTAGTTACCTATTTGTTGGCTGTCTATCATAGCAGGTATATGTCAATCCCAATCTCCCAATTTATCCCTGCTCCCCATTCTTCTGGACTTCCCTGGTGGCTCAGATGGTCAAAAATCTGCCTGCAGATTTTTCGACCTAGGGTTCAGTCCCTGAGTCAGGAAGATCCCCTGGAGAAGGGAATGTCAATCCACGGAATTCCATGGACAGAGGAGCATGATGGGCTACAGTCCATAGTGTTGCAAAGAATCAGATCTGACTGAGCAGCTAACACTTCCCATTCCTCCTGGTAACCATCAATATTTTTGTTTTGTTTTGTTTTCTATACCTATGATTCTGTTTCTATTTTGTAACTACGTTCATTTGTACCATTTATTTAGAGTCCACATATAAGTGGTAATATATGATATTGGTCTTTGTCAAATGGCATTATTTCATTCTTTTATGGCTGAGTAGTATTCCATTGTGTATATATATACACACACACACAATGTGGTGTATATGTATATACATATGTGTGTATATATATACCACATCTCTTTAATCCATTCATCTATTGATGGACATTTAGGTTGCTTTCATGTCCTGGCTTTTGTAAATAGTGCTACAATGAACATTGGGGTACATGCATCTTTTTGAATATGTTTCTTTTTTCAGATATATTTGCAATCATATGGTAGCCCTATTTTTAGTTTCTAAAGGAACCTCCACACTGTTCTCCAAGTGGCTGCACCAATTACATACCCACTAACAGTGTGGGAAGTTTCCCTTTTCTCCACAGCTTCACTAGCATTTATTGTTTGTAGACTTTTAGATGATGGCTGTTCTGACTGGTGTGAGGTGGTACTTTATTATAGGTTAGATTTGCATTTTTAAAATAATGAGCACTGTTGAGGATCTTTTCATGTGCCTCTTGAGCATCTGTGTGTCTTTTTAAAAGAAATATTTAGATCTTTTGCCATTTTGGTGTTGGGTTGTTTGTTTTCTTTTACTGTGTGAGCTCCTTGTATATTTTGGAGATTAATCCCTTGTCAGTCACTTCATTTGCAGTATTTTCTCCCATTTGGTGGATTGCCTTTTTGTTTTGTTTATGGTTTCCTTTGCTGTGCAAAAGCTGTGAAGTTTAATTAGCTTCCATTTATTTATTTTTGTTTTTTATTTTCATTGCTCTGGAGGTGGATCAGAAAAGATCTTGCTGTGATTTATGTCAGAGAGGTTCTGCCTGTGTTTACCTTTAACAGTTTTATAGTGTCCAGTCTTACATCTAGGTCTTTGATCCATTTTGAGTTGATTTTTGTGTATGGTATTAGGGAGTATTCTTTCATTATTTTACATGAAGCTGTCCAGTTTTCCTAGCACCACCTATAGAAGAGACTGTCTTTTTCCCATTGTATGTTCTTGTCTCTTTTGTCATAGATTAGGTGACCATAGTTGTGTGGGTTTATCTCGACTTTCTATCCTATTTCATTAATCTATATTTCTGTTTTGTTTTGTGCCAATGCCACCCTGTTTTGATGACTGTAGCTTTGTAGTATAGTCTGATGCAGGGAGCCTGATTTCTCCAGCTCTATTTTTCTTTCTCATGATTGCTTTGGCTGTTCAGAGTCTTTCATGTTTCCATACAAATTGTAAACTACTTTCTTCTAATTTTGTGAAAACTGCTATAATTTCATAGGGATTGTATTGAATCTGTAGATTACTTGGGTGGTATGGTCATTTTGACAACATTGATTTTTCCAGTCCAAGAGCATGGTATATCTCTTCATCTGTTTGTGTCATCTTTGATTTCTTTCATCATTATCTTATAGTTTTTAAGTACAAGTCTTTTGCCTCCTTGGGTACTTTTGTTTCTAGCTTTTTATTCTTTTTGATGTGATGGTAGATTAGATTGTTTCCTTAATTTCTCTTTCAAATTTTTCACTATTAGTGTATAGGAATGCAGGAGATTTCTGTGTTTTAATTTTATAGCTTGCAACTTCACCAAATTCATTGATGAGCTCTGGTTTTCTGGCAACATCATTAGCATTTTCTATGTATAGTATCATGTCATCTGCAAACAGTGACATTTTACTTCTTTTCCTTTTTCCTTTTTATTATGAAGTTTTAAAATATTACTATATGTATTTTTAGATATTTTATATTATATTAAGTTATTTTATATATAATAGAAATATAGCATATGTATGAACATATTTATGTTAAGATATGATTCTGTGAAAGTGCTGCACTCAATACGTCAGCAAATTTGAAAAATTCAGCAGTGGCCACAAGACTGGAAAAGGTCAGTTTTCATTCCAATCCCAAACAAAGGCAATGCCAAAGAATGCTCAAACTACTGCACAATTGCACTCATCTCACATGCTCGTAAAGTAATGTTCAAAATTCTCCAAGCCAGGCTTCAGCAGTACATGAACCATGAAATTCCAGATGTTCAAGCTGGTTTTAGAAAAGGCAGAGGAACTAGAGATCAAATTTCCAGCATCCACTGGATCATGAAAAAAGCAAGAGAGTTCTAGAAAAACATCTATTTCTGCTTTATTGACTATGCCAAAGCTTTTGACTGTGTGCATCACAATAAACTGTGGAAAATTCTGAAAGAGATGGGAATACCAGACCACCTGACCTGCCTCTTGAGAAATCTGTATGCAGGTCAGGAAGCAACAGTTAGAAGTGGACATGGAATGACAGACTAGTTTCAAATAGGAAAAGGAGTACAACAAGGATGTATATTGTCACCCTGCTTATTTTACTTATATGCAGAGTACATCATGAGAAATGCTTGGCTGGACGATACTCGAGCTGGAATCAAGATTGCCAGGAGAAATATCAATAACCTCATATGTGCAGATGACACCATCCTTATGGCAGAAAGTGAAGAGGAACTAAAAAGCCTCTTGACGAAAGTGAAAGAGAAGAGTGAAAAAGTTGGCCTAAAGCTCAACATTCAGAAAACGAAGATCATGGCATCCAGTCCCATCACTTCATGGGAAATAGATGGGGAAACAGTGGAAACAGTGTCAGACTTTTTACTTTGGGGGGCTCCAAAATCACTGCAGATGGTGATTGCAACCATCAAATTAAAAGACGCTTACTCCTTGGAAGGAAAGTTATGACCAACCTAGACAGCATATTAAAAGGCAGAGACATTACTTTGCCAACAAAGGTCCGTCTAGTCAAGGCTATGGTTTTTCCAGTGGTCATGTATGGATGTGAGAGTTGGACTGTGAAGAAAGCTGAGCACTGAAGAATTGATGTTTTGGTGATGAACTGTGGTGTTGGAGAAGACTCTTGAGAGTCCCTTGAACTGCAAAGAGATCCAACCAGTCCATTCTGAAGGAGATCAGCCTTGGGTGTTCTTTGGAAGGAATGATGCTAAAGCTGAAACACCAGTACTTTGGCCACCTCATGCGAAGAGTTGACTCATTGGAAAACACTCTGATGTTGGGAGGGATTGGAACAGGAGAAGGGGACGACATAAGATGAGATGGCTGGATGGCATCACTGACTTGATGGATGTGAGGCTGAATGAACTCCAGGAGCTGGTGATGGACAGGGAGGCCTGGCGTGGTACGGTTCATGGGGTTGCAAAGAGTCAGACATGACTGAGTGACTGAACTGAACTGAACTGATGCACACATACATATAATTTTGCATATTTTATATTCATTTCATTTATAACACAAGATAAATATATTCTCATTATTTGTCATAATTATGTTCTACAAGGTTGCCACAAACACTGAATTGTTGAGTCCTGGACCACTGTTTCTAGCAGTGAAGACAGTTCTTCAAGCTTCTGGTCACATTTTAGTCTCATTTCATCAACCACCCAAAGTACAGTCTTGCTTTATGTATGTTCATGTTTGAATACACCTTCTTTACTGTACTGCTAATTCATTAATATCAAACTTACAGCCATGTCTGATTGCCCCTTAGTGAAGCTTACCCAACACATGTATTTTCTCCATAAGGCACACCATAGCCTCCTCAGGTTTAGGGCACTAGATAGCTCTGCACTTCCATGTTTTTGGACTGTTTACAAAGAGAGATTACCAGAAAAGAAGAAGAGAAAAAGATGCCAACTATGTCCCAGCAGACTGAGAAAAGGACACTTGTACAGTATGAGACTTGGAATAAAGCATAGGGACACTGTATTCAGCCTTAACCAGGAACATGTGCCTGGTGATTCAGATTTTCCAATGTTCTGCATACATCTGTGAGTAACTATAGAAACACTACAGTTATTTATTTTGGAATTAAAATCAATTTTAATAAGTTGGCAACCTCACAAATACAGAATCTATTAATAACGAGGATCACCTTTGAAAGGTTATGTATGTATAACATAAATAAGGGCAACTGTGTATACATGTGAAATACTGGGCTCAATGAATCACAAGCTGGAGTCAAAATTGCTGGTAGAAATATCAACAGCCTCGGATATGTAGTACGATACCACTGAAATGGCAGAAAGTGAAGAGGAATAAAGAGCCTCTTGATGAAGGTGAAAGAGGAAAGTGAACAAGCTGGCTTGAAACTCAACATTCAGAAAACCAGGATCATGACATCTGATCCCATCACTTCATGGCAGATAGAAGAGGAAAAAATGGAAACAGTGACAGATTTTATTTTCATGGGCTCCAAGACATGATACTATACATAGAAAATCTTAATGAGGCTTCCAGAAAACCAGAGCTCATCAATGAATTTGATAAAGTTGCAAGTTACAAAATTAATACACAGAAATCTCTTGCATTCCTGTATAATTATAATGAAAGATCACTGCCAACGGTAACTGCAGCCATAAAATTTAAAAGATGCTTGCTTCTTGGAACGAAAGTTATGACAAACCTAGACAGCTTATTTAAAAAGAAAAAAATCATTTGCTGACAAAAGTCCATATAGTCCAAGCTATGGATTTTCCAGTAATTATGTACCAATGTGATATTTGGACCATTAAGAAGGCTGAGTGTCAAAGAATTGATGCTTTTGAATTGTGGTGCTGGAGAAGACTTTCGCGAGTCCCTTGGACTACAAAGAGATCAAACCAGTCAATCCTAAAGTAAATCAGTTCTGAATATTTATTGGAAGGACTGTTGCTGCAACTGAAGCTCCAGTGCTTTGGCCACCTGATGTGAAGAGCCAACTCATTGGAAAAGACCCTGATGCTGGGAGAGATCGAGGGCATGGGGAGAAGGGGGTGGCAGAGGAAAAATTAGTTAGCTAGCATCACCAACTCAATGGACACGAATGTGAGCAAACTCCAGGAGATAGTGAAAGACAGAAGAGCCTGGCATACTTCAGTCCACAGAGTCACAAAGAAATGGACATGACTCATTGGAAAAGACCCTGATGCTGGGAAAGATTGAAGGCAAGAAGAGAAGGGGAGGACAGAGGATGAAGTGGTTGGATGGCATCACCGTCTCGATGGATATGAGTTTGAGTAAACTCCAGGAGTTCGTGATGGACAAGGAGGCCTGGAGTGCTGCAGTCCATGGGATCACATAGAGTCGGACACAACTGAGGGACTGAACTGAACTGAACCAGTCTGATTCACTACAGCTTTTTGAATCCTGGAAAAAATACTTCTCATTACATCTGAGAAGTATGCTCAGCAATTCAATGAGATGCTCTGAAAACTGCAATGCCCACAGCTGGCATTGGTCCACAGAAAGGGCCCAATTCTTCTCCATGACAATTCCTGACCACATGTTGTACAACCAATGCTTCAAAAGTTGAATAAATTGAGCTCTGAAGTTTTGCCTCACCTGCTGTATTCACCTGACATCTCACCAACCAACTTTCACTTCTTCAACCATTTTGACAACTTTTTGCATGGGATATGCTTCCACAACCAGCAGGATTCAGAAAATGCTTTCCAAGAGTTCATTAAATTCCAAAGCACAGATTTTTATGACTTAGGAATAAACAAACTTATTTCTCATTGGCAAAAATGTGTTGATTATAATGGTTCCTATTTTGATTAATAAAGATGTATTTGAGCCTAGTTATAATAATTTAAAATTCATTTTATGAAACTGCAATTATTTACTCCAGTATTNATTATAATGAAAGATCACTGCCAACGGTAACTGCAGCCATAAAATTTAAAAGATGCTTGCTTCTTGGAACGAAAGTTATGACAAACCTAGACAGCTTATTTAAAAAGAAAAAAATCATTTGCTGACAAAAGTCCATATAGTCCAAGCTATGGATTTTCCAGTAATTATGTACCAATGTGATATTTGGACCATTAAGAAGGCTGAGTGTCAAAGAATTGATGCTTTTGAATTGTGGTGCTGGAGAAGACTTTCGCGAGTCCCTTGGACTACAAAGAGATCAAACCAGTCAATCCTAAAGTAAATCAGTTCTGAATATTTATTGGAAGGACTGTTGCTGCAACTGAAGCTCCAGTGCTTTGGCCACCTGATGTGAAGAGCCAACTCATTGGAAAAGACCCTGATGCTGGGAGAGATCGAGGGCATGGGGAGAAGGGGGTGGCAGAGGAAAAATTAGTTAGCTAGCATCACCAACTCAATGGACACGAATGTGAGCAAACTCCAGGAGATAGTGAAAGACAGAAGAGCCTGGCATACTTCAGTCCACAGAGTCACAAAGAAATGGACATGACTCATTGGAAAAGACCCTGATGCTGGGAAAGATTGAAGGCAAGAAGAGAAGGGGAGGACAGAGGATGAAGTGGTTGGATGGCATCACCGTCTCGATGGATATGAGTTTGAGTAAACTCCAGGAGTTCGTGATGGACAAGGAGGCCTGGAGTGCTGCAGTCCATGGGATCACATAGAGTCGGACACAACTGAGGGACTGAACTGAACTGAACCAGTCTGATTCACTACAGCTTTTTGAATCCTGGAAAAAATACTTCTCATTACATCTGAGAAGTATGCTCAGCAATTCAATGAGATGCTCTGAAAACTGCAATGCCCACAGCTGGCATTGGTCCACAGAAAGGGCCCAATTCTTCTCCATGACAATTCCTGACCACATGTTGTACAACCAATGCTTCAAAAGTTGAATAAATTGAGCTCTGAAGTTTTGCCTCACCTGCTGTATTCACCTGACATCTCACCAACCAACTTTCACTTCTTCAACCATTTTGACAACTTTTTGCATGGGATATGCTTCCACAACCAGCAGGATTCAGAAAATGCTTTCCAAGAGTTCATTAAATTCCAAAGCACAGATTTTTATGACTTAGGAATAAACAAACTTATTTCTCATTGGCAAAAATGTGTTGATTATAATGGTTCCTATTTTGATTAATAAAGATGTATTTGAGCCTAGTTATAATAATTTAAAATTCATTTTATGAAACTGCAATTATTTACTCCAGTATTCTTGCCTAGAGAATCCTGTGGACAGAGGAGCCTGGTGGGCTGCTGTCCATAGGGTCTCACAGAGTCGGACACAACTGAAGCGACTTACCATGCCTGCATGCATTGGAGAAGGAAATGGCAACCCACTCCATTATTCTTGCCTGGAGAATCCCAGGGACAGAGGAGCCTGGTGGGCTTCTGTCTATGGGGGTCGCACAGAGTCAGACACAACTGAAGTGACTTAGCAGCAACAGCAGCAACCTAATAAAATACACAGTTGGTCTAAGATTTTGGTCACTGCATGTAATTAATTTGAATGTTCCCTAAATGAATGGCAGAGTGATATAAAAAAAATACCTTAATTTTTACTACCTTAGTAACATTTTATTTTTGTTTGGTTGGTTTCATCCTCACAAACTAAAGAAACACATCCAGCATTTGTCACTAAGTTAACATCTTGTATTTGCATGCTAAGTCACTTCAGTCATGATAGACTCTCTGTGACCCTATGGACTATAGCCCACCAGGCTCCTCTCTGTGTGGGATTCTTCAGGCAAGAATACTGGACTGAGTTGTCACGTCCTCCTCTAGGGACTGAATCCATGTCTCTTACATGTCCTGCATTGATAAGCAGGTTCTTTACCACTCACATCACTTGGGAAGCCCAAGTTAACATCATAAGTGTGCTTAAAAGGTTGTCATAACAAAATGTTGATGGTGTTTTTTCTGCAATCAGTGTGTCAAGAAATGGTAGCTCAGTGTCTCCAGAAATCCGAATTGCTCCAAATTTCAAGAAAATTTTTTATTTTTTATTTTTGGCTTTGTTGGGTCTTAGTTGTGGCCTGTGGGATCTTAGTTCCCTGACCAAGGATTGAACCCATGTCCCTTCATTGCAGGATGGATTCTTAACTACTGGACCAACAAGGAAGTCCCAAGTTTTTTATTTCTAAGATTGCCCTACAAAAAGAGAATTATCTCTCATAAGACTTTATCAAAGCTGATTAGAGCTGAGAAAGCAACTCCTTTTAGCTTCAAAATCATGTTTTTAAAAAATGGAAAACAGAGCAATTTAAAGTATTTCCTGCTATCCCAATTCGGTTTTATGGTTGTAATATGGCTATTAGGTTTGGACAGAGAGCCTATTTTTGTTTTATTCCTTTAATAAGAATCATTCTTCTGCCATATTGAACTGAAGTGTTCATTTAGTAAAACTTGCTCATACAATGAAGCCAAAGCTGTTTTAGTATACACCACAAGGAAACATTATGAATAACTGAAACTCACTTCATCCACTTCCAACTAGTTAGGGGCTTATATTATGTAAAAAGCTGTTAAGTATCTGTTTTCTTTATCTGCATATAATGTTGAAGCATGATACAATAGCAGTTGGTGTATTCAGTTAAACATTATTATGTACTATATCACTTTAGGATTTCAAGAGCTTGAAATCCAACATTTTCAAAGAATGTTTATGTAGTCCCTACTAATTATTGGGGGCACTATGAAAAATATTTTGTGTATGTTAACAGATTAATCTATTGCCTAAGATTCTGTGTGTGTTAGTCACTCAATCGTGGTCAACTCTTTGTGACCCCATAGACTATAGCCTACCAGGCTCCTCTGTCCCTGGGATTTTCCAGGCAAGAATACTGGAGGGGGTTGCCATCTCCTTCTTCAAGGGATCTTCCCAACCCATGGATTGCTTTCCTGAGGCTTTCCTGGGGTCTCAGCAGGTAAAGAATCTGCCTGCAATGTAGGAGATCTGGGTTCAAACCCTGGGTTGGGGAGATCCCATAGAGAAGGGAATGGCTATTCACTTCAGTATTCTGACTGGAGAATCCCATGGGCCGTATAGTCCATGGGGTTGCAGAGTCAGACATGACTGAGCGCCTTTCACTTTTCTTTCTCCTGCATTGCAAGGAGGCTCTTTACCATCTGAGCCACCAGGGAAGCCTAAGATTACAAAGCTAATTTCAGAGGCAGAATCAGAATAGAATACACATCACTGGAATCTCATTCTAGGGTGTTTTAAATTTCATAAATCATTTACTCGGTGCGTCTAGAATAGTCCAAAAAATTTCTTCCTTTCTCAGTCTTAAATTCTATATTTTACAAAAGAAAAAAATGATGCAAGGGCAGTTGGACGAATGTCCTTCCTGAAAGTGTTATNCATTTACTCGGTGCGTCTAGAATAGTCCAAAAAATTTCTTCCTTTCTCAGTCTTAAATTCTATATTTTACAAAAGAAAAAAATGATGCAAGGGCAGTTGGACGAATGTCCTTCCTGAAAGTGTTATGCATTGTGTTGCTTTGTTGTTTTCTCTTAAACTCTTCTGTGATTCTAGAATTACTTCTGGAAACAAACCATTTTCATACAGCAGCCCAAAGCAGATTTTGTAAGTAAACAGGTTAACATTGGAGACTTTTCAAAGTGAAGTCATGGAACATCTATCTTGTTTCTTAATATGGCTAATGACTGACCTGTAGGTTTATGGAAGCATTCTAAAAAACCAGAAGGGAAAGGGGAAACATGCCTCTGCTACCATCTCCCAGGATTACTGTTAAATTCAGGTGGGCCTGCATAACACTCCACGGTGGCTTTGCAGTGCGTGCAGACCTTCACTGTAAGAAGTGGGAATATTTTTGAAAATTTGTTCCAAATATGTGTGTATGTGTACAAAGTAATACATAAATTCCTAGAATGCTTACTGGCCAGTGAAAGTCATTGCCATACATACTTTATGTGATGGGAATTTCTGTCAGAAATATAGATCAATGGAACAAAATAGAAAGCCCAGAAATAAATTCACACATCTATGGACACCTGATCTTCGACAAAGGAGGCAAGAATATACAATGGATTAAAGACAATCTCTTTAACAAGTGATGCTGGGAAAACTGGTCAACCACTTGTAAAAGAATGAAACTAGATCACTTTCTAACACCATACACAAAAATAAACTCAAAATGGATTAAAGTAAATGTAAGTTTCTGGTCTAAATGTAANAGCTAAAACAGCAAAGTTCTTCTGAAGGACACAAGGTGCTCACAAACGAAAGGTCCTGTTCAGCTCTGCTGAAAGGATGCAATTTTTCTTTCATTTATGCAGTGCTCCCTTGTTTCTCCTCAAGATTTTATTTTTTTATTCCTTTAAACAAACAAACCAAGGAAAACCTAAAAGTCCTGGATTCCAGTGAATTATGGCTACCATTATTATTAGCATGTGATAGCTGGCAAGCAACAGGCATGTTTTATAATCTTATTACCCACCCCAGGTCTCTGAACCAGAGTATGACCTACAGATAGGAGCTGGGCTGGGGGAGAATGTGCATGGTATTAGTATTAACCCCGGAGGAAAACCTAAGAGCTTTGGGTTTTATTTTATTAAACTGTTGAGAACATACAGTGCAGTAAATGAGAAGCATAGGTTTCCTTATATACCTCAGTCACCCTTTTTCTAAATAACAAAATCCCAACAGAATGTAAAAATGATAGACCCCACTTCCTTTAAAAAAAAAAAAATCCTAAATACTACTCACTGGTGGTCTATTCACACTTCAAATAGGAAGAGTCTGGTCTCACATTGAACCAAACACTCCATCCAGGAACCGACTAAAAGAGATTCCTCAAGACCAAGTACTGGTTTAGTTTATATCAAGCAGGGCTGAGCTGCACAGAATTAAGAGTTGGTGAAGAAAGGGAATGGTCTTCGTAAGAAGATTGACTATACAGGTTAATAATCCTAATTACAAGGAGGTGGGGTTCAGGACGGTGGGACACATGTACAGCCATGGATGATTCATGTCAGTGTATAACAGAAACCATCACAATATTGTGAGGTAATTAGCCTCCAATTAAAATAAACAGATAAATTTTAAAAAAGAAAATAGTGTTGTTATAGCATACAAAGCTAAGACCCCAGCTCCGTAATTTTAAGATGCAGCTCTGTAATTTTAAGGTGCACAAATAGGACTATATTTGCTTTAGTACTTTATATTAATAGTCTCAAAGTGTTTATATTTTAATTGTATGTGATCTTTTTCCATTTAATGTGATATATTAAATATTTCAGTCACTCATAAATAAAATGAGTAATCCTAATTGCAAAACCTTTGGTTTTAAGAATAGAAAAATTTCTACAAAACAAAGCTCCATATGCTGGAATTATAGGTCTTCTGGTGAAGTTAAAAGTGGAGGTTAGGACTGACTTTTGCCCCCATTAAAGGATTTCTTGATTTTTTAAAAAAATAATAATTGCATTTATTTTTGGCTGTGCTGAGTCTTCACTGCTGAGAGGGCTTTTCTCTAGCTGCAGCTACTGGGGCTACTCTGTTCTGGTGCACCGGCTTCTCACTGCGTCGGCTTCTCTCGTTGAGGAGCACAGGCTCCAGGGTGTGCGGCCTCAAGCTGCAGCATGCGGGCTCAGCAGCTGCAGTCCGTGGGCTCTAGAGCGCAGGCTCAGCAGCTGTGGTACACGTGCTTAGGCGCTCCGTGGCATGTGAGGTCTTCCCGGATCAGAGACTGAACCTGTGTCTCCTGCAATGGCAGGTGGATTCTATACCACTGAGCCCCCAGGGAAGCCTGGATTCCTTTAGTTTTAACAGAGGCTTCTTTTCAAACTATTTGAATGGGATGCCTGATCACACACTGAGTGTCTTCCTAGTCCAGGGACCTTATCTAGGCCAGGTGCTTCCCCTAGAGGCAACTGCCCATCCACCTTCTTAAATAGGCACCTGATTTATCCTCTCAGACCCCACACATCATATCTGGAAGGAGTTATTTTTATATGATTGCTGTTATACACACAGTTCAGAGATTACTTGAAATATCAACCAGCCCAATGCTGAGTCAGCGCCACAAGCAGACTCCCCACAGCTACACTCTGCTCCTCCCTTCTTGCTTCCCTAGAGGTTAGTTCTCTCTCCTGATTTTATTAAGAGTTAACCTGCTCTGCAGGGCTCACCTCGCTTTCTCTAAGGTTCTACATCATGGAGTGCCTGCCACTTCCCTCCCTAAAACCAGGAAGAGAAAAGGGAACACGGAGACTGGCCTATGAGGACTCGGGCCCCTGGCCCCAGGCACTGCTTCAACGGGGGAAGGAGGTGTGTTTGAGGGTCAGCACTTAAGATACTGGAGAACATAAGAACGGTTGTCCAGAAATGGAAGAGATGCTCTTCCTCCTTAGAGGAGATGGGAGGGGGAAAGCATGTGTATGCGATATAGTAGAAAGGGCAAATAATTTAAGAAATGATAAATCTAAGGTGTTGAAAATTATAACNGAGCAGAGACCGTCCTCCCGTGCACAGGGCAGCCTCACAACACAGAACTGTCCAGCCGTTTTGATACCACCAAGCTTGAGAAAACTTGCTTTAAACTAACCTAACACTACCCTCTTGTGCTCAGCTCCTCACCTCTAGCTAAAACAGCAAAGTTCTTCTGAAGGACACAAGGTGCTCACAAACGAAAGGTCCTGTTCAGCTCTGCTGAAAGGATGCAATTTTTCTTTCATTTATGCAGTGCTCCCTTGTTTCTCCTCAAGATTTTATTTTTTTATTTCTTTAAACAAACAAACCAAGGAAAACCTAAAAGTCCTGGATTCCAGTGAATTATGGCTACCATTATTATTAGCATGTGATAGCTGGCAAGCAACAGGCATGTTTTATAATCTTATTACCCACCCCAGGTCTCTGAACCAGAGTATGACCTACAGATAGGAGCTGGGCTGGGGGAGAATGTGCATGGTATTAGTATTAACCCCGGAGGAAAACCTAAGAGCTTTGGGTTTTATTTTATTAAACTGTTGAGAACATACAGTGCAGTAAATGAGAAGCATAGGTTTCCTTATATACCTCAGTCACCCTTTTTCTAAATAACAAAATCCCAACAGAATGTAAAAATGATAGACCCCACTTCCTTTAAAAAAAAAAAAATCCTAAATACTACTCACTGGTGGTCTATTCACACTTCAAATAGGAAGAGTCTGGTCTCACATTGAACCAAACACTCCATCCAGGAACCGACTAAAAGAGATTCCTCAAGACCAAGTACTGGTTTAGTTTATATCAAGCAGGGCTGAGCTGCACAGAATTAAGAGTTGGTGAAGAAAGGGAATGGTCTTCGTAAGAAGATTGACTATACAGGTTAATAATCCTAATTGCAAGGAGGTAGGGTTCAGGACGGTGGGACACATGTACAGCCATGGATGATTCATGTCAGTGTATAACAGAAACCACCACAATATTGTGAAGTAATTAGCCTCCAATTAAAATAAATAGATAAATTTTAAAAAAGAAAATAGTGTTGTTATAGCATACAAAGCTAAGACCCCAGCTCTGTAATTTTAAGATGCAGCTCTGTAATTTTAAGATGCACAAATAGGACTATATTTGCTTTAGTACTTTATATTAATAGTCTCAAAGTGTTTATATTTTAATTGTATGTGATCTTTTTCCATTTAATGTGATATATTAAATATTTCAGTCACTCATAAATAAAATGAGTAATCCTAATTGCAAAACCTTTGGTTTTAAGAATAGAAAAATTTCTACAAAACAAAGCTCCATATGCTGGAATTATAGGTCTTCTGGTGAAGTTAAAAGTGGAGGTTAGGACTGACTTTTGCCCCCATTAAAGGATTTCTTGATTTTTTAAAAAAATAATAATTGCATTTATTTTTGGCTGTGCTGAGTCTTCACTGCTGAGAGGGCTTTTCTCTAGGTGCAGCTACTGGGGCTACTCTGTTCTGGTGCACGGGCTTCTCACTGCGTCGGCTTCTCTCATTGAGGAGCACAGGCTCCAGGGTGTGCGGCCTCAAGCTGCAGCATGCGGGCTCAGCAGCTGCAGTCCGTGGGCTCTAGAGCGCAGGCTCAGCAGCTGTGGTACACGTGCTTAGGCGCTCCGTGGCATGTGAGGTCTTCCCGGATCAGAGACTGAACCTGTGTCTCCTGCAATGGCAGGTGGATTCTATACCACTGAGCCCCCAGGGAAGCCTGGATTCCTTTAGTTTTAACAGAGGCTTCTTTTCAAACTATTTGAATGGGATGCCTGATCACACACTGAGTGTCTTCCTAGTCCAGGGACCTTATCTAGGCCAGGTGCTTCCCCTAGAGGCAACTGCCCATCCACCTTCTTAAATAGGCACCTGATTTATCCTCTCAGACCCCACACATCATATCTGGAAGGAGTTATTTTTATATGATTGCTGTTATACACACAGTTCAGAGATTACTTGAAATATCAACCAGCCCAATGCTGAGTCAGCGCCACAAGCAGACTCCCCACAGCTACACTCTGCTCCTCCCTTCTTGCTTCCCTAGAGGTTAGTTCTCTCTCCTGATTTTATTAAGAGTTAACCTGCTCTGCAGGGCTCACCTCGCTTTCTCTAAGGTTCTACATCATGGAGTGCCTGCCACTTCCCTCCCTAAAACCAGGAAGAGAAAAGGGAACACGGAGACTGGCCTATGAGGACTCGGGCCCCTGGCCCCAGGCACTGCTTCAACGGGGGAAGGAGGTGTGTTTGAGGGTCAGCACTTAAGATACTGGAGAACATAAGAACGGTTGTCCAGAAATGGAAGAGATGCTCTTCCTCCTTAGAGGAGATGGGAGGGGGAAAGCATGTGTATGCGATATAGTAGAAAGGGCAAATAATTTAAGAAATGATAAATCTAAGGTGTTGAAAATTATAACCGCCATGTTGCCCAAAGTTTCAAATTTGCTAAAGCACATGCTAAAGCTATGACACCTGCTAAAACAAAACAAAACTTATGTGGGCAAGCTCTTCAAACAGTACAGACAAAAAGCAGCTCAATTCCAGGCAGGACTAATAACAGAGATTTTAAAACATAAAAACACCATAAGATGAACCATGGGAAAAACATAAACTCTGGAGAAGACATAGAATAGGAATTCACATCATTTTATAAAATTTAGAAGATGGGAATTGCATATTAAACCAGATTACAACTGCATTTATTAGCAGTCCATTTTGATTGCCCTTAGTAAAAAAAAAAAAAGATGCAAATATCCCCACATTTACAAAAGTCCAAGTTAATTTGCTAAAACCTGTGTTGCTCAGTTGGTTGTTTCCCATCAGCATCAGCGGTAGACAGAGCAGTTTGCTCCCTTACACAGTGACCCTCTGTGCGCACGTGCTTAGCTGCTCAGTCGTGTCTGACTCTTTGCAACCCAGGGACCATAGCCCACCTGTAGCCCACTGTCCATGGGCTTCTCCAGGCAAGAATACTGGAGCGGGCTGCCATGCCCTTCTCCAGGGGACAGTCCTGACCAAAGGATCAAACCCACATCTCTCATGTTTCCTGCACTGGCAGATGGGTTCTTTACCACTAGCGCAATGGGCCCCAAATAATTCAGCTGCTGCAATCAGTAAATACATATTTTAAAAAACAGTATAAAAAGAAATGAAATAAAACAAAGTTAAACAAATATGAAAATTCACTGCATACAATATGGAAAGAGCTATTTTATGAAATTTTAATTTTGTGTTTGTATGTAGGTACAAATATATACTGGATCACAAGATAAAACATTTCTTACTGTGGATCTTGGTCTAAAATGTCTGAAAGACACTAGTGTAAGAATTAGGTGAAGGGAAATAAGGACCTTTAAAAACAGGTACATAGTAAGAAAAAACAAAACTCTGGAAACAGTTCCTTTTCCTGGAAACTGGAAGGGTTTCATGCATTTCCGGGGTTAACGAAAGAGAAGGGGGGTTCATTTGGAACCAGCCTCTGGGACCAGCCCAGCGCTTTCCTCTTTTTTCCTAAACCACAAACTTACACAAGATTTTCTAGCTCCTTTAGAGCTAGGAAAACTTGTATCTGTCTCATTCACGAATTGAAAACCACAAACCCTGACTTTCCAACCAAAGTCATACAGAGCCAGGCAGAAATGCAAGCATCATTCACACAAAAGCCAACAGGAAACAGCTTCAGTGAAAGAGCTGGTTTGTATTTTTANACTTGTATTTGTCTCATTCATGAATTGAAAACCACAAACCCTGACTTTCCAACCAAAGTCATACAGAGCCAGGCAGAAATGCAAGCATCATTCACACAAAAGCCAACAGGAAACAGCTTCAGTGAAAGAGCTGGTTTGTATTTTTAAATTTCTGTTAATAACTATCAAGACACAGCACTCTCCACTTTCTCTAATATGCAAGGCTCTCAGAGCATTACATACGCCTCTGTAGACAGGTGGAGGGGGCTTAGGAATGGTGACATCCTTAATGAAACCTTCCTCAGAAATGTAACTGTCCGTATCTCACAGCTGGGGGGGTAGGGTGGGATGGAAACCAGATACTTGAGACCTCATAATGTAATCATGAATGCAGGAAGAAACTGCTCAGAGACATCATCAAACCTGGTTCCACTCACAAAGCGATTAGGCAGAGAGGGCAGCATGCAAGGCAAGTCGGCCTCAGAAGCATCTCTGCTAAACTAGGCCACCTTTCCCATTCTAAATGAAGGCCTATTATAATATATAATCATATTATATACTTAAATATATTTAAGTTAAATATATGTAATATACAATTATATAAATATATTAAAATTTAAACACATTATATATTTAATATATTATATGTAGTTATATATCTATTAAATATATAACATACATAACATATAATTATAATATATAATAGGCCTATAATATAATATATAATCTGCCTATTATAAAGGCCTACTTGTTGCCCTTGGCTTTTAATAACTCTTCATGTTTTCACTACTCCAAGATCAAATATGAAACTTTTGGGAGTCAGTCTGAAAATGAGAAGAAAAAATGCCTGTAACCACAACATTCGGGAACTTTGATTTTAGAACCAGAAGTATCAGCGACATCCATTTCTGTCCCCATCTTGATGGACAAATTTAATTAACCTTTGCTACTCTGTTCCAACCTACTGTTTTAGACAAAACTAGTGACCCACAAACAATATGTTACCATCAGAATTTCAATGGCGGCGACACCAAGAGATATAGCCCTATCAGCAGATTCGGGAAATAAGCCACTTGGATTAGCTGCTCCAAGAAATATGGATTATATTCACGTCACACATGAGCTGTCAGAAACATTAGGATACTTTTAGCATAAATCAGCAGTGTGAAGGGCATCTTATGAGCACTGAACATGATAGACTGCTTGTAGGGCAAGGTGAGCCTGTCTGGGGCCACCTTCCAAGTGTGAGCACACGTGCGCCTGTCCTTTACCCAAAGTGGCATCAAAAACTGGAACACCAGCTGGTGACCGCTGATGGGCACCACACCCAGTTCACGGTGACCCAGTGACCCAGTGACTAGAGTGTGTGTGAGAGACAGGGATTTAGATGTGGTTAATATTGTCAGTACTGGGACTCTCCTATAATCTAACATGTCAAGTCTCTGAAAACATTGTATAAGATGTTATATCTTATAATAGCTTACAGCGTAAGATTTACTATAACCCCCATGGTTTCATACCAGGAAAACCAAGGAATGTGCGCTGCCCATGAGGAGGGCAGAGATGCACATGTGCACTCAGCCAGGCAAACCAGGGTTCCAAGAAGAGTGTTTTTGAAAAGAACTGTGATGAAAAAAGGAAGACAAATGAAAACATAAAATNCATCTGGATTTCCTAGGATGCTGCTGGACCGCCTCAGCCAGGCTGAGAAACAATCTCGTAGCATAGCCGGGGCCCAGCTCCGCCCCGAGATCCTCTCTGACTCAGGGCTGCCTTCGAAAAGTGCCTGCGGTTTCCAGAGGCCAGTTCCATTTTCCTCTGTAATCCAGATGTTTTTAACCAAATACTCTGTGAAATGACTCTCCTGCTGCTGTGCTGCAGTGAAGGAACATTCCACAGACCCATCTCTCACCATGAATGAACTCAGCTTCTAAAATACCCACCACCCTCCCTCAGCTTTGGTTCCAGACCAGGAGCCAGCAGAAACACTGTCACCACCGGCATCAGTTCTTACAACGCTGGCCCTCCTGCAGGAGCAAAAGCAAAGCACATCGTTCTACTTTCATAACCTGTGCGAGAGCAACCACTCCTTTCAGGAAAAGTGTGACGAAGGCCAGGTGGTGCCTGTCACGATCACGGTGTGTTCCTATCTAGAACGAGACAGCACAGCAATTCCTGTGCGAAAACACGTGTCAGTGAGAAGGTGGTTTAGAAACAGAAAGAGAGGACTGTTTCTAGACGCACAGGCCTACTGCTGCCTGACACGTGCGTGACTGACAGGAGGAGTAGGAATCTGATGCAAAGGTCCAAGAAAGCTGGGTTTACTGTTTCTCCCTGAATGAGAACAATCTAATGAATTGTTTCAGAAGAGAAAATAACAAATGTGGCTAAGACCAGACAGTCCATTTAAGGGAAAGTTCATAGTAGATCCCAAACCTGGGAAAGCCTGACATCTTCACTTCACTGGCTTTAAACTTCCAGGGGCCCAAAATGACTGTTAAGTTCAAACAGAAGATTCTCCACGGTCTTCTGAACTAGGAAGCCCAAAAGCCCCATGTGTCCCAGAAAGCAGGATCTACTTGAGATGCATGTGAGAGAGTCTCAGAACGATGCTGGACTAACATAAGGGCATTCACAGGGCCGAGATAAAGAGACAGGAAGAGATCTGGAAGGAAGTTGAGACAACTGCCAGAGCCGGCATACGGAAGACCCTGCAGCGCTCTGCTACAGCCGTGGTGACACAGCGCTGGCACGTGGCTTCCAGACTCTCTCTTCAGACCAGTACAGCTTTTTAAAACAAGGGTGGGAAAGACAGGGAAAAGCCTCTGGCTTCTTATATTGCTGAGGAAGGGCATTTACCGAAAGAAGAAGAAAAAAAAAAAAA
>SJYW01033080.1:58681-72219 GCA_006410735.1 Raphicerus campestris
TCTATGGGGTCGCACAGAGTCGGACACAACTGAAGCGACTTAGCAGCAGCAGCAGATGCCTTTTCTACGTGTCTGTCCTCACCAGTATGTCTGAAGGCAAAGCAAGAGGCTAAGAGTTTAAGCAAACATTGTTTTTTTTTCATCTCCTTCCAACTAATCATTCTTTATCCTTCCCAAGTCTGGATAATGGTATAGATAGACCTGGGAGACAAACTTCTATAAAAGGTTGAGTTACTGTCTATTTTAGACTTTGTGGCCATTCTGTTGTGGAACATAGAGGCTGCTGGGTGCTTGCATTTCAATAAAACTTCATTCACAAATACAGGCAACAGGCCCAAGTGACCCACAGGCTGAAGTTTGCAGCACAGGGTCTAGATGTTAAACCGTCAATTCCAATCAACAACTGAATGGACTCCTAAGTCATCTCTCCAACTTTGTTTTTCTCCCCTCCAACACTTTTTATTAAACAATGTTCGAAGAGTTGGCCAGGTGTCTGAAATGGCTACAAGGTTATTAGGCTGCCCTGCCCACGTGGAATCTACAGTTTAGGATAAATAATGGGATTACAAACTATAACAAGGACTCTCATGCAGAAATACCTATGAACAATAATTAACAATAATGCAATCTCAAAGGCTAGAAAGATGACACACAGCCTAGAAAAGAATTATAGAGACTGCCATTAAATAAAAACAAAAACTGCACCTGAGTTTCGCTTTGAAACAGGAGCAGGGGACTTCCCTGGTGGCCCAGTGGCTAAGATTTCACACTCCCAATGCAGGGAACATGGGTTTGATTCCTGGTCAGGGAATGAGATCCCACATGCCACAATTAAGAGTTTGCATGCCACAAGTAAAAATTCCATATGCCGCAATTAAAACATTCCATGTGCCATAACTACTATCTGGCACATCCAAATAGAGGAGCAGAAAATAGGTGAAAACGAGAAAAGCAGGCTTTCCTGGTGGCTCAGCGGTAGAGAATTACCTGCCTATGCAGGAGACGCAGGAGACATGGGTTTGATTCCTGGGTGGGGAAGATCCCCTGGAGGAGGAAATGGCAACCTGATTCAGTACTCTTGCCTGGGAAAGCCCATGGACAGAGGAGCCTGGCGGGCTACAGTCCATGGGGTCTTTGAGTTAGACATGACTGAGTGTGAGCACAAGAGAAAGAGAAAACCGAAGACAGGGAAGCAAGGACACAGGGATGGAAGCAGGAAATGTGGGGGACTTTGTGGGGATGGACCAGCCCTTGAGGTGAAGACCTGGGTGAGAAAGCAGGCTGTAGACAAGCGAGGGAGAGCCCGCGATGGCTCTCTCAGCTCTCGCCAGGATGCGGTGCAAACTGCTGAGGGTTTCTGAGCAAAGGAGCACAGAGCTGCACTGTGGGGGGGATTCAGCCGGCAGGAGAGCCAGCAGGGAGCCGCTGAAGTAGTCAGGGAGAGACACAGCAGTCTGCAAATAATAGCTGGGGAAGGCTGTGCCAGGGACACGGAGGGGAGGGGGGTGCAGAAACGCATCAGAACTCAGGACCGAGGGGCGTCTAGGAACTGAGACGCAGAAGAAGGGGAAGGGCAGGAGAGCTAGGCGGCGGCGGAGACCGAGGGTAAGCTCTGCTGCATCACGGGGCCACGGGGCACACGTGGGGAGGTGAGTGAGGATGAGAAGCTTGGCACTTGGCACTCCTGGGAAAGGCTGAGATTCAGGAGTCACCGCCCGGAGATGTGGACTGCATCTGGGGAGAGCAGGAGGAAGGTGTAGGGAAGAGTATGTTACGAAAGGAGAAGAGAGCACCAAGGCCAGGACCCTGGAGGACAAGAGGAGAGAGCGTAATAGCACAGACAATGAAGTCGACAGGGACCAAGCAGGGCAGGCCACAGTGTCCACCGCTGCTAGGAGACCAAGCAAAATCAGTTCTGGAAAAGAGCCACAGGTGGCTGGGCCTTTAAGGCCTCGTGGCTTTAGCACAGTGAGAGAAGAAGATGCCTGCAGAAGATAAAGAGCAAGTGAGCTCTGCGAATAGGGTGGCAAGCCTTCTCTCTGGTAGGAAGGGACACCCCACAAGCGGCCCCCACCCAATGCTCACGGTGCATCCTCGTGCTGAGCACACTGCCACATACACGGGGGTAAGGATCTGTAGCAAGGATCAATGAACAGGTTTTCTTCCAAGTAGCCTAGCACCAAAATAAATATGAGAAAAGACCAGAAGCTCCAAGGAGTAGTAAGATGTTATTTCATTTTTAAAACACAGAGAAGGGTTGAGCACATGCAGGCAGGGGGAAGCTCATGAAGAGGAATTCCCAAGACTAGCAACACATAGTCCAGAGCAGGTGCTCAGAAAGGGTCATCTGGCTGAACGTTGGGAAGGCATGGCTGAATGTGCACTCTCTGGAGGGTTCAGGAGACAGCTACCATAAAATGTAGTTTTACAGCCTCATTTTACAGTCAGCACTGAAGTCTCTTCTCTGCTGGGACACCAAGTCCGTCTACCGCAGGCTCCTGGCGATGCCTCATCAGGGACACCATCTTACAACATCTCTTTCCTTCCCCGCTACTCATTCTCCCAACCAAGAGATGAGAAGCTCCAATCCCATTATTCTACTCCAGTCTGGAGACAGCACATGCCCTTCTCACCTCCTGAATTTCCTCGGTCCTTTCTCTTATTTTAAACACAGGTTAGTGGCAAATATGTGTCAGTATCTAGTTCTTTTGTTTTCCATGTCATGTCTTTACTGTTGAACTTTACTGTTAAAAGCACTACAAGTTTGGCAAAAAATGATAAATTATATGGTTACTTATAAAAAGAAATGAATGACATCCTTACCATCCAGACATAAGGATTAGTGGGACATCCATACACAATCTCATAGGCATTTCAGATGTTCATCCCTGTCTCTAGAGTTAAAAACACTGGGTACTCTCAGGGCCTGCCACTGAAAACCAAGCTTCTTGATAAAGAAAACAAAATATAATAGGATGTAAAGAATTAAACAGAAACCCAAAGACACTGGCATTCTCAGATCAGGGCACAGGTTCAAGAATTTCTACATCATAACCCTAGTCAGGACCTTTAATCAGGCCTCAGTTTATCCAGCAACAAAATGCTGTCAGTAATAATCCTCAAGGTAATAAGAATGACTTCAATAAACTTCAGACTAAATCTCAAATAAAATGCTACATCAGAGCAAAGAAAGGATTTGTTTTGCTACAGACGACAGTAATTCATTAACACGCCATCACCTTTCTACTTACCATATTTTATTCCCTCTTTCAAAGTATATTGAGCTTTAAGAATAAATTAAGACATATATTGGAAAACTTTTGATTCATACCAATATTCACATTAAAAAAATCACTTGAGCTTTATAAAAGTAAATGCCTAAATATTTTAGACTTAAAATGTTTAAACGCTCTTAAAAAGTGACATTTTAAAAAGCACTGGGAAAGGGCACCCACCCAAGGGACGTGAGAAACTACCGAATTCTGTATTTTATAAACCACCAAATTGTATCTTAAAGATTCAAATTAAAACTTTACTTAAAATGACAGCTTCATGCTTCTCAGCCTTGATGTGCCCATTACCAGTGGGTGGGCATTTCCCAGGGCTGAAATAAACACCCAGGAAACTACACGTGTCTCNAAACCACCAAAATGTATCTTAAAGATTCAAATTAAAACTTTACTTAAAATGACAGCTTCATGCTTCTCAGCCTTGATGTGCCCATTACCAGTGGGTGGGCATTTCCCAGGGCTGAAATAAACACCCAGGAAACTACACGTGTCTCACCCAGCGGTGCTCAGTGTGGGCTTCGAGTCAGTGGCACAGCCACCACCTGGGAACTTATAGAGAAGAACATTCTCAGACCCACCCCAGACCCACAGAATCAGAAATTCTGAGGGCTAGCCACGCATCCTGAGTTTTAACAAAGCCTTCAATAGGTCCTGATACACTCAAAAGCTCAACAACCACTTGCCTCACGATTCAAAGCAACTGCTCCATAAATTTTCCCTAAAAAAAAAAGTGATCCCTAACTAGATTACTGTGACAGCACTGTTGCTGTTTAGTCACTAAGTCGTGTCTGACTCTTTTATGACCCCACCATGGACCGTAGCCCACCATGTTCCTTTGTCCATAGGATTCTCCAGGCAACAATACTGGAGTGGGTTGCCATGCCCTCCTCCAGGGGATCTTCCAAACCCAGAGATTGAACCCAAGTGTCCTGCTTGACAGGTGGATTCTTTACCACTGAGCCACATGGGAAGCTGCAACTGCCCCATAAATTTCCCTTAAAAAAGTGACTCCTGACTGGATTACTATGACAGCGCTGACTGGCTATCAAACGAGAGCATACAAATTAATTTCCCTGAATAGAGAAATTGGGCTGCTAGAGAAACTGCTGCAGGGCTTGGGTCACAAGCTGTAGCTTCTGTGTATACTGCTGCCAGACGGTTCTAACTTCCATGGCCCACACCGGGGCTTTGACAAACTATACTAGTGCTCATCAGGCTTCCGGATTATCAAGAGGAGCGGGCAGTGCAGAAATCATTTATTCTTGACCTTAAGGTGTATTCTGGTACTTATATTTGATTTTTTTCATTAGTTATCACAGAACAACCATCTCCAGGTGTTGCAAAAGGCACAAAGAAATATTCAAAATGTTTCATTTCTTCTTAAGAGTGAGTTATCTATTTGGGAAAGTTATGTGTTAGACCAAGAATCCTACAAACCAATAATCCAATGGCCACCATGACAGTACAAACAGACATCACCATCAGCAAAGACGGAGGTGATTCAGAGGTGGTGGGGTCAGGGAGGCAATCAAGAGAGAACAGTGTCAACATGATCAGGAAAGGGGGAAAAGGACAAGACGTGTCCTTTTCCAGGGACACGACCAGACAAGCCTACGTGGTGCCCAGTGTCCATGTCAGGGGACAAGAGATGCTGAGGCTGGAAACTTACTTAGGGACAAACTGTGGAAGGCCTTGTCTGTGAATCCAGACAAGGGCTTCTGATTGCCCCTCAAGTTCCAGGGAGTCGATGAGTTTTCAGAACAAGCTGTGCTTAGGCGCTCAGTCGTGTCCAACTCTTTGCAAGCCCCTGGGCTGTAGGCCACCAGGCTCCTCTGTCCATGAAATTCTCCAGGCAAGAATACTTGCATGGGTTGCCTGAAAGGAGTAGGTTGCCATGCCCTCCTTCAGGGGATCTTCCCAACACAGGGATGAGAACCCAGGTCTCCAGCACTGCAGGTGGATACTTCACCATCAGAGCCACAAGGGATGTGCTTTTAGAGCAAGGGAATAACATAAAAATGTTTTAGTAAAGTTAATCTGGTCCAAGCACAAAAGATGAATTCAAAACAAGGAGGTAAAAGAACAAACTAGGCTACAACAGTCTCTTCTGTGTATGTACGTGTACATGGTCTATAGACCAAAACGGGTAAGACTCTAACACTCTGACCTGTAGGGGTAACTAAAAGGTTGTATAGGCAAGCTGCAGTAACAGGAAAAAGGAACCACATGAAGAACACTAGCATGTCTGCTGTGTGGGAACTCCCTTCAAACAACCCTGTCACACTACTAACCTGTCATCCAAGAGATGCCCCCAGATCCCCTCTCAGATCCTTGCTCCACTGCTGAGAGGTCACGCTTTACTCATTGCAGCCCAAGAAGGGACGTGCAGCCTTCACCCAGGGTAAGGATATAAACAGGATATGCCATCTCTCCAACCTGGATTACAGTAGAGTTCTCCAAAGAGTTACCAGAGACAGTCCTTCACCACTGAGGTGTCTTCAAAGTCACGCTAGTGAGTCAGGCTAAGTGTCACTAGTAATTGATGATAAACACAAAAGATTTCCAATTCATAAGCCACAAAACGTATAAACGAAGCACACGAAATTTGAAATGGTACATGTGTATACACATGTATGTGTATATATATTCAAAAAGTGGTGTTCCTTGTACAAACTCCTAACAGGCTACTCCTATTTTCTAAATCTCAGAAGAAATCAACAAAAGCAGTAAGCACTGACAGTTGGCGCTATACCCCCGAGCTGAACGCACGGATCTGTATCAGGGCCCAACTGTGGCTGTGACCTCGTCCTGTCACACACACACCGTGGCAGGGGCTGGAAACTGCACGGCCACCAGACTGCCTGCGGAGCCCAGAGCAGGACACTGACACGGAGATGGCCGAGTCCGCCGGAAACTCGTAAGCTGCCTCTCCCTCTTCACTACTCCAGGACACCAACTGGCCGAGGTGACTCACCAACTACATTCATAAGAACAGAGAACACAATGGCCTTGTTGCAAGAAAACGGGGTCGTTTCCTTAACCAGTCGTGCTCTATAGGAATTATCAACCCCTGTGTCTTCTGCCAAGATGCAAACAGAAGCATGAAGCCAGCTGCCTGAAGTGTTGTTACTTATGCCTGGGAGAGTCCTAATGTGTGCTGTAAGGAAGAAAGATCAGGAGGTGTGGATTCTACAGCTAGGAAAGCAAGCAGGCCTGGTGAAGCACGTCTTCTGGAAAAACGACCGGCAGCAATCGGCCAACAGAGACGCTGCAGACACACTGCCTACATACCTGATGTCTCTTCACTGCAGGGCTCCGATTTACAGCGCTGTATGTTTATCTACCATCCACACATCCAGTTCTTCAATAAAGCTTCCCATTCCCACTGCTACTTTTTTTTTTTTCTGCACTAACATATGCAGCGTGAAATATGATTCACTCCTTCCTGAAAGATCAATACCCACACATGATAAATACCCTTATCGATCCTGCAGTGTTATATGCTGGTCTCCGGACCCATGGCATATTAATGGTAGTTAACCAGTAATTCATTTTAAGGTGTGTGAAGGCTTTTTCTCCCACTCTTGGCTAGTGTCAAGATTCCCAGAGTTGTTGCACTTTGAGTCCTTTATGTTCAAATCTGGAGCCATACTCCCTTTTCAATGACAAAACCAAACCTCACCATTTTCTATATGAAAGATCACATAGGAAACTAAAATTTATGATTCACAGCCATCTCATGTAAGCGGTGGATTTATGTATACTGGGTTTTATTTTTCTTTACAATCCCATCCCTTGTGTGGTGCTTATCCTACTGAGCGTCTGGTTTTAAGAATTACCAGCCAGGCAGAATTGTGCACTGCTCAGTCTGAGATGTCAACATTACCTGCCGGCCACTATCATGTGCTGAATGGTAGGAAGATACAGCAGAAGTACAAGCTGTTGCTCCATTTTTTGTTGTTGTTGTTGTTGTTGTTGTTTTTTTAAGGAACATTAGGTCTTAAGAAAAGACAAAGTTGTTTGATGACATGTCATAGAATCTGGAGGAGACAGCGGGGTGCCACTTGCTGGAACAACACGGAACAATGAGGCTTCCTCCTGCTCACTCAGGTCCAACTCTTTGCAGCCCCATTAACTGTAGCCCTCCAGGCTCCTCTGTCCATGAGATTTTCTAGGCAGGAATACTGGAGTGGGTAACCCATTTCCTCCTCCAGGGGATCTTTCCAACCAGGGATCAAACCGATGTCTCCTGCATCTCGTGTACTGATAGGTACACCACTGAGCCACCTGGGTCCTCAGCTTCCTATTTTTAGCAGTCTTTTCCACAAGGCAACCCAATGTCCAAACTAATCAGCTCCTGACACTGATACACAGGGAAGAAAAGTCAGTGAGCTGATGCCTGGGCCCTCTGAAAGTGAAAGTCACTCAGTCATGTCAGACTCTTTGCAACCCCCTGGACTATATAGTCCACGGCATTCTCCAGGCCACAGTACTGGAGTGGGTAGCCTTTCCCTTCTCCAGGGTATCCTTCCAACGCAGGGATCGAACCCTGGTCTTCAGCATTGCAGGCGAATTCTTTACCAGCTAAGCCACAAGGGAAGCCTAGGCCCTCTGAGCACTCATCCAACTACAAGAAGGAAAGCTCACAACCCAGTCAAGGGAATGGGTGGGCTTTCTGAGCTAAAGCAGAGCTGGTGCAGAAGCTTGATGACTGAGACAGCAGCGGGCCTACTGTTCACACCACTAAGTGGTGACCGTGATGTTGGACAAGGAGCATCACCATACCTGCCACCTTCGCCCTGCTACTCATGTTCAGAGCAGTAAATTTAGTGAGCACCTGTGTATGTGAGGCAACCTGCCCAGTGCTTTGAGAGATAATGGTTCTAGTCTTTGATGCTGTGGAGCCCTGCCATAAGGGGAGGTTCCAAGACACACACACATACACACAGGAGAGACTGACCAAGGCTCTGGGAAAGCACAACTGTGTGGCCAGGAGGGCAAGATGAAATCCAGCCTTCAAAGCACAAGTTCTGCCGATGCTGGCTCATTAACGGTACGCTTGTCCACAAGACAGGAAAGATGCTACAGCCCACTTCTCTCCCAAGGAATGGTTTTGTGTGGGGTTTTTTGGTCATTTGGTCCTGGAGGAATCTGTCAAGGTCACTTTTCTTTGTAGGGTGAAGGCATTGCATAATAAAGTGAACCTGAAGTTGGTCTTTGAAGCCAGGAGCAGGCTTGATTCAAAGACCTGTGAAGTATCAATGTCAATGTGGGATGCAAAGGTGCAAAGGCATCTGCCAGGAAAATGGGGAGGGGACGCCTGGTCAAGACCAGATCAAAGGAACCAAGCAGTAGAGTGGGGAGAGAGAGAATACAAAGGGGCGGGAGGAATTCTGCTTCCAGGAGAGCTGCCACGTTTGAAACACGCCGAGGCCGCTGGGGCCACTGAGAAGCTCTGTGAGTGACAAGCACATCCACTGTGTGCAGGAGCTCTCAGGCTGGGCAGGGAGGCCCAGAATCTAAGCAAAAGCCAATGCCTTCCTCTAGGAGCTTCCTCTCTGTGGAGAAGCATGCAAGGCAGAATTTCAGAGGTCAGAGGTTTCCATAGCAGAAGACATTTTTAAACAGAGGAGGAGAGAGTGAAGATGAGAGCAGAGAAGCCCAAGCAAGGAAAGGGGCCATGGCCCCGAAAGTGTCTGGGATGTCACAGCAGTCTGGGGAGCAGAGCAGGGGGGGCACAGGGTCCCATCAGGATGAGCAGGAGGGTGCTGTCCAAACAGCAGAGTTCTGTAACTGAACTCTTAATGGAGTTGGGACCCTCCTCCCAGGAAAAGACCTAACTGGATTTGCCGGGCACATCAAGCACGGGCCTGGCTCTGGGGTCCTCGGGAAGCCCCCACCCCACTCACCGGCACCTGCCAGTTCTCCCAGTCACGGTGCTGCTCCACCNCAGGGGATCTTCCCAACACAGGGATGAGAACCCAGGTCTCCAGCACTGCAGGTGGATACTTTACCATCAGAGCCACAAGGGATGTGCTTTTAGAGCAAGGGAATAACATAAAAATGTTTTAGTAAAGTTAATCTGGTCCAAGCACAAAAGATGAATTCAAAACAAGGAGTTAAAAGAACAAACTAGGCTACAACAGTCTCTTCTGTGTATGTATGTGTACATGGTCTATAGACCAAAACGGGTAAGACTCTAACACTCCGACCTGTAGGGGTAACTAAAAGGTTGTATAGGCAAGCTGCAGTAACAGGAAAAAGGAACCACATGAAGAACACTAGCATGTCTGCTGTGTGGGAACTCCCTTCAAACAACCCTGTCACACTACTAACCTGTCATCCAAGAGATGCCCCCAGATCCCCTCTCAGATCCTTGCTCCACTGCTGAGAGGTCACGCTTTACTCATTGCAGCCCAAGAAGGGACGTGCAGCCTTCACCCAGGGTAAGGATATAAACAGGATATGCCATCTCTCCAACCTGGATTACAGTAGAGTTCTCCAAAGAGTTACCAGAGACAGTCCTTCACCACTGAGGTGTCTTCAAAGTCACGCTAGTGAGTCAGGCTAAGTGTCACTAGTAATTGATGATAAACACAAAAGATTTCCAATTCATAAGCCACAAAACGTATAAACGAAGCACACGAAATTTGAAATGGTACATGTGTATACACATGTATGTGTATATATATTCAAAAAGTGGTGTTCCTTGTACAAACTCCTAACAGGCTACTCCTATTTTCTAAATCTCAGAAGAAATCAACAAAAGCAGTAAGCACTGACAGTTGGCGCTATACCCCCGAGCTGAACGCACGGATCTGTATCAGGGCCCAACTGTGGCTGTGACCTCGTCCTGTCACACACACACCGTGGCAGGGGCTGGAAACTGCACGGCCACCAGACTGCCTGCGGAGCCCAGAGCAGGACACTGACACGGAGATGGCCGAGTCCGCCGGAAACTCGTAAGCTGCCTCTCCCTCTTCACTACTCCAGGACACCAACTGGCCGAGGTGACTCACCAACTACATTCATAAGAACAGAGAACACAATGGCCTTGTTGCAAGAAAACGGGGTCGTTTCCTTAACCAGTCGTGCTCTATAGGAATTATCAACCCCTGTGTCTTCTGCCAAGATGCAAACAGAAGCATGAAGCCAGCTGCCTGAAGTGTTGTTACTTATGCCTGGGAGAGTCCTAATGTGTGCTGTAAGGAAGAAAGATCAGGAGGTGTGGATTCTACAGCTAGGAAAGCAAGCAGGCCTGGTGAAGCACGTCTTCTGGAAAAACGACCGGCAGCAATCGGCCAACAGAGACGCTGCAGACACACTGCCTACATACCTGATGTCTCTTCACTGCAGGGCTCCGATTTACAGCGCTGTATGTTTATCTACCATCCACACATCCAGTTCTTCAATAAAGCTTCCCATTCCCACTGCTACTTTTTTTTTTTTCTGCACTAACATATGCAGCGTGAAATATGATTCACTCCTTCCTGAAAGATCAATACCCACACATGATAAATACCCTTATCGATCCTGCAGTGTTATATGCTGGTCTCCGGACCCATGGCATATTAATGGTAGTTAACCAGTAATTCATTTTAAGGTGTGTGAAGGCTTTTTCTCCCACTCTTGGCTAGTGTCAAGATTCCCAGAGTTGTTGCACTTTGAGTCCTTTATGTTCAAATCTGGAGCCATACTCCCTTTTCAATGACAAAACCAAACCTCACCATTTTCTATATGAAAGATCACATAGGAAACTAAAATTTATGATTCACAGCCATCTCATGTAAGCGGTGGATTTATGTATACTGGGTTTTATTTTTCTTTACAATCCCATCCCTTGTGTGGTGCTTATCCTACTGAGCGTCTGGTTTTAAGAATTACCAGCCAGGCAGAATTGTGCACTGCTCAGTCTGAGATGTCAACATTACCTGCCGGCCACTATCATGTGCTGAATGGTAGGAAGATACAGCAGAAGTACAAGCTGTTGCTCCGTTTTTTGTTGTTGTTGTTGTTGTTGTTGTTTTAAGGAACATTAGGTCTTAAGAAAAGACAAAGTTGTTTGATGACATGTCATAGAATCTGGAGGAGACAGCGGGGTGCCACTTGCTGGAACAACACGGAACAATGAGGCTTCCTCCTGCTCACTCAGGTCCAACTCTTTGCAGCCCCATTAACTGTAGCCCTCCAGGCTCCTCTGTCCATGAGATTTTCTAGGCAGGAATACTGGAGTGGGTAACCCATTTCCTCCTCCAGGGGATCTTTCCAACCAGGGATCAAACCGATGTCTCCTGCATCTCGTGTACTGATAGGTACACCACTGAGCCACCTGGGTCCTCAGCTTCCTATTTTTAGCAGTCTTTTCCACAAGGCAACCCAATGTCCAAACTAATCAGCTCCTGACACTGATACACAGGGAAGAAAAGTCAGTGAGCTGATGCCTGGGCCCTCTGAAAGTGAAAGTCACTCAGTCATGTCAGACTCTTTGCAACCCCCTGGACTATATAGTCCACGGCATTCTCCAGGCCACAGTACTGGAGTGGGTAGCCTTTCCCTTCTCCAGGGTATCCTTCCAACGCAGGGATCGAACCCTGGTCTTCAGCATTGCAGGCGAATTCTTTACCAGCTAAGCCACAAGGGAAGCCTAGGCCCTCTGAGCACTCATCCAACTACAAGAAGGAAAGCTCACAACCCAGTCAAGGGAATGGGTGGGCTTTCTGAGCTAAAGCAGAGCTGGTGCAGAAGCTTGATGACTGAGACAGCAGCGGGCCTACTGTTCACACCACTAAGTGGTGACCGTGATGTTGGACAAGGAGCATCACCATACCTGCCACCTTCGCCCTGCTACTCATGTTCAGAGCAGTAAATTTAGTGAGCACCTGTGTATGTGAGGCAACCTGCCCAGTGCTTTGAGAGATAATGGTTCTAGTCTTTGATGCTGTGGAGCCCTGCCATAAGGGGAGGTTCCAAGACACACACACATACACACAGGAGAGACTGACCAAGGCTCTGGGAAAGCACAACTGTGTGGCCAGGAGGGCAAGATGAAATCCAGCCTTCAAAGCACAAGTTCTGCCGATGCTGGCTCATTAACGGTACGCTTGTCCACAAGACAGGAAAGATGCTACAGCACACTTCTCTCCCAAGGAATGGTTTTGTGTGGGTTTTTTTGGTCATTTGGTCCTGGAGGAATCTGTCAAGGTCACTTTTCTTTGTAGGGTGAAGGCATTGCATAATAAAGTGAACCTGAAGTTGGTCTTTGAAGCCAGGAGCAGGCTTGATTCAAAGACCTGTGAAGTATCAATGTCAATGTGGGATGCAAAGGTGCAAAGGCATCTGCCAGGAAAATGGGGAGGGGACGCCTGGTCNACCTGAAGTTGGTCTTTGAAGCCAGGAGCAGGCTTGATTCAAAGACCTGTGAAGTATCAATGTCAATGTGGGATGCAAAGGTGCAAAGGCATCTGCCAGGAAAATGGGGAGGGGATGCCTGGTCAAGACCAGATCAAAGGAACCAAGCAGTAGAGTGGGGAGAGAGAGAATACAAAGGGGCGGGAGGAATTCTGCTTCCAGGAGAGCTGCCACGTTTGAAACACGCCGAGGCCGCTGGGGCCACTGAGAAGCTCTGTGAGTGACAAGCACATCCACTGTGTGCAGGAGCTCTCAGGCTGGGCAGGGAGGCCCAGAATCTAAGCAAAAGCCAATGCCTTCCTCTAGGAGCTTCCTCTCTGTGGAGAAGCATGCAAGGCAGAATTTCAGAGGTCAGAGGTTTCCATAGCAGAAGACATTTTTAAACAGAGGAGGAGAGAGTGAAGATGAGAGCAGAGAAGCCCAAGCAAGGAAAGGGGCCATGGCCCCGAAAGTGTCTGGGATGTCACAGCAGTCTGGGGAGCAGAGCAGGGGGGGCACAGGGTCCCATCAGGATGAGCAGGAGGGTGCTGTCCAAACAGCAGAGTTCTGTAACTGAACTCTTAATGGAGTTGGGACCCTCCTCCCAGGAAAAGACCTAACTGGATTTGCCGGGCACATCAAGCACGGGCCTGGCTCTGGGGTCCTCGGGACCAGCTGGTGGCGCGGCGGAAGCCCCCACCCCACTCACCGGCACCTGCCAGTTCTCCCAGTCACGGTGCTGCTCCACCCCCTGCCTCCGCCCCTCTGTGGGGTGCTGCAGGATCCCCTGGATGCCCCGGGAGGCAGTTCGCCCTACAGGGGAGTCAGATATGGAGGAAATGCCATGCCCCTGGCGTTCCA
>SJYW01033088.1:14341-24346 GCA_006410735.1 Raphicerus campestris
TCGGTGCGGGCGGGGGTGGGGGGCAGCAGGGCGGGGAAAATGCTGGACCAAGGACTTCCTTTTGAGCAAGAGTGTGTGTGTATGTGTGTTTATTTATTTTAATTGGAGACTAATTATAATATTGTAGTGGGTTTTGTCTTACCTTGACATGAATCAGCCATGAAAAGCAGCTCCCCAGCTAGCTCCCCACAGAGGCTCTCAGGAAAGGCAACTGCATTCACATGATCCCAACAGGATGGGGAAAAGAGGAGCCCCATGCAAATGGGAAGCAGAGGCGGCCACGTGCTGAGCAGCCCCGGGGCCAAGAGCCGAGAAGCTGGGGGCCTAGGTTTGCCTCTGCCTCTGAACAGGGAGGGCGTGATTGAAGCCCCCTGTTAAAGACAGAAAAAAACTAGAGGGGAAGACAAACGAGACAAGCCCTCGAGACTCCCAGGTCAGACGCAGGGTAAGACGTAATTCACTCGGTGGTGCCTTCTGGTAAAATGTCAGAGTTCCATTTGCTCAGCGTACGTCAATCCCCTTCATGTCCACGACTTCACTGAGGATGTCAGGGTCATTTAATTACCAGAAAGCCTCACCACCAGACCCTTCTCTCCCCTCTCTACCCAAATCTGATGCAAACTGTTCCATCGTATTAAACACTCAATTTAAATGTTTCACTGAAGGCACTTTCATCTCACTTATTAACAGTCGGACGCTGGGTGAGTTCTTAAACCTCTCTAAGCCTTGGATTTCTCATCCAAAAATATGAAGAATTATAAAACTCCTATCTCACAGGATTGAAGATTTAAAGGGTGAATTGCCTTGGTGCACTGCCTGGAATACAGTGAGTGCTCAATAAATATTAGCTATTATCAT
This sequence comes from Raphicerus campestris, assembly GCA_006410735.1. Taxonomy (NCBI): domain Eukaryota; kingdom Metazoa; phylum Chordata; class Mammalia; order Artiodactyla; family Bovidae; genus Raphicerus; species Raphicerus campestris. The sequence continues at coordinate 15,200 of SJYW01033088.1, forward strand.
CATCATCACCCCTGGAGCCAAACAACCCCAATCTGCTCCTTTTAGGAATCAATGAAAGGATATTTTGCATCTGGAAAAAAAATCAAAGCATAAGTATCTCTGTTTCTTGTGTTTTTCCATAAATAAGGTATTCATATTTTTTATATATAATTTAATATGTTCTCATTACATGGCTGAAGACATTTTCACTTGTCCACAAGACTGAATCAAAACCCAATACATCCGGAAAACCAAGTATTTCTATTATTTAAAAAAAAAGACTTTTTTGTGGGACTTTTTTGTAACTTCATCATCCATATTATATACATTTAGAGTTAGTATATTTAAATAAGATACCACAGAAAAACAAATTCGGAGCCAAGTCTTGGAAATAGGTAGGATTTTAGATTAGCAAAGAAGAGACCACTTACTTGATGACTCAGAAAACTATAAAAATATTCACAAGTGGAAGAATCAATTTTTAATATAATATTAATATAAAATACACTGTATCAAAGAAAAATTTGAAAAATGTTTTTGAAAGAGACACCTAGTTTAAGAAGACTAATTGAGCCTGCACGTTTCTTCTCTCTTGAAAGTCCACTCAAAAGAATGAAAAACATAGAATCCATATCCAGGCTGAAGAGCCTCAAGGGGTACCAATTAGCAAGGCAGAAGACCAAAAAAAAAAAAATATGGAAGACACAAAGCACACGGGGAGAAAATACTGGATAATACAAGAAAGGAGACACATCCCTGCTAAGGAGTTTAGACAGAGAGTGGGAATCCAAAGTTCCATGTACAAATTTCCTTCGAATTATTGGCAAACTCAGAAATTCCAACATGCAGGAAAAGAGTACAAATTACAACAATGGAAAGTAACAGCCACATGGAGAAGGAAATGGCAGCTTACTCCAGTATTCTTGCCTGGGAAACCTCATGGACAGAGGAGCCTGGCAGACTACGGTCATTGGGGTTACAAAAGAGTCAGACGTGACTTAGCGACTAAACAACCACCTGGTTAACCAGTGGATCAAACTCAATATAATGTTTACTTTGGGTTCTGAGGTAATGCAGATTTTTAGTAATGAGTTGTCTCAGGCAAAACTGGTTGTTTAAGAAGCCTATAAACATTGGCCTTTGGCCACAGAAGAACTAAGCTTGCTACCTTAGGTTTATTAAGATGTGCCCCATAAAAACTTAAATTTAATAGAAAATACCTATGCAGTATTTATTTTAGCAACTGTAGTTTGGGGTTTAACTAAGTTTTCAAATTTTCTGTGGTTGTGGAAAATAGTATTTGGCAACTGGCTGTAGCAACAATACTTCCTAGTGGTATTATTTGGGTATACCTGTTGGTGACCACATTTCTAGGCAGAGAATATCCAGAAATCTCAGTTTGGGCAGTTTTAATTAGCTAAATTGTAAATATAGTTGGGAATGTGTATTCTTCTTCTGCAAAATATATAATTGCTTAAATAATGAGGAAATGCCACCATCTCCATTAAACACTTGGTCTTATTAAGTCCTCTCTCTCACAATGTGGGCAGTCATGAGTTTCTGTGGTCATTTGACATAATTAATATATGTGTTTGTCCTGGGGGGGCGGAAAAAAAAAAACACAGAGAGAGAAAAAGTAACAGCAATAGTCTAAAGAGTGAAGGACAGACTTCAGCAGCCAGGAGATAGAGTTTGGAGTTGAAATTTCCCCAAGTTACACTTTCAACTGAAACCTCAAAAGGCTCAAACCACAGGAGTAAGAAACACATCCTGGAACTTAAGGACACACCCTAGCATCTAAAGCAAAACCAGCACAGACTTATCCAAACACGGCCTAGAACCAAGGCTTCAAGGATTAAGGTGACTGCACAGTAAATTAACTGCCTACAAGCTTAAAACGCAACATTTTTCAGAGGAAAGTAAAAGTCGAATGTCTCATAATATCCAACATACAATTAAAAATTATGACACAAGCGAAGAAACAGGAAAACATGATCGATAATTCAGAGAGAAAAACAAAACCATGGATCACCCTAACAATGGAAACAGCAGAAAAGGACTTTCTACTGTAAAATACATTTAATTCTAGGGAAAGATGACAAGAATGGGTGAACCAGTGGAAAATATCACAAAGAAACTAAAACTCTATTAAAAAAGAATCAAAAGGAAATTAGCAACATATAACTGAAAAAAAATAAGCATTTGAAATCAAACATCTGTTGCATGGGCTTACCAAAAAAAAATAGATATAGCAGAATAAAGAATTAGTGATTTTGAAGAAAAGTCAATAGATACTATCTTAAACTAAGTCACAGAGAGGGAAATTAAAAAAAAAAATAGAAAGAACTACCCCAGACCTGGGGAATAATAATAATAATAATAAACTGTCTGATATATATATAACTGAAGAACCAGAGGGAGGGGAGAGNTTAGTGAATTTGAAGAAAAGTCAATAGATATTATCTTAAACTAAGTCACAGAGAGGGAAATTAAAAAAAAAAAAAAATAGAAAGAACTACCCCAGACCTGGGGAATAATAATAATAATAAACTGTCTGATATATATATAACTGAAGAACCAGAGGGAGGGGAGAGACAGACAGACCGGGGCTAAAGAAATATTTGAAAAAATAATGTCTTGAGAATAACTAATGATGAAAGACATCAAACCATCGCTCCAAAAATCTCTATGAACCTAAGCAGTAAAAATACAAATGTGCGACTCCTCTGGGGTTGGCCTGCTCCTTTGTCTCAGGAGTATACTATCTACAGTCTATCTAATAAAATATCTGTCTACTTGAGCTGTAAAAAAATAAATAAAAATGAGAGCAAACCAGACATATCATAGACAAACTGCTGACAACCAAAAATGAAAATAAAGTTTTAAAATCAGCCAACAGGACCACATGCNGTCTATGAACCTAAGCAGTAAAAATATAAATGTGCGACTCCTCTGGGGTTGGCCTGCTCCTTTGTCTCAGGAGTGTACTATCTACAGTCTATCTAATAAAATATCTGTCTACTTGAGCTGTAAAAAAAAATAATAAAAATAAAAACAAATGAGACCAAACCAGATATATCATAGACAAACTACTGACAACCAAAAATGAAAATAAAGTTTTAAAATCAGCCAACAGGACCACATGCAGCATTCAGAAGAGTGAGAGTAACAGTGACAGCTGACTTCTCATCAAAACATTAAAATCCTCAAGACGATTCAAAGCCATCTCTAAAGCACAGAAAGAAAATCGTCGATCTAAAATTCCATAACAAACAAAAATGTCTTTCCAAAGTTAAGGCAAAATAAAGACAAATCCAATAAGGCAAAAGCCAAAAGAATTCATTCCTGGCAAACCCGGCCTACAAGAAATGCTAAAGGAAGTTATCTAGGCTGAAGGGATAGAATCCTAAAGGGAAAATTAAATATGCAAGAAGTAAATAAAGAGTACTAGAAATGGTAGATGTGTGAGTAAACTTATATTTAAATTTTAANTTCACCCAACAAATGGTAAATTTTGCTGTGCACTGAACACTGTTTTATCATTTCTATCACACAATACTTTAATGGGGCTCAGCCTAACTGCCAATTGGAAGCTGTCCCCATCTGACCGCAAGGTAAGTACTAGTTTGAATGTATATTCCAAAGGTAGAAAAATAGACTAAGAGGAAGGAAAAGTGTTTTCTGGTTTTTTCTAAAGTGCCTCAGGAACCACCCGAGTTCTTCTTCCCACTGAATAACGCTAGTGTTTAGTCAGAAGCTAGGAGAGGGGGTTTTCTACATCTGGGGGTAGCAGTATGAATAAACACGCTGGATGAATTTCGTCCCTGGTAAAGAAAAACATGCCAGAAGGGACATTTCTTTGCACGTGTATACCCTGGGTGAAGGAAACCCAAGTCATAGCCTCCCACCTGCCACTAAGGACTCCGGATTCGGGGTAGAAATCCAGAGAGAAGCCTCCTATTTGGAATGACTCAATGGGCTTAAAAAAAATGCAAATCCAGAAACTTCATGCAACTTAAATATTTAAAATGTGTCTGAAAACAGCCCTGAGCAGAGGAGGAGAGAAAACCTGAACCCCTAATGGAGGGACAAGTGTAGACACGGGCGCCTAAGTGACAGGAGATGACAGAAGGCTAGGAATGGGTCTGAGCGGATGTTCTGGGCTTGAATCTGAAGGGCAGAGACGAGACAGATCGCTGCTGCTTGGGCGCGGGCGAAGCTGGCGGGGGGCGGGCGGCGGGTCCCCGGGGGGACANGCTTCTCTAAAGATAAAGGATCTTTAGAGGAGGGATGGCTTCTAAGAGGTGGTCACTTAGGTTCCAGTCTGGAAGCCTGGAACTGGACATAGTTCATCTCAGCAGCTTTGGGAAGGGAAGACAATTGCCTGAAACCATGTTATACCTCCTGCTGGCTGAGTACCTGCAGACAAGTTACTTAGCCTTTCTAAATTGGTCTCCTTATTTGTAAAGTCGGAAAAATTAAGAGAATCCCTTCAAGTAAAATGAGGCTTAAAAGGAGAAATCACATGGAGTCCCTTTGGTGGAAGCGAGCCTTCAACAGACCACTGCTGGCTGTTTGGTTTTGTTTTTTTTTCTGAAGCTGTACAGTGAGGTGACCGAGAGCTGAAGCACAGAGATTTAGATCTCAGCGCCCTTACCAGCTCTGTGGCAGTTCCTCAACCTGTTTCAGATCCTTTATCCATGATTAGAAATGTCAACACACCTGCCTCATCGGGTGCATATAATGGTTAAATAGTACATGCGGTTGTCTTTATTAGTGTCTAGCACATAGTAAGCCCTGAATAAATGGTAGTTATTGGAGTGGCCAAGGTGGAAAAGCGGAATAGTGTACCACTAGGGGTACACACACGTGGGTTACAGGGCCACTGACCGGCCACCTTGCTTCGACACCCCACTCACTCAGCAACACCCAGTGCTGGCTTCCGCAGGTGCAGGAACACTCACAGTATCCCTGCTGGCATCTCGGGTGATGGCAGAATGGAGGAAGCCTGTGGGTACTCCTTCTCTCTGCTTTTCCCACAGCCTTTGCCATGCCATACTAAGTCACTTCAGTTGTGTCTGACTCTTTGCGATCCTATGGACTGTAGCCCATCAGGCTCCTCTGTCCGTAGGGTTATCTAGGCAAGAATACTGGAGTGGGTTGCCAGGCCCTCCTCCAGGGGATCTTCGTGACCCAGGGATTGAACCCACGTCTCATGTCTCCTGCATTGGCAGGAGGGTCCTGCATTACCACTAGGGTCACCTGAGAAGCCCTCCCATCGGACCCTTGAGGAAGGGCAAAGCCCACAAGTCTCAGAGTACTAAATTCAGCCTCAAAGCTGCACACCGTACTTTGATGTTTCCTAAACACTGATTCCTCAAACCAATTTATTTCCAGGTAAGTTAAACTTTAAATACCAGCCCTGATGGGCATTACTTGTTACTAATTTTCTCCTCGGTGACTGAGCTTCTCAGGCAGGACCAAACATTTCTTGGGTGCTCTCTGGAGAGTGGTCCATGAAAGCATCCTGTTGGAATCCTGAGTCATCAAACCTCAGTGCTAAACCTGGTCTGGAGACAGAGAACCAGCTCCTTAAGAGAACAAGGGAAACCTTGTTTCCTAGTCTCTCTCCAATACCCATGGATCCACAAATGCATTACATTAGCACTAACCTCACACCCCTAGGGGGGCTTCCCTGGTGGCTCAGCCATAAAGAATCCGCCTCCCAATGTCAGGAGATGCAGGTTTGATCCCTGGGTTGGGAAGAACCCCCTGGAGAAGGAAATGGCAACCCACTCCAGTATTCTTGCCTGAGAAATCCCATGGACAAAGAAGCCTGGCAGGGTAGAGTCCACGGGGTCACAAAAGAGTCAGACACGACTTTGGGCACCAGGAATGGGGTTCTAGTTTCATGCAGAGCAAATCTGATCAGAGAACACGTGCAGCTACCGGTGATGCTCCCCAGAGGCACAAGTCTGCAAAGAAATAAAGTATCCCCCAGCAAAAGATTATTCCCTTATCCTCAGAAATAAGGTAGATACATCAAGAAGAACCAAACAGTGTCATCTAAGTTGGACCCAACAGCAGAGAAATGGATTCGGCTTGTCCAGAGGGACTTTCTAAACCTATGAGGATGAAGCTCTCCTACTGAGACCATCACCTTCACGACTAGAGGTGGGTTCAAGCCACTGAAGCTTGCCATCAGACCAGGACTAGTGAAAGGAAGACTAAAACTCCCCTCACCCCCGAAAGCCAGCCTCTGTCATCTCGCCAGAAGCTCATCTAAGAAAAAAAAGGGTCATCTGTATCTCGCGCTCCACACCAGTCCTTCCGGAAGTTGGTATCTGCCTGATGATAACAGCATCTGAGCATCCAAGATTCCCACCCAGGGAGTCAGCACAGATACCTAAGCTGGTCTTTGCAGGTAAAAAGAGCCACAAGTTAATATGGCTCCCTGTTAATATTTCTAATTTGATACAAAACCAGGGAATCATCCAAAAATGCCATCAGCGCCCAAGATTTTGGGTGATAACAGATCCACTCTGGGTGACAGTAAATCCCCCATTAAGTAATTAATACAAAGGGGAAGCTGGAGAAAAAAAAAATAAACTGCCTGATTTTTACATAACATCTTTAGAGGAAGCAAGAAGCACATAAAGTGATAATTATCAAATTTCCAAATCCACTGCACGGACCATTCATTACATATCTGTAAACATCGCATAAATGTTTGGTGGGGGAGGGGGGAGATATTTGAAGGAGTGTTTGAAAATAATACAAATATTTACACATCATTGGATCCTTTTTTTTTAATTTGATGATTGCCAGTGGCAAACAAAACTAGCAGCCAAAGAGCCTACCTCACTTTATGTCAACATTACTCACACCAACATTCACCCAACAAATGGTAAATTTTGCTGTGCACTGAACACTGTTTTATCATTTCTATCACACAATACTTTAATGGGGCTCAGCCTAACTGCCAATTGGAAGCTGTCCCCATCTGACCGCAAGGTAAGTACTAGTTTGAATGTATATTCCAAAGGTAGAAAAATAGACTAAGAGGAAGGAAAAGTGTTTTCTGGTTTTTTCTAAAGTGCCTCAGGAACCACCCGAGTTCTTCTTCTTCCCACTGAATAACGCTAGTGTTTAGTCAGAAGCTAGGAGAGGGGGTTTTCTACATCTGGGGGTAGCAGTATGAATAAACACGCTGGATGAATTTCGTCCCTGGTAAAGAAAAACATGCCAGAAAGGACATTTCTTTGCACGTGTATACCCTGGGTGAAGGAAACCCAAGTCATAGCCTCCCACCTGCCACCAAGGACTCCGGATTCGGGGTAGAAATCCAGAGAGAAGCCTCCTATTTGGAATGACTCAATGGGCTTAAAAAAAATGCAAATCCAGAAACTTCATGCAACTTAAATATTTAAAATGTGTCTGAAAACAGCCCTGAGCAGAGGAGGAGAGAAAACCTGAACCCCTAATGGAGGGACAAGTGTAGACACGGGCGCCTAAGTGACAGGAGATGACAGAAGGCTAGGAATGGGTCTGAGCGGATGTTCTGGGCTTGAATCTGAAGGGCAGAGACGAGACAGATCGCTGCTGCTTGGGCGCGGGCGAAGCTGGCGGGGGGCGGGCGGCGGGTCCCCTGGAGTACAGTGGGGCTCATGCGTCTCTGAAAAAAACCATTGCCAGATCCCCCTCTTCTTGCCAAGCACCCGCCGCTCAGGGCCTCCGGGGCATCTCGCTGCTGCCCTAAGTGGACATGGACTCCGCACAGAGCTCTAGGCATATGGAGCCCACATCCCGGGCTGCCGGCCCTCCGACTTAGCCGCCGCAGCAACAGTTTTCCAGCTGGAGAAGTACCGCAAATGCCTCTGGGGAAAACGCTCACCAGGACCCCCCGGGCGCCAAAGCCAGGGGCGCGAAGGGAGACCCAACCCGGCCCTGGGTACCGCGCGGATCCAGGAAGGATGCAGCCAGGAGCAGAGACTGCAAACGTCGGGCTCCGAAGATCACACACAGGGAGAAACTTCCCCAGGGTGCCAACGAGGGTGCGCGTCTGCGTCCCCGTAAGCATCCAGAATCCCGGGCAGGTGGTGCAGGGCCGGGGAAAGGCGCCGGCCAGGGGACCTGGCGCGTTGAGGGTGAGGGAGCCGGCTCAGTCTCGCGCGCGAGGGTCCCTTCGTGCGCAGTCCCAGGAAGGGGACCAGAAGGGGCTCTCTAGCTCCCCTAGGACGCATCCCTGGGCGGGGAAGGGGCCCTCCAATGCAGGCCCCGGTGGGACGCAAACAAAGTTGGGGTGCCCAGACGCTCGGTCCGTGGGTCCCCGAGTCCTCGCGCCCCGACCCCGCGACGCGCCACTACTTACACGAAGACCCCGAAAAGCAGGGCTCGGACCCCGATCTCGATGGCCAGTTCTCGCATGGTGTGGCCGGAGCGGCTCCCGCGGCGGCAGCGGCTGGTGCTCTCGGCGGCTCCAGCAGCCTGGCCGGTGCCGGCTCTCCAGACCCGGGGCGGCGAGGGAGGCGCGCTCCAGGCCGCGGGCGGGGGCGGGAGGCGGGCGCCGGGAGGGGCGGGCAGGGCTCAGCCCAAATCTCTCGCCCGAGGCTCCGGGGCTCGGGGACGCCGCGCCTACCGCCCCCGCCGCTCCCAGCCCCGCGGCCCCTGCGCCGAGCGGGAGGGCGCCTCGGGGACTCCGGGTCCCCCGCGCCCGGCACCGCCTCCGCGCCCTGGGCCCGCCGCGCCTTGCGCTCGCGCCTGGGCGAGGGGAAGCCCGGGGAAGCCCGGACGCCGCCGCCTCCCCTGCGCGCTCCCCGGCTCCCCCGCCAGTGGGCGGCCCCTGGGCTCAGCGCCCGGGCAGCGCGCTCGCTGGGTCTCTGCCTGCGGCTCCTCTGCGTCTCCTCGCTCGGCCTCTACTCTCGCTGCTTTCGGGGCTCTGGCTCCTTGGCACACGCACTCACACGGGCAGGTAGTAGCGGAGCGCTTTGAGGATTCTCTCGGGCTCCAGACAGCCCTGGCACCCACTGTTCGTGGCGGGCAGCGCTCCTTCCTATCTATTCTCTGCCCTTCCTACATTTTTCTAACCTGTAAGTATTCTTTTTTTTTCCTAAGAAGTTACCCGAGATGACTTTCAAGCTTTGCTTTGCCCCCCCCCCCCCCGAAGAG
>SJYW01033088.1:34116-47669 GCA_006410735.1 Raphicerus campestris
TTCCAAAGAACACCCAGGACTGACTGATCTCCTTTAGGATGGACTGGTTGCATCTCCTTGCAGTCCAAGGGACTCTCAAGAGTTTTCTCCAGCACCACAGTTCAAAAGCATCAATTCTTCGGTGCTCAGCTTTCTTCACAGTCCAACTCTCACATCCATACATGATCACAAGAAAAACCATAGCCTTGACTAGATGGACCTTTGTTGGCAAAGTAATGTCTCTGCAGTCGTGTCCAACTCTTTGTGACCCTGTGGGCTATAGCCCCCAGGCTCCTCTGTCTGTGGAATTCTCCAGGCAAGAATACTGGAGTGGGTTGCCATTCCCTCCTCCAGCGGATCTTCCCAACCCAGGGATTGAACCCACGTCCCTTATGCCTCCTGCATTGGCAGGCAGGTTCTTTACCTCTAGCACACCCTGGAAAGCCCACGATGAAATACATTCAGTGATAAGAAGGAATGAGCTACTGATACCTGCAAACACAAGAATAAACCTGAAAAGCATATTTTGAGCAAAAGAGACCAGACATAAAAGAGAGCATATCATAGGATTCTATTTATATGAGCTTCTAGAACAGGCAAACTGGGCTGTGGCAACAGAGAGCAAAAGGGTAGTTACCTCTGGGCAGAGTTGAGAAGGTAAGCCAGCAGAACTTCCTGAGGTGTTAGAAATATTCTATGCTTAGCTGAGGTGCTGGTTACATGGGTACATGCGGGCTTGATCCCTGGGTGGGGAAGATCCCCTGGAGGAGGGCATGGCAACCCACTCCAGTATTCCTTCCTGAGGAATCCCATGGACAGAGAAGTCTGGTGGGCTACAGCCCACAGGGTCACAAAGAGTTGGACACTAATGAAATGACTTAGCATGCATGTTCTTATCCAGTTGTATATTTTATATCTGTGTATTTAATTGTGTACAGGTTATATCTTAACTTCTTTTAAAAGAGGAAGAACACAGGGGACGAATTAGGCCACAGGATGTGGAGGAAATTCTCAGTGGGATACCTCCAAGCAAACAATGCCAACTCCTCAGTTCGTTCAAGTATTGTGAGTGCCATGGGGTCAGACACACTCAGCAAGACCGCCGTGCTTTCAGAGACTCAAGCAGAAGGATCTCTTCTGGGGAATCTGGAAGCTGCCTCAAGGCTCCTGGTGAGGAGACACTCAGGTAACAGTGAAGATTGTTTCCCTGGCCACGGACCTGACCAGTGAACTCAAATACTCCAGCCCGTTCTTCCAGGTCAACTCTTCATTTGTTTGCAAAATTTTAGCCTTCATTAGCCGGAAATCTTCTTCCTGGGATCTTCTTATGCTGGTCACGTCCGTGCCTTCACTCGGCTCCCCACCTGCATTCTTGTCCATCAGGAAACCAGGCTGTCTGGTTGGTCCTTTCTCTCCAGCACCACCTCTTCGCTTATGTGCGCATGCTACTACAGGCATGCTCAGTCCTGTCTGACTCTTTGTGACCCCATGGACTGCAGCCCCCCAGGCTCCTCTGTCCATGGGATTCTCCAGGCAAGAATACTGGCATGGGTTGCCATGTCCTCCTCCAGGGGATCTTCCTGACCCAGGAATGGACCCCACATCTCCTGACTCCTGTGTCTTCTGCACTGCAGGTGTCCTTGTCATCACTTGGGCCATTGAGCAGTGCTGCAAAAATATCTACCGACGAGAAGAAAAATGTTCTCCTTAATGAACTGATTCTTCCAGGTCCTAACTGCTGTCCTGGGAATGAGGTCGGACACAGGGCTGGGCTGGGGAGCACATGCCTTCATGGGATAACTGAGTTAGGTCCAGCCTCTTCCCCCCAAAACAGTGACCCTGGCTAAAGGCTATTATTTCACCATTACAACTTCATCTGTGTAGCCAGGAAATCTCTCCTCTTCAAAGATCCCCTTTTAAAGTAGGCATTCTCCCTAGCAATTAATAATGATGTCTTCTTTTTCACATGTCAACTTGCTGGTTACACCACCATTCCCATACATCATCTTCTTGATTCTCACCACAAGATCACATGGAAAAAGAGGTATTATCAGTGTTAATATTATGATCTCCACCCCTTTTTTGGAAGAGAGAGCCCATGGTTATGTATTCACCCAGACCACCTAAATGGTCCAGAGCAGAGCAGAACTAATCTTCCGGTAAAAGGCTCCATGTCCTTTCCAGGGTGGCAAGGCCCCCAGTCCTCAGTATCCAAGTGAGGATTGATGAGGTGCTGGGAGAGCAGAAAGAGAACACAGGACTGGTGCCTGGGGAAGGCAGGAAGACTGCATGTGGCAGGATGCTGGGGAATGAGCAGAGGTGCTAGGAAGGAAGGGGTGACCAGGTCCGCCTTCTCCGGCTCCATTGTTTGGCATATCCACCCTTATGTGTGCAAGCTCAGCTGCTCAGTTGTGTCTGACTCTTTGCAATGCCACTGGCTTTAGTCCGCCAGGCTCCTCGTCCATGGGATTTTCTAAGCAAGAATACTTCAGTGGTTTACCATTTCCATGATTATCTAGTAGCAACTGATAGAAAACCTAACTTAAATTGACCTGGACAATGATCAGAGGGGAACTCTGGGTTCAGGAACAGCTTGATCCAGATTCAAAACAGTGTCATAAAGACTCAGTATCTTTCTCACATCACTCAACATAGCTTCTCTGTGGTCTTCATACTCAGCTCTACTCTCTCCTTGTTAGGCAGCTGTCTTACAGCCTCTTAGGTTCAAGTTCAGCAGAGGAAAAAAAAAGTGTGTGTGTGTGTGTGTGTGTGTGTGTGTGTGTGTGTGTTTATTTGTTTTCCAATAGCTCTTGCAAAAGTCCTGAGATTTGCTCTGATTAGACCAGTTTGGGTCATGGGTCTAACGACCATGGACCCATGGTGGCAGGGAACTATGCTAATTGGGATAACTCTGGGTATAAGCCCATTCCTTTAACCCAAGAGGATCAAGAGTAGAAAAGGGACAGAACCGTGAGCTAAAGTTGGTTACTGTTACCAAAGAAAGGTGAATGGATATGGAAAAAGCACATTTCAAATTCTCACCACACAGCACGATGCCCACCACATAGATCTCACTAGAAGGTAATCACCAGGAGAAGTGAGTTGTTTCCATGTTCAGTGCTATGGCCCCTAGAAAATTCCCTGGCACAGAGTACAACAGGTACTCAGTAAATAGTGACATTCATCATACAAATAAGTGGATGAGTGAAACACTAGCTTTCAGAGGAGCTGCTAATACGGTATCGCATGGTTCATTTTGCTTATCGCTTTCTTGGCCCAAACTAAACTTTCAGGAAAACACTGGATGCACAGCCGCCTCCAGCAGCTATGCCTGTTCGTGTCACATCCATCCATCTGAAAGTCCATCTGCCACTTGAGCTTAAATCAGACAACACATGACGTCTTCTAATATGATGCAAGCGACACTGATGTATTAACTTGTATTAAAACTGCATCTTGGAGCCTAAAGAAATCTTTCCACCTTTTGTTCTTCCTCAANAGATGTGTATAAGAGACAGCCCTCACCCCCACCCCAGAGCCAGGGTTCTTATCCACCAATTATTGTCAGTCTTGTGGAGCTGAGGAGCACTTCTGGGCATTTTCATCCTTCTCTGAGCCCCGGCCAAGCATGTGACTATGACCAGAGAGAGCCCCCAGCCAAAAGTTGCAGGTGTTTGCACCTGGAAGCCAGGGTCCCTCCTACTCAAGAGGTGGTGAATGCTGAGGGCTGTAGGTGAGGTGCAAACAGTATTGGGCACCCCCTCCTCTTTCCACCAACTTTGACAACAGCTCAGGGTGCCAGGCACCTTGCCTATGACACCTTGTGTGATCCTCACACCCACCCCATGAAGAAGATACTATTCCTGTGCCCATTTTAAAGATGAGTAAACTGAGTCTTGGAGAGATTAAAGAACTAGCTCATGATACCATCTGTCAATACAATCAACTACAGCACTCGAACCTGGAGCTATCTGACTTCAAACTCTTTGCCCCTTATCATGCCACCAAGTTTCAGTCTCAATCACTCTCATGTATGATGTTAACTAGTTGGTTAGAAAATGCCAGGTAGACACGTGGCCGCTGCATGCGAGCACTAAGGGATAATGGATCAATCTACTGTAGGAAAAGACTCAGCCCAATGATGAACACCCACTGCAAATAATCATATAAAGCTTAAATGATGTGCTGCTGCTGCTAAGTCACTTCAGTCGTGTCCGACTCTATGCGACCCCATAGACGGCAGCCCACCAAAGGTCCCCTGTCCCTGGAATTCTCCAGGCAAGAGTACTGGAGTGGGTTGCCATTTCCTTTTCCAATGCATGAAAGTGAAAAGTAAAAGTGAAGTCACTCAGTCATGTCCAATTCTTAGCGACCCTGTGGCCTGCAGCCCACCAGGCTCCTCCATCCGTGGGATTTTCCAGGCAAGAGTACTGGAGTGGGGTGCCATTGCCTTCTCCATAAATGATGTGCAGTACCTCCCAAACAGAACCTAATGATGCTATGAGGTTTCTGAAAGACTTCCAATAAGAATCACAAATCAGGTCCAGGTTTGTGCTTTGGAAGAGTCTGTCTCAATGATCTGATCATCCGTGCCCTGGCAGAGTTGGGTTCCCCATTGCAGAATTTCTAAGCCAATGTAATGAGTCCAGAAAAGAGAGAGGGAAAGGGCTGAAGGGCCAAGGGGATCATTTTGGGAGGAAGAAGGTGCAGCCTTGTGGGTAGGTGGGGTTAGCAAGGCCACACTCAGGAGGAGGGGGCTGCGAGGGCGCAGCAGCCTCTCAGCTGACAGCTCGCAACATCCCTGCGGGAACAGGACCCAAACCAGTTTTCTGGAGAGGCTGCAAGACCAGACTAAATTAAGGGGGAGCCACATGAAGAGAAAGCACCTCCTTTTATCTTCAAAGCCCTTTGCAAAACCTGAATCTGAAAACAGTCCGACCTCCTAGGAAGCACTGCATGGGAGGGCTTCTGCCGGCCAGTTTTAAAGGAAGAGTGAGATGGAGGTAGCCTGACAGGGCCAGAACCAAGGAAGAGGCTAGAGCCGAGGAAGACGCATGCTTTAAAGCAGTGCTCTGGTCTGACCACCCACCGCTGCTCCCAAGAGGGTTACAACTTTGAAAACCTCCTTCAAAGGGAACAGGCTGCAGACCATTCCCTTCAGTCGCAGCCTGGGAAACAGACACCCGTCACACTACGACTCTCACCTAACTGTTCGCTCCTTGTCCATTAGGGAGGGGGCAGTTCCTACAAGCTGCTGCCTCTGTGGTTCTGGTCATGCTGCCTAGCGACTCTTAAATCCACATTATAAACCTGTCAGGCAATTAATAGCGGCACCTGCCTCTCAGGCTTCCCTGGTGGCTCAGATAGTAAGGAATCTGCTGGCAATGCAGAAGACCCAGGTGTGATCTCTGAGTCGGGAAGGTCCCTTAAAGAAGGGGATGACTACCCACTCCAGTACTCTTGCCTGAAGAATCCCATGGACAGAGGACCCTGGGGGGGCTACAGCCTACGGGGTTACAAAGACTCAGACATGACTGAGTGACTAACACACACACACACACACACACACAAACCTGCCTCTCACCTGACATCAGACGAAATTCACCAGAAGTTCTCTTCTGCTCTGCCCTGGTTTAACCAACTCTGCAATAACACACTGGAAACAACACAAAGGCCACACACAGGCCGGGAGCAACATTTAACACAAAAGTTTGATGCTGACAACGTTCTCATCTTCCATCCCACCCTCATCGTTATTTTCTGTGATTTCAGTCATCTGGTGGCATTTTTCAGTTGCATTTGGTTAAAAAGAACTCTGCCCAAGAGATTTATGAAGCATGTCCTTTTGGGAGAAAATGTGATAACTTCTGAACTGATGGACTGCAAGAGCAAACTCAGCCTCCAGAGGAACTGTGAAGAGCTGGGCCGGTGATTCCAGGGTTTCGGCCATTCACTCAGCGCATCTGAAGCTGAGTGTCACTCAGGCATCAGGAGCCATGCCAGTTCTGGAGTATCAGAGCAGACTTGGCAGGGAAAGGTGGGAGAGGGTCATTGCTTTTTATTATTAAATTCCCCTGCTGGAGGACTTGGGCACCGACGTTTATAGCAGCATTATTCACAACAGCCAAAAGATGGAAGCAATCCAAGCGTCCACAGATAGAGGAATGGATAAACAAAGTATGATTAAACATAAAATGGAATTTTATTCAGCCTTTGGAAGAAGGAAATGCGGACAGCTGCTACAACGTGGATGAATCTTGACGACATTATGCAAAGTGGAATAAACCAACACAAGAAGATAAGCATTATATGATTCCAAGGGACCTGGAGGAGTCAAATTTATGGAGATGTTACCGAGTCCAAGCTCATTCTGCTTGCCACGCTCTAGGCCAATGAATCCGAGAGGAGATGTTGAGGCAAGGAATATGACTTTATTTGGAAAGACAGCCGACTGAGAAGATGGCAGACTAGTGTCTCAAAATAACCATCTTGTCGAGGTTTGGATGCCAGGTTATTTTATGGATCAGAGATGGGAGGAGGTGAAGAAACAATAAAAAGGACATTTAATCTTGCTAGTACCTCCTAGAATCTTCCCCTAGGGGGTTGTGTTAATTTCTTTTCTCCTGCAGTCTACAGGTGGACAGGCTTATGAACAAAGGCACTTTAGTTTAAGGGTCAGGCAGCACTTAGTTGCTTAGTCATNTCAAAATAACCATCTTGTCGAGGTTTGGATGCCAGGTTATTTTATGGATAAGAGATGGGAAGAGGTGAAGAAACAATAAAAAGGACATTTAATCTTGCTAGTACCTCCTAGAATCTTCCCCTGGGGGTTGTGTTAATTTCTTTTTTCCTGCAGTCTACAGGTGGACAGGCTTATGAACAAAGGCACTTTAGTTTAAGGGTCAGGCAGCACTTAGTTGCTTAGTCGTGTCCGATTCTTTGTGACCACATGGACTGTATTCCCTCTGTCCAAGGGGAAGCTCCAGGCAAGAATCCTGGAGTGGGTTGCCATGCCCTCCTCCAAGGGATCTTCCCAAGCCAGGGATTGAATCCAGGTCTCCTGTATTGCAGGTGGATTCTTTACCATCTGAGCCAACATGGAAGGGTCAGGGAGAAGGGGCAGGATTCTCTGAGGCAGGACATTATGTATGATTATAATGACAGAAGCGGCAGAAAGCAAGTCAAAGAAACAGTTTCACCATGGAGTCAGAATTGACTTCTCCCTGCAACAGAGAAGATAGTAGCATGGTCTGGCAGTGGGGAGGAGAATGGTATGTTAGGATTTAACGGGCATGGAGTTTCGGTTTGGGAGGATGAAAACTCTCTGTAGGTGGTTGGTGGTGATGGTTAACAAACGATGAGCACACACTGAATGCCACACTTGAACTGGTAAATTTTCTGTTATTTCTCTTTAACCACAGTGATAAAGAAAAAATCCCCTGCTGGAAGAATTTCCCGTCGTGTGTTTTTCCATCAACCAAAGAACCGTGCAGAGCAATGATTCACACCATCCCACAAAATTCATGTGGCTTGCCATTTTGATCTCATTTCCATTCTCATCTTCATTTTCTCTTCATCCTGTCTGTGCCTGACAAGGTGTTCTTTTTTAGACACTGACTTTTTCTAAGTTGGAAGTACCATGGAGTACACTTTTTACTGGATATAACAAATAAACAAAAAAACCTCACTGGGTTGTAGTATCCTAACACTAACATTCCAGCCTTCCTCTTTCAAAAGTTTGTCACAGAGACTCACCATTGAGTTATACTTTTTAATACAACATGGTAAAAGCTCTGATTTCTTTTTGGCTGAAGATTTTAGGCACACATAACTTTCTGCTTAATGACCTCAGAGCAATTTATCTAATTTTTCATAATATGCAAGGAATGAAAAGGTCAAATGGAGAAAATGACTTCGTGTTTTCAAAGCTCTCTGCACTTCATAAATTCATCATTTAATGCCATCACGCATATCTATCTGGCAGCACTTTTTTCACTTTCTTCCTTTCAAAGGGGACTTGGTGCCAGCAAAAAAAAAAAATTACACAGAAAATTCTAAAACAATAAAGACAAAGTTGCATCCCCCTTTAAAAAGACAGAAGTAGAATTTCCAAAAGTAATTTCCAAGAACTGTCTGTATTAGAATCACAAATGTGCTGATTAAAGATGTAGATGCCCCAGTGAGTCAGAATCTCTGGGGTGCCGGCCCTGAACCCACTTTTTAGAATATTTCACAAGGTCCTGGGTAACTAAGGGAAGGCTGGACTGAGGCAAGATGGTGGACAAGACACAGCTGGATTTGCTCAGAAGGGCTGCACGTCAAAAGGCTGGCTAGGAAGAGCAGACACGTGAGCCCTGGNTGACTGAGTGACTAACACACACACACACACACACACACACACTAACACACACACACACACACACACACAAACCTGCCTCTCACCTGACATCAGACGAAATTCACCAGAAGTTCTCTTCTGCTCTGCCCTGGTTTAACCAACTCTGCAATGACACACTGGAAACAACACAAAGGCCACACACAGGCCGGGAGCAACATTTAACACAAAAGTTTGATGCTGACAATGTTCTCATCTTCCATCCCACCCTCATCGTTATTTTCTGTGATTTCAGTCATCTGGTGGCATTTTTCAGTTGCATTTGGTTAAAAAGAACTCTGCCCAAGAGATTTATGAAGCATGTCCTTTTGGGAGAAAATGTGATAACTTCTGAACTGATGGACTGCAAGAGCAAACTCAGCCTCCAGAGGAACTGTGAAGAGCTGGGCCGGTGATTCCAGGGTTTCGGCCATTCACTCAGCGCATCTGAAGCTGAGTGTCACTCAGGCATCAGGAGCCATGCCAGTTCTGGAGTATCAGAGCAGACTTGGCAGGGAAAGGTGAGAGAGGGTCATTGCTTTTTATTATTAAAAATCCCCTGCTGGAGGACTTGGGCACCGACGTTTATAGCAGCATTATTCACAACAGCCAAAAGATGGAAGCAATCCAAGCGTCCACAGATAGAGGAATGGATAAACAAAGTATGATTAAACATAAAATGGAATTTTATTCAGCCTTTGGAAGAAGGAAATGCGGACAGCTGCTACAACGTGGATGAATCTTGATGACATTATGCAAAGTGGAATAAACCAACACAAGAAGATAAGCATTATATGATTCCAAGGGACCTGGAGGAGTCAAATTTATGGAGATGTTACCGAGTCCAAGCTCATTCTGCTTGCCACGCTCTAGGCCAATGAATCCGAGAGGAGATGTTGAGGCAAGGAATATGACTTTATTTGGAAAGACAGCCGACTGAGAAGATGGCAGACTAGTGTCTCAAAATAACCATCTTGTCGAGGTTTGGATGCCAGGTTATTTTATGGATCAGAGATGGGAGGAGGTGAAGAAACAATAAAAAGGACATTTAATCTTGCTAGTACCTCCTAGAATCTTCCCCTAGGGGGTTGTGTTAATTTCTTTTCTCCTGCAGTCTACAGGTGGACAGGCTTATGAACAAAGGCACTTTAGTTTAAGGGTCAGGCAGCACTTAGTTGCTTAGTCATGTCCGATTCTCTGTGACCACATGGACTGTATTCCCTCTGTCCAAGGGGAAGCTCCAGGCAAGAATCCTGGAGTGGGTTGCCATGCCCTCCTCCAAGGGATCTTCCCAAGCCAGGGATTGAATCCAGGTCTCCTGTATGGCAGGTGGATCCTTTACCATCTGAGCCAACATGGAAGAAGAGTCAGGGAGAAGGGGCAGGATTCTCTGAGGCAGGACATTATGTATGATTATAATGACAGAAGCGGCAGAAAGCAAGTCAAAGAAACAGTTTCACCATGGAGTCAGAATTGACTTCTCCCTGCAACAGAGAAGATAGTAGCATGGTCTGGCAGTGGGGAGGAGAATGGTGTGTTAGGATTTAACGGGCATGGAGTTTCGGTTTGGGAGGATGAAAACTCTCTGTAGGTGGTTGGTGGTGATGGTTAACAAACGATGAGCACACACTGAATGCCACACTTGAACTGGTAAATTTTCTGTTATTTCTCTTTAACCACAGTGATAAAGAAAAAATCCCCTGCTGGAAGAATTTCCCGTCGTGTGTTTTTCCATCAACCAAACAACCGTGCAGAGCAATGATTCACACCATCCCACAAAATTCATGTGGCTTGCCATTTTGATCTCATTTCCATTCTCATCTTCATTTTCTCTTCATCCTGTCTGTGCCTGACAAGGTGTTCTTTTTTAGACACTGACTTTTTCTAAGTTGGAAGTACCATGGAGTACACTTTTTACTGGATATAACAAATAAACAAAAAAACCTCACTGGGTTGTAGTATCCTAACACTAACATTCCAGCCTTCCTCTTTCAAAAGTTTGTCACAGAGACTCACCATTGAGTTATACTTTTTAATACAACATGGTAAAAGCTCTGATTTCTTTTTGGCTGAAGATTTTAGGCACACATAACTTTCTGCTTAATGACCTCAGAGCAATTTATCTAATTTTTCATAATATGCAAGGAATGAAAAGGTCAAATGGAGAAAATGACTTCGTGTTTTCAAAGCTCTCTGCACTTCATAAATTCATCATTTAATGCCATCACGCATATCTATCTGGCAGCACTTTTTTCACTTTCTTCCTTTCAAAGGGGACTTGGTGCCAGCAAAAAAAAAAAATTACACAGAAAATTCTAAAACAATAAAGACAAAGTTGCATCCCCCTTTAAAAAGACAGAAGTAGAATTTCCAAAAGTAATTTCCAAGAACTGTCTGTATTAGAATCACAAATGTGCTGATTAAAGATGTAGATGCCCCAGTGAGTCAGAATCTCTGGGGTGCCGGCCCTGAACCCACTTTTTAGAATATTTCACAAGGTCCTGGGTAACTAAGGGAAGGCTGGACTGAGGCAAGATGGTGGACAAGACACAGCTGGATTTGCTCAGAAGGGCTGCACGTCAAAAGGCTGGCTAGGAAGAGCAGACACGTGAGCCCTGGGCCTCACCGACTTGAGGCCCAATGCAGGGGCCTCTCCGATGTGCCTCGTGGCCCCAGCCCTCCACGTCCAGCATCCTCAGACAGCCCTGCTGGTTGACTCCGAGTGGACAGCAGACACTGCGCTCTCAGCGCCCTTACTTAATAAGCACAGAAACATAATGGCCAGTCTGGGCAGGAGCCTCAACTGCCCTCCTGAGCCCTCCCTGACTGGCCTCACCTCTGTGGGCACTGCCCTGACCAGCACTGCCGCCAGGCTGCACCCTATTCAACCAGAGCCCCTTTCCAGGCCTGCTGGAGTGGGGGGACCAGGGTGAGCAGATGGGTCTTGGTCTTAAGCACTCAGCCTCAATCACTGCCTGTGGCCACCTGGGATCTGCGCTGTCTGGCCTGGGCTGGGAGGGGCAGGGCAGTCAGTTTCCAGCACGCCCTCCCTTCCCTTTAATTGCTTTAAGACAGGGGTCCCCAGCCTCCTGGATCTAATACCTGATGATCTGAGGAGGCACTGATGTGATAATAATAAAGTGCACAATGAATGTAATGTGCTTGAATCATTCCGAAATCATCCCCACCCCCACCCCCAGCCCATGGAAAATTTTTCTCCTAGGAAACCCATTCCTTGTGCCAAAAAGGTTGGGGACCGCAACTTTAAGACAATACTTTTCATAGCTCTGTGAATAACTTACTCATTTATTTATGAGTACTTGTGTAGCACTTCTATGTTCCAGAAACCTTCTAAGTGCTTTATAAATATTAACTCATTCAATTCTTATAAAAACATTGAAGGAGAGACTCTCTGTGTTCAGTCGTGTCTGACTCTTTGTGACCCCATGGACCATGGACCGTAGCCTGCTAGTTACTCCTCTGTCCATGGAATTTTCCAGGCGAGAATACTGGAGTGGGTTGCCATCCCTTCTCCAGGATCTTCCTGATCCAGGGATCGAACCTGCATCTCCTGCATCTCCTGCCTTAGCAGGCGGATTCTTTACCACTAGCACAAACTGGGAAGCCCTAGAGACTCTAACCCTCATTTGAAACTGGGACAGCCGAAGCACAGAGAAGTTCAGAACTTTGCCCGCAGTCGTTAACTGGCAGAACCGATTCAAGCCAAGATGGTCTGCCTTCACAATCCGTACCAAGCTGTTTAAATAGGGTATATATGAATTAAAGGCAAAGTAAAGCACATCAATAAAAACACAGAGGGTATTAAATTCTGGTTACTGTTCCCTTTCCAGAGGCTTTGTTGAAAGAGGAAATTAAAGAGCATCTTTGAGAGGTGTTAAAGGAAAATCACAGAACTGAAGCTCTCTCACTGGTATTGCTGGAACTGGACGAGAACTGAAGAACAAGCAAGTTTCTCATTCTGTGTGCCAGCGCTACTCAAGGCGACCAAGGGCACAGCTGAGGGCACCTTTTAGGGAAACAGCCTGCTGATAAACTATCGCTTTGTACTTAGCCCACCTTTCTAGTTTCTTTCCTTACGGCTTAAACCTCATGCGAAGAGCTGACTCCTTGGAAAAGACTCTGATGCTGGGAGGGACTGGGGGCAGGAGGAGAAGAGGACGACAGAGGATGAGATGGCTGGACGGCATCACGGACTCAATGGATGCAAGTCTGAGTGAACTCAGGGAGTTGGTGATAGACAGGGAGGCCTGGCGTGCTGTGATTCATGGGGTTGCAAAGAGTTGGACATGACTGAGTGACTGAACTAAACTGAAACCTTTTCTTCATATCTATGAATGCTGTGGATTCACTGAAAAGATCTTATCTTTCCTGGTGGAAACTGACATCTTAGCCCTAGTCACACATCACCATGCAAGTTGAGTCTAAGTCAACAACACCTTTATAGCTGAACATCTCCAGTTAACACACAGCATCAGCTGTACTAGGAGAGTAGTTCTCCATATGTGATATCTGACCAGCAGGAGCAGTATCACCCAAGAACATGTTAGGATGAATTCTCTGTCCCACCCCAGAGCTGCTGAATCAAAAACTGGGGACTAGAGCCCTATGTTCTTTAACAGTTCTCTGAATTTAAGAAAACTAGTCTAGAAAAAAAATAACCAAATACCATGCATACACTAATAAAAAAAAATGTCAATTTCTNTCCTATGTTCTTTGTTTTAACAGTTCTCTGAATTTAAGAAAACTAGTCTAGAAAAAAAAATAACCAAATACCATGCATACACTAATAAAAAAAATAATGTCAATTTCTTACTATGAGTTAGGTTTCTAAGAGCTTATCTGGGATTAAATACTGGTTCTAATTGTACTGCCTCTGTGGTTTTAGGCCATTTACCTCTGTAAATCTCGATTTTCCGTAAGATGGGAATAACAAGACTTGATGTTACCTGGATTAAACGGAAAACATGCAAATGGAATGCTGCCAGCACAGAGAACATGAGAAATACTCAAGACGTGTTTGTGCTGGTATTTATCACTTTGGTCATCTTTATGGATGCAACAGCATGTGTTAAGGAATATTTTAGAAGGAGAAGGATTTATGTTATGGGTGAGAATTCCTAGAGAATATCCAGGCAAAGATTGTAGACAGATTCTATTTTGTTCAAAATATGTGCCTGAT
>SJYW01033088.1:47752-83102 GCA_006410735.1 Raphicerus campestris
TTTTTTTTTGTGCAAAGTGGGGGGGTGATGGAGGGGGGGTGGGACTTGGATGGGGGGTGGGAGAGAAGCTCCAGAGGGAGGAGATATATAGATAGAGAGGTACACAGATAGATAGATAGATAGATAGACACTATAGGGAGATAGACACTGAGAACCGAGCCACACTGTTGGACAGCGGAAACCAAGACAGCACTCTAAAGCAGTTATTTTCCAACTTAAAAAAAAAAGCTATGAGCCTGTCTGGCCAAACTCTTGCCCCACTGGCCTACTAACCTGAGCATCAGCATCCCTGACTTTCAAGATCCCTAGAATGCAGAGATGGCCCTTTCGATAGACCCTGCCAGCCAGACTCTTCTCCTCCCCAGGAAGTATGTGAAGACGGTGGCTGGGGGAGGGGATGGGGTTCAAGGACGACCCGATAAACAGGGATGGGGGATGAGGAGGAAGATGGGACCATCCTGGGCAGAGCCCAGGCCCTGGGTCTTCCCCTCTGCCACCCCCTCCAACCTGTGGCCTCCGTGGCCTCCGTGGCCTCCGTGGCCAGCCTTGAAAACATGCTGCTCGCCTGTCTCTGGTCACAAATCTTTCCCGCAAACCCTCCCACACAGGCTGGAATTTTCCAACCCAACCCGTACTAAATCCACAGGCAAGAAGCGATGGCGGAAAGAAAATGAGCATGAAGAAATCAGGGAAACTGACACCAAGCCCAGACGATCAGTGGTGCTCACCACAGACTGGGATCTGACCCTACAACGGCAGCGTCACAAGTTTCCGCGAACTGATTTTTCTCATTAAATTGGAATCACAGGGTAATCCCAAGGGAAGTGCTACCGGCCAAGGAGAGCCCTCAGTGATTCACAGGCTCTTTTATTCTTGTATCTGGATTCCTAACCCTAACCTACCTCTCTTCATTTTCCCACCTGGTCCTTTGGGCTAANCACAGGGTAATCCCAAGGGAAGTGCTACCGGCCAAGGAGAGCCCTCAGTGATTCACAGGCTCTTTTATTCTTGTATCTGGATTCCTAACCCTAACCTACCTCTCTTCATTTTCCCACCTGGTCCTTTGGGCTAAGCTGGCTTTGTGGGAAAGGATCCACCCACCAGGGCAGGAGATGCAGGAGACCCCAGTTCAGCCCCTGGGTCAGGAAGATCTCCTGGGGAAGGAAATGGCTACCCACTCAGGTATTCTTGCCTGGAAAATTCCAAGGACAGAGGACCCTGGCAGGCTACAGTCCCTGGGGTCACAAAGAGTAGGACACGACTGAGCGCGCACACACACACACCCAAAAGCAAGGGAGGTTATGACATTTGCTGACTGGCAACAGAGAAGTTCAGCAAGTTAGGTCACAGGTGGGTTGANCCACCCTCTTTGCCTCCATTTCCGAAAATGGTCACATGTTGGCTATATGCCCCTCCCACCAGAGTGGAGACGCCAGTGGGTCCAGAACCATCTCACTTACCCACACTTCCAGGAAGTATCCGTGGAACCGTGAGTGACGTGATCAGTAAGGCACGTGGCTGAAACACAAGCACAGACCTGTTGACTCCAGACTCCCTGGAGAAGCACAGTGCTTGTTGACTTACTGTCAGCTCCTGGACACCCTGCTGGGCTCAGCCTGCAGACCCCTGTGTGTGAGGTTAACTCCGCCCTTTGCCACGCAAACTCATTCCTCCTCCTTTACCCTCTGTCTCAGGTTGGAGGCACCACTCTCCACCCAGCTGTACAAGCAAAACGTCATACTGCATGTGAACAGCTCCCTCATCTCCCCCCAACGTCACCAACCGCAAGTCCCACTAATTATATTAATACCTCCTAAAGGGTCCCTTGTGGCTCAGCTGGTAAAGAATCCACCTGCAATGTGGGAGACCTGGTTTCAATGCCTGGGTTGGGAAGATCCCCTGGAGAAGGAAAAGGAATCCACTCCAGTATGCTGGCCTGGAGAATTCCAAGGACTGTATAGGCCATGGGATCGCAGTCAGACATGTGGAGTGACTTTCACTTTCATTTAAAGAGTCGGACATGACTAAGCGACTGAACTGAACTGAGTGCGCTCACTTGGATGTGCCCACTGCTCTCTCTTCCAGCCATGCTCCCTTGCACAGGTCATCATCATGAATCATTTGTGTCAGGGCAGAAGCTTGTCAGCTGTCCTGCCAGCTCTGGGGTGCTGTCCTGGCTGCAGCCAGAGAGTGGTTGCAGAACCGAGCTGCCTTGTCCCTTAGAACCCTCCAGGGCTCCTTGTGGCTTTTTGGAGAAAGTCCAAAAGGGTTCATATGACCCCTTTGGCTCCCACTGCTTCCCTGTCCTCTGCCCCCTGCCCCTAGCTCCAGCCCGCAGCTCCAGCCTTGCAGACATTCCTCCAGAGTTCCTTACAGCCTGCTGCTACACCACACCCTTTCAGGGACATTATCTTGCTAAACTCTCACAGTTCCTCTGCAAGGGAGATATCACTATTCCCCTTCTCAAAATGAAGCAGCTCAAAGAGGCCAAAGTGACTTGCCTGGAGTCATCAGGCCTCTTGGTTTGAGATTCACTGTACTTTCCTATTCCCCATCCTCATCACTGTCATCGACAGTGTTTGTTAAACACCTACTGTATACAGGACAACATGCAAGATAAACTCCAGGGCCCTCTTTTGAGCAAGTCATAAAGCACCCTTGTTCACACACAGCTACCCAGGCACTCACGAGAAACCACCTGATCCCTGCACCTTGAGTCTCCAGCCCCAGAACAGGGTCCAGCACATAGCAAGTGCTCAATAAATTCTCGTCAGCTGAAAGCTTGTCCATTCTCTTTCCCCTTTCAGAGAACATTATTTGTAGTGTTTCTAGAGCCTTCTGTCTTGTAAAAGACAAAGCCCAAGAAAATATGAGCTGGGACTTTCCTGGTGGTCCAGTGGCTAAGACTCCATGATCCCAAGCCAAGGGACCTCAGTTTGATCCATGGTCAGGGAACTAGATCCCAGATGCTGCATGCCCCCAACTAAGACCTGGCACAATCAAATAAAATATATTTTTTTTAAAGAAAATATGAGCTTTTCTCCTTTTCTCCTCTGGTTCTTCAGGTTTCTATAAGTCTAGAGAATATTTTTTCATGTCTCCAGATAGAACATGAATTCTGCGATCACACAGGTCTCTCACCCCCATTGGCAAGTCCCATGACAATGTAAATAAAAACTGTGTTTAAGATACTGGAAAATGTCAGCCATTCACGGATTTGGTCCTGAGGCAATATGGCAGGGGCTTCAGGTGTGACCTGTATTGGAGTTGGAATATAGAGCTGAGCTCTTGTGAAGCCACGGTAAACCAATGACTCAGGGAGACAGAGGTAGCCCCCAGTGGGAGAAATGTTCCAGGCAGCTGCTCATCGAGTTACAGGAGTAGTCCGTTTATATTAGTTGCCATAGCAACCCTGACCTTCAAATTCAGAAAGTTTCATGAACAAGATTACTCTGGTGTTAAAGATTTCATGAAAAAAAAAAAAAAACTGGCCAACTCAGCCCCAGGGGGTAGGTGTACTTTCTTCGGAGGATTTCTCCCCTCAAACCAACCTCAATATAAAAGGACTCTGAAGGCTGGTAGTCGGTTGGTGCAAACATAATTGCGGTTTGGGACTGTGACTTTTAAATCATTTGAACTAAGTTCAAATACATCTTCATTCATCTAACTAGGAACCATTATAATCAACACATTTTGGCCAATGAAAAATCTGTTTGCTTATTCCTGTAGCGTAAAACTCTGGGATTTGACCAACCCTTGGAAAGCATTTTTCTCATCCTGCTAGTTGTGGAAGCAATTTCCCTGCAAAAAGTTGTTAGCATGCTTGAAGAAGTGGTAGTCGGTGGGCGAGAGGTCAGGTGAATATGGCGGATGAGGCGAAACTTGGGAGCCCAACTCTTTCAGCTACTGAAGTGTTGGTCGTGCGATGTGTGATCGGGCATTTTCATGGAGAAGACTTGGGCCCTTTCTGTTGACCAGTGCTGGCTACAAGCATTGCAGTTTTCAGTGAATCTCATCAATTTGCTGAGCATACTTCTCAGATGTAATGGTTTCAGCAGGAATCAGAAAGCTGAGCGGATCAGACCACCAAAGAGTGGCCAGGGTCTATTTTTGGTGCACGTTTGGCTTTGGGAACTGCTTTGAGCCTCTTAGCCCAGCCACTGAGCTGGTCATTGCCAGTTGTCG
Organism: Raphicerus campestris; assembly: GCA_006410735.1. Lineage (NCBI taxonomy): Eukaryota > Metazoa > Chordata > Mammalia > Artiodactyla > Bovidae > Raphicerus > Raphicerus campestris. The sequence goes on from SJYW01033088.1 coordinate 51,938, forward strand.
TATAAGTCACTTTTCATCACACGTCACAATCCAATTGAGAAATGGCTAGTAGTTATTGCGTAGAATGAGAGAAAATGATACTTCAGAATGACAGACTTTTGGGGTTTTAGATCAGCTCATGAGGAACCCACTTATCAAACTTTTTCACCTTTCCAATTTGCTTCAAATGCCAGATGACCATAGAATGATCAATGCTGAGTTCTTCAGCAACTTCTCACGTAGTTGTAAGAGGATCAGCTCCAGTGATTACTCTTAACTGGTCGCCACTGCCTTCTGGCGGCTGCCCACTGTGTTCCTCAGCTTCAAGGTTCTCGTCTCCTTTGCAAAACTTCTTGACCTCCCACTGCTCTGCACATTCATTAGCAGTTCCTGGCCCAAATGCATTGTTGATGTGGTCAGTTGTCTCTGACGCTTTATGACCCATTTTGAACTCATAAAAAAACTGCTCAGATTTGCTTTTTGTGTAACATCATTTCCATAGTGTCAAATAAATATAAAGTAGGCAGCAAGTAATTAAGTCATTAGCAAAAAAAAGCAAGAAATGCACATTAATGTATAACATAACCACATTTATTAAGAATGTATTCCAATATCAAACAGTAAGTTTCAACAGTGCAAACACAGCAATTACGTTTGCACCGACCTAATAACTCTGAATAGGAAAGCAATACAAACTGCTTTATTTTTCATTCCACTAGTTAAGGATTTGTGAAAATCAAAAGCAATTACCCTGGCGTGCAGCTGGTTCAAATACTGTATGCTGAACATATGAGTGAACAAAGGTATATTTTAAAGTACTGACTTGATTAAAATAAAATGCCATTATTTACATTATAAAAATGTTTTAATATTTACAATTTAAAATTTATTTATCTTATAAATAAACATAGGTATAATATAGATTATAGATACGTTAAAAACTGCCTGGAAAAACTGCCTGGCTCTGAAGGCTGGATTTTTGAATGCACTATAATTCATAAATTATGATTAGAACATAAACACTGAGTAACAGGAAAAGCTTGGGATTTGGGCCTAGGATCATAGTCTACTAGGAAGCTAGTTTTCTCATTTGAGGTAGTCATGATAATAAATAAGAGAGTATATGCTTAAAAAGGGGCTTCCCAGGTGGCCCTAGTGGTAAAGAACCCACCTGCCAATACAAGAGACATAAGAGATGTAGGTTTAATCCCTAGGTCAGGAAGATCCCCTGGAGGAGGGCATGGCAAACTCCAGTATTGCCTGGAGAATCTCCTGGACAAATAAGCCTGGCAGGGCTATAGTCCATAGGGTCGCAGAGTCGGACACAACTGAAGCAGCTTAGCGCGTGCACGCACACNTTCCAACCCAAACCGTACTAAATCCACAGGCAAGAAGAGATGGCGGAAAGAAAATGAGCATGAAGAAATCAGGGAAACTAACACCAAGCCCAGATGATCAGTCACCACGGACTGGGATCTGACCCTACAACGGCAGCGCCACAAGTTTCTTCGAACTGATTTTTCTCGTTAAATTGGAATCACAGGATAATCCCAAGGGAAGTGCTACCAGCCAAGGAGAGCCCTCAGTGATTCACAGGCTCTTTTATTCTTGCATCTGGATTCCTAACCCTAACCTACCTCTCTTCATTTTCCCACCTGGTCCTTTGGGCTAAGCTGGCTTTGTGGGAAAGGATCCACCCACCAGGGCAGGAGATGCAGGAGACCCCAGTTCAGCCCCTGGGTCAGGAAGATCTCCTGGGGAAGGAAATGGCTACCCACTCAGGTATTCTTGCCTGGAAAATTCCAAGGACAGAGGACCCTGGCAGGCTACAGTCCCTGGGGTCACAAAGAGTAGGACACGACTGAGCGCGCACACACACACACCCAAAAGCAAGGGAGGTTATGACATTTGCTGACTGGCAACAGAGAAGTTCAGCAAGTTAGGTCACAGGTGGGTTGAACCACAGCTGAGGATAAGAAAGAGTCCATCAGATGGAAAACAAGAATAATAATCACACAGCTGAGCACCTAGGAAGTGCCAGGAACTATGCCGAACATGTTACCTCCACCCTCTCAGGAAAGCCTCCTAACACATCAACAAAGGTAATAATAATAGTTATTGCAATCCACTGAGCACTCACTGTGTACCAAGCACTGGCCTAGACACTCTACATACAGTCTTCACACCCTTAATTCTTATTACAACTGTATAAGCTATAGATCATTATTGTGCCTATTTTTAACATGAGGAATTTGAGACACCAGGAAATTAAACGCTGGACCCGAAGTCACACGGAGTAAATATAGCAGAGGCTGGAGCTGAACCCAGGGGCTGACCAGAAAATCCACCATCCCCAGCACTAGGAAAGGGGACCGCAGTCGTCCAGGGAGAGAGTGGCATTGACCGCAAGGTTCCTGAGTGCTGGGAAAGTGCGCTCATTTTAGCGTCAGGAAATGATTTGCATGAGATGAAAAATAATAATAATAATAATAATAATAATAATGTGGAACCTGGGCCCACAGGGCATTCAGGAAAAGAAAATTCAGTCTCCGAGGAAAACAAAAGAATTGAAAGTAAAGAGGGTGAGCTGCCTGCTCTCTCAATAGCTACATCCAATCAAGGGTTTCAGTAAAGAGAAGAAACAAAGCTCTTAATAGCAATTCTTTGGATGGATTTTATAACATCAACAGAAAAGACAAAGAACCAGACAAGCGAGATCCAAGCAACAAGAAATACACTCTGGCCACGCCGCAAAGAACAGTCGGCTAGGGTCCTCCCTGGGCCTTCTGCTGTGCCCTGCCCCCAATCCAGCCGCCCTTGGCTCTGAGCCACCTCTCAGCGCCCTCCACTGGCGTGGCATATTCTCAGCTGGGGGCACTGGGATGGCTGAGTGTGGACCAGGGACAAACCCTTGTTCAGCTTCTAGGATTTCTGAAATCAAGATTCACACCACATAGGACACCCTTCCTTTTCCTCCCAAATCCAAGCCACCCGTGACAATTGCCGAGGCCGACTTGAACAGATGCACAACATGCCAGGTCAACAAAGATCCTGAAGACCAGCAAGCCAGGAATAAAAACAGTTGGCGAGGGATCTAATACAGGGGCGAACTCACATGCCTCCTTGAGTAGATGTACCAGTTTTAATGACTGAGATGCTGAAGCCTTCTTCCTGAGTACCAGCGTCACCAAACTTGTGAAAAGATTCCCTCAACTCAGGAGGGCTTAAGACTTGGGGTCCCAATGCCTCCTGACCATGCAGTGGCTGAGGATGATGGCCAAGTGCTCCTGGAGTCAGTGGGCTGGAAACTTCTCCCCTGAAGGTCCCCTTGGACCCACCATTCTTTGTGTGACCGATGCTCAGAGGAACGGCAGCAAGAAAGTGCCCTTTGGAAGGGCAAGTTCATGGCCATGTGCTGACCTCCTATCAACAGAAGGAGGCACCATGACCCTGGAGTTTTTTCATCTGTGCAAAGGCTAGCCTTGCATCCAGTTCTTCAGCCTCTGCTTGTGCTGACCTGGAAATCTCAGCGTGAACTCCCGTGTGCAGTGATAAGCCTTCCCAGTTCCCCTAGCTCCCTTTGTGGGAGATCCCTCTTTTTGCTTAGTTCCAGCTTGAAACAGCAGGGTCAGAGAGCAAGTCATAAGCAGAACTCATTCATGCATGCACGTGCCACAGCCTAGCAGATCTGGCCATCAAAATCAAGACACAAACATGCCTCTGGTGGGGAGAGAACAATCACCACCACGAATGGAACCAAACAGCTGGCTGAGGATGACAGCAAAAGAAAACGCTCAATGGGGACATTTAATTTCAAAGGAAAAACCTCCAGAAGATGACAAATGCAATCTTTGGCTTGAATCATCTGCAGTTGAATAGCTCCCCGTGAGCAACACATTGAAACATTTATAGAATTAAGATGCTAAAAAATTAATGTTTACTTATTATAGAAGTGCTTATAATTGTCTGACGCTCGTCCATCATCAAATAACAGTTTCAAACATTCCAGGCACCCCCACCCACCCACCGAAATCCAGCGAAACTGTCAAAGGAGAACAAGGAAGATTTATTAGAGGAAAAGTTTGTGAGCTGCGAGCCCTCTTGTGGCCACAAAGTGCAGTGCAGCCTGTGTCTCCATCCCCACCCCCAGCCTTCAAGTCCTGGAGGAGGTGGAGTTGGGGGTTAGAATGTTGAATTTGAGGCCTGACTCCGTCACCCGACCAAGACCTCTGATTCAAAAAGACTGCTGGACAGCAAGAAAATGCTGTTCCTTCCTTGTGGTATCATCAAGGACATTAGGACAAGGAACAAAGCTTCCCACATCTCCACTGTTATTCATAAACCGTGCTGTATCCACAAACATTTACAGACCTTTACAGGTGCATTGATAGACAACATCATTTATCTAGAAAGAAAATGCCACTGAAACTGAGGCTCCAGGAGACGATGTGACTTGCCTGAGGTCTCTTATTATTCCAACCTGAGCTTACATGTCACCTCTTCCTGATTTGAAATGGTCACCTGCCTTTAAATGTCTTCCTTGACCCTTCGGTATAAAGTCACATCAGCACCACCCACATCCCCCTGCTGTCAAACACAGTCCACCCTCTTTGCCTCCATTTCCGAAAATGGTCACATGTTGGCTATATGCCCCTCCCACCAGAGTGGAGACGCCAGTGGATCCAGAACCATCTCACTTACCCACACTTCCAGGAAGTATCCGTGGAACCGTGAGTGACGTGATCAGTAAGGCATGTGGCTGAAACACAAGCACAGACCTGTTGACTCCATACTCCCTGGAGAAGCACAGTGCTTGTTGACTTACTGTCAGCTCCTGGACACCCTGCTGGGCTCAGCCTGCAGACCCCTGTGTGCGAGGTTAACTCCGCCCTTTGCCACGCAAACTCATTTCTCCTCCTTTACCCTCTGTCTCAGGTTGGAGGCACCACTCTCCACCCAGCTGTACAAGCAAAACATCGTACTGCATGTGAACAGCTCCCTCATCTCCCCCCAACGTCACCAACCGCAAGTCCCGCTAATTATATTAATACCTCCTAAAGGGTCCCTTGTGGCTCAGCTGGTAAAGAATCCACCTGCAATGTGGGAGACCTGGTTTCAATGCCTGGGTTGGGAAGATCCCCTGGAGAAGGAAAAGGAATCCACTCCAGTATGTTGGCCTGGAGAATTCCAAGGACTGTATAGGCCATGGGATCGCAGTCAGACATGTGGAGTGACTTTCACTTTCATTTAAAGAGTTGGACATGACTAAGCGACTGAACTGAACTGAGTGCGCTCACTTGGATGTGCCCACTGCTCTCTCTTCCAGCCATGCTCCCTTGCACAGGTCATCATCATGAATCATTTGTGTCAGGGCAGAAGCTTGTCAGCTGTCCTGCCAGCTCTGGGGTGCTGTCCTGGCTGCAGCCAGAGAGTGGTTGCAGAACCGAGCTGCCTTGTCCCTTAGAACCCTCCAGGGCTCCTTGTGGCTTTTTGGAGAAAGTCCAAAAGGGTTCATATGACCCCTTTGGCTCCCGCTGCTTCCCTGTCCTCTGCCCCCTGCCCCTAGCTCCAGCCCGCAGCTCCAGCCTTGCAGACATTCCTCCAGAGTTCCTTACAGCCTGCTGCTACACCACACCCTTTCAGGGACATTATCTTGCTAAACTCTCACAGTTCCTCTGCAAGGGAGATATCACTATTCCCCTTCTCAAAATGAAGCAGCTCAAAGAGGCCAAAGTGACTTGCCTGGAGTCATCAGGCCTCTTGGTTTGAGATTCACTGTACTTTCCTATTCCCCATCCTCATCACTGTCATCGACAGTGTTTGTTAAACACCTACTGTATACAGGACAACATGCAAGATAAACTCCAGGGCCCTCTTTTGAGCAAGTCATAAAGCACCCTTGTTCACACACAGCTACCTGGGCACTCACGAGAAACCACCTGATCCCTGCACCTTGAGTCTCCAGCCCCAGAACAGGGTCCAGCACATAGCAAGTGCTCAATAAATTCTCGTCAGGTGAAAGCTTGTCCATTCTCTTTCCCCTTTCAGAGAATATTATTTGTAGTGTTTCTATGAGCTGGGACTTTCCTGGTGGTCCAGTGGCTAAGACTCCATGATCCCAAGCCAAGGGACCTCAGTTTGATCCATGGTCAGGGAACTAGATCCCAGATGCTGCATGCCCCCAACTAAGACCTGGCACAATCAAATAAAATATATATTTTTTAAAGAATATATGAGCTTTTCTCCTTTTCTCCTCTGGTTCTTCAGGTTTCTATAAGTCTAGAGAATATTTTTTCATGTCTCCAGATAGAACATGATTTCTGCGATCACACAGGTCTCTCACCCCCATTGGCAAGTCCCCTGACAATGTAAATAAAAACTGTGTTTAAGATACTGGAAAATGTCAGCCATTCATGGATTTGGTCCTGAGGCAATATGGCAGGGGCTTCAGGTGTGACCTGTATTGGAGTTGGAATATAGAGCTGAGCTCTTGTGAAGCCACAGTAAACCAATGACTCAGGGAGACAGAGGTAGCCCCCAGTGGGAGAAATGTTCCAGGCAGCTGCTCATCGAGTTGTAGGAGTAGTCCGTTTATATTAGTTGCCATAGCAACCCTGCCCTTCAAATTCAGAAAGTTTCATGAACAAGATTACTCTGGTGTTAAAGATTTCATGAAACAAAAAAAAACTGGCCAACTCAGCCCCAGGGGGTAGGTGTACTTTCTTCGGAGGATTTCTCCCCTCAAACCAACCTCAATATAAAAGGACTCTGAAGGCTGGTAGTCGGTTGGTGCAAACATAATTGCGGTTTGGGACTGTGACTTTTAAATCATTTGAACTAAGTTCAAATACATCTTCATTCATCTAACTAGGAACCATTATAATCAACACATTTTGGCCAATGAAAAATCTGTTTGCTTATTCCTGTAGCGTAAAACTCTGGGATTTGACCAACCCTTGGAAAGCATTTTTCTCATCCTGCTAGTTGTGGAAGCAATTTCCCTGCAAAAAGTTGTTAGCATGCTTGAAGAAGTGGTAGTCGGTGGGCGAGAGGTCAGGTGAATATGGCGGATGAGGCGAAACTTGGGAGCCCAGCTCTTTCAGCTACTGAGTGTTGGTCGTGCGATGTGTGATCGGGCATTTTCATGGAGAAGACTTGGGCCCTTTCTGTTGACCAGTGCTGGCTACAAGCATTGCAGTTTTCAGTGAATCTCATCAATTTGCTGAGCATACTTCTCAGATGTAATGGTTTCAGCAGGAATCAGAAAGCTGAGCGGATCAGACCACCAAAGAGTGGCCAGGGTCTATTTTTGGTGCACGTTTGGCTTTGGGAACTGCTTTGGAGCCTCTTCTCAGCCCAGCCACTGAGCTGGTCATTGCCAGTTGTCGTATAAGTCACTTTTCATCACACGTCACAATCCAATTGAGAAATGGCTAGTAGTTGTTGCGTAGAATGAGAGAAAATGATACTTCAGAACGACAGACTTTTGGGGTTTTAGATCAGCTCATGAGGAACCCACTTATCAAACTTTTTCACCTTTCCAATTTGCTTCAAATGCCAGATGACCATAGAATGATCAATGCTGAGTTCTTCAGCAACTTCTCACGTAGTTGTAAGAGGATCAGCTCCAGTGATTACTCTTAACTGGTCGCCACTGCCTTCTGGCGGCTGCCCACTGTGTTCCTCAGCTTCAAGGTTCTCGTCTCCTTTGCAAAACTTCTTGACCTCCCACTGCTCTGCACATTCATTAGCAGTTCCTGGCCCAAATGCATTGTTGATGTGGTCAGTTGTCTCTGACGCTTTATGACCCATTTTGAACTCATAAAAAAACTGCTCAGATTTGCTTTTTGTGTAACATCATTTCCATAGTGTCAAATAAATATAAAGTAGGCAGCAAGTAATTAAGTCATTAGCAAAAAAAAGCAAGAAATGCACATTAATGTATAACATAACCACATTTATTAAGAATGTATTCCAATATCAAACAGTAAGTTTCAACAGTGCAAACACAGCAATTACGTTTGCACCGACCTAATAACTCTGAATAGGAAAGCAATACAAACTGCTTTATTTTTCATTCCACTAGTTAAGGATTTGTGAAAATCAAAAGCAATTACCCTGGCGTGCAGCTGGTTCAAATACTGTATGCTGAACATATGAGTGAACAAAGGTATATTTTAAAGTACTGACTTGATTAAAATAAAATGCCATTATTTACATTATAAAAATGTTTTAATATTTACAATTTAAAATTTATTTATCTTATAAATAAACATAGGTATAATATAGATTATAGATATGTTAAAAACTGCCTGGAAAAACTGCCTGGCTCTGAAGGCTGGATTTTTGAATGCACTATAATTCATAAATTATGATTAGAACATAAACACTGAGTAACAGGAAAAGCTTGGGATTTGGGCCTAGGATCATAGTCTACTAGGAAGCTAGTTTTCTCATTTGAGGTAGTCATGATAATAAATAAGAGAGTATATGCTTAAAAAGGGGCTTCCCAGGTGGCCCTAGTGGTAAAGAACCCACCTGCCAATACAAGAGACATAAGAGATGTAGGTTTAATCCCTAGGTCAGGAAGATCCCCTGGAGGAGGGCACGGCAAACTCCAGTATTGCCTGGAGAATCTCCTGGACAAATAAGCCTGGCAGGGCTATAGTCCATAGGGTCGCAGAGTCGGACACAACTGAAGCAGCTTAGCGCGTGCACGCACACACACACACACACACACACACACACACACACACACACACACACACATGTTTAAAACCAGCTTGGAAAAGCTAATGTGCTAAACTGATGCTAATAGCTTTTTGTTTATTCACATCTCACCAGGCTCAGATTTTTGTGTTTCTGCAAACTTGGATCCTACTTCTCTTTTATATGGTTGTAAATATTACTTTTCTTCTGCCTTGGGCAGCCACATCCAACCAGAGGGTTAGACCAGCATGCAGTCTGCAGAGCGGGCATGTTTGTGGGCACCCGGCTGCATGTTTCTGTCCATGGGTGAACACAGCTGGGACCCAGTCACACTGAGCGGAAACCACTGGCCATCCTGGACAGGAAGCAAATGCCTGGGCACTGAGCTCTGAGCATTCACTCAGTTTGTTTTCCGACAAACTCACAATTGGAAATGGGAGGCTTCCACGACAACTCTCTCAGGTTTGTCTGGATGAAACGACCACTGTCACCTTTTCTGTGCACGTGATCCAAAGCATTCCTTCTTCAGTTTCTTGGCAGGTGGCCATACCTCGGTGCCATTCGTGAGTTAAGGGGCCTTCACATCACATCCAGACAGAGACCTCTACCTACGTCTCCCACGCACCAACTGACCACGCTACCTGCTTCTTCTCCAGAGGCTGGAGGGAATGAAAATGGGCAGACGATNATGAAACGACCACTGTCACCTTTTCTGTGCACGTGATCCAAAGCATTCCTTCTTCAGTTTCTTGGCAGGTGACCATACCTAGGTGCCATTCGTGAGTTAAGGGGCCTTCACATCACATCCAGACAGAGATCTCTACCTACGTCTCCCACTCACCAACTGACCACGCTACCTGCTTCTTCTCCAGAGTCTGGAGGGAATGAAAATGGGCAGACGGTACCTGGAACAAAAGGAGGCCTCTAACCCATTCATATCATCCTTTCCTTTCTTCACTCACTGAGCCATTCATCACTGATATTTTATGAAGCTATTGGGTATCTACCCAGTGATAGGCCCCATGGTAGGCAGTGGGATCCTATAGTGAGCAGGACCTGACCTCTCACCTTTGCCCTCGATNTGCAAACAGTTCCACTGAATCTCTGCCAAGTCCAAACCCATCTAGCAGCGTGGTATGCTTCTTCCAGGAAACTTGACTCTGCTAACATCGGTGATTTGTAGGCATAAAATATACAGCAGATGATTGTTCACAGACATACTAGTTGTTTCTCACTCTCTCAGGCAACGTACCTCAGTAAATGCATGGTGCTCTTTTATCTATTATTGAAACGACGATATAAACAAAGGCAAGAATACTTCTATCGTTTGGCCTAGGAAGTGCAGTGGACTGGAGCTCCAGACTGCTGGGCTTGGCTCACTCCAAGATGGAACTGCAGCAGTCCGCCTGCATGGGATCCTGCCATGTGATCCCGGGGACGACCAGGCACCCCAGGCCCAGTGAGGCCAGAGGCTCTGCAGGGCTTGTCCCCCACCCGACCCTAGGCTCAGGACTGCTTTGCAGAAGACTGGCCTGTAAATGTGAGAAAGAGAATCCAAGGGAACTTCCCCCAGCTGCCCTGCTCCCAACTCACATCATCTTTATTTTAATAAAGATAGCCATGCATGGAAAGGGGAAAGAGGACTCAAACTATACAGAGAAAGGTTTAAATTTTTTTTTAAAAAGGGCCATGTGCAACAGACTCACAGACTTAAAGAATGAATTTATGGTTGCTGGGGGAAGAAGGAAAGGGAAGAGATAGGAAGTTGGGGATGGGACATGTACACACTGCTATATTTAAAATGGATAACAAGCAAGGACCAACTGCACAGCACAGGGCACTCTACCCAGTGTTATGCGGCAGCCTGGATGGCAGTGGAGTTTGGGCAAAAATGGAGATACATGTATATGCATGGCTGAGTCCCTTGGCTGTCCACCTGAAGCCATCATAACATTGTTGATTGGCTACACTCCAACATAAAATAAAAAGTTTAAACTGAAAACAGAAGGAGAAAAGGACCATTTGCTCTCCCCCCACTTCCAGTCCTCTACAAAGTCAACCACTATCAACATTACAGTAAAATATTAGTACATGTAACTACATATATTTGTATATGCTTTTAAAATATTCGATTAAGGTTATATTTATAAAGAGAAATATATATGGATCACACCTGAGTCTCCTGGATTGCAGCAGATTCTTTACTGTCTGAGTCACCAGGGAAACCCTTATATAGAGAAATGTCCATCTAGTGAAGGCTATGGTTTTTCCTGTGGTCATATATGGATATGAGAGTTGGACTGTGAAGAAGGCTGAGCGCCAAAGAATTGATGCTTTTGAACTGTGGTATTGGAGTGATGCTTTTCAACTGTGGTGTTGGAGAAGACTCTTGAGAGTCCCTTGGACTGCAAGGAGATCCAACCAGTCCATTCTAAAGAAGATTAGCCCTGGGATTTCTTTGGAAGGTATGATGCTAAAGCTGAAACTCCAGTACTTTAGCCACCTCATGTGAAGAGTTGACTCATTGGAAAAGACTCTGATGCTGGGAAGGATTAGAGGCAGGAGGAGAAGGGGACAACAGAGGATGAGATGGCTGGATGGCATCACTGACTCAATGAACGTGAGTCTGAGTGAATTCCGGGAGATGGTGATGGACAGGAAGGCCTGGCGTGCTGCGATTCACGGGGTCGTGAAGAGTCTGACACGACTGAGTGACTGAACTGAACTGAACTGATACATATAAATACCTAAGTATTTATATATAAATCTATATATATGCTATTCTTTTTTCCTTAATGTATTGAAGATAATTTCATATTACGTGCATCTATTTTTATTTTTTATGTTTTGTTTTCTTTTTTTATTGCAGTCAAGTACACAGGACATAAACATTACCATCTTAAGAGCACAATTCAGTGGCTTTACATACATTTGCAACACTGAACGTGTAACCATGTGCAACCATCACCACTATCCATTTCCAAAAGTGTTCATTATCCCAAAACGAAATTCTTTACCCATTAAACAATAACCTCCTCTCTCCCCTGAGCCCCTGGTAACCTTTTATGAATTTGTCTATTTTAGATACCTTATGCAAATGAAATCATACAATGTTTGTCCTTTTGTGTTTGGCTTATTTCACTTAGCATAATGTTTCTGAGGTTCATCCATGTTATAATGTGTCAGGATTCCATTCATCTTAACGGCTGAGTAATATTCCATTGTATGGATAGACAATATTTTGTTTATCCATTCACTTGTGATGGACACTTGGATTGCTTCTACCTTTTGGCTGTGTACAAGTACTGTTGCTTAAATTTCTGGTGCATATAAGCTGAAGTGGAAGTGCTAGATCATATGGTAAGTGTGTATATAACTTTTTAAAATTTCTATTTATTTTTAAATTGAAGGATAATTGCTTTACAGAATTTCATGGTTTTCTGTCGAACCTCAACATTATGTATAACTTTCTGAGGAACTACCAACCATTATCTATAGTGGCTACATAATTTTATATATCCACCATAAATATATAAAGATTCCACCCTTCTACATTGTTAGTGGGAATGTAAACTGATGCAGCCACTATGGAAAACATTATGGGGTTTCCCTGTGAGTCTCCTCATGAGTTTCCCCGTGCGCATCTCCCCGCGCGTCTCCCCGCGCGTCTCCCTGCGCGTCTCCCTGTGCGTCTCTCCCTGTGCGCCTCCCTGTGTGTGTCTCTCCCTGTGCGCCTCCCTGCGCGTCTCCCTATATGAGTCTCCCCATGCGCATCTCCCTGTGCATCTCCCCATGCACGTCTCCCCAAGCGCGTCTCCCTGTGCATCTCCCTATATGAGTCTCCCTGTGAGTCTCCCCGTGCGCGTCTCCCTGTGCGTCTCCCTGTGTGCATCTCCCTGTGTGCATCTCCCTGTGTGTGTGTCTCCTTGTGCGTCTCCCTGTGTGTGGCTCCTTGTACGAGTCTCCTTGTGTGTGTGTGTCTCTGTCCAAATCTCCATCTTCTTGCACCAGTCATAGTGGATTAGGATCCTCTCTAATGCCCTCCTCCCAACTTGATTACATCTGCTGAGACCCTATTTCTAAATAAGAGCACATTCACAGTTACAGGAGGTAGTCAACATGTTTTGGGGGAGACATGATTCAACCCATAACAGGTGTCTAAATCCAGAAACCACCTCCCAAATCTCACCCTTCCAATGCATTCCTCGCTTTGTCACTTGAGCAGTTTTTTTTCTAAATTATAAGACTGTTTTCCCATGCTCTCAGAAACCTGCTACAGCTCCAGCCATCTGCCGGCTCAAACCCAAACCCCTTAGCAGAGAAGGGCCTCCACTGCCCAGCCCTGTATAGTCTCTGCCTCTTCCCTCACAACCTCCTGTCCATGTGCTCTCATCCCAGGAGCTCGCAGTCCTCTGCCCTTCCCCAAACAGAGCCTGCACTTGGGCTTCTTTCTGTGCCCCAAATGTCCTCCCAGCATCCCCTCTACCTCCTGAACTGTTACTCATCCTTCAAGTCCCAGAGGTTAAACTGAGTTCCTTGAGGAGTATAAAAAATATAGTAATTTGGGGCTTCTCTGGTGGTCCGGTGGTTAAGAATCAGCCTTGCAGTGCAGGGGACACTAGTTCGATCCCTGGTCCAGGAGGAGCCCAGGTGCCGCAGGGTACCTAGGCCTGTGCAATTGACTACTGAGCCCATGCTCTGGAGCCCGCAAGCCACAACTGCTGAGCCCATGTGCAGCAACTGCTGAAGCCCGAATTCCCTGGAGCCCGTGCTCAGCAATGGGAGAGGCCACTGCGATGAGAGGCCACAGTGAGATGCCACAACCTGGAGTGAGAGAGTAGCCCCTCCCTTGCTGCAACTCAAGAAAGCCTGTGCTCAGTAACAAAGACCCAGGGCAGTCAAAGATAAATGCATATATATTATATACATGTCCGTATAGTAATTTGCTGATTTAATGGAGGAGAAATCTGAGAACTTGTTCCCAGAGGAACTAGTGGCACAAAATTCAGGAGTAGCTTCTTCCTTGTGCGGAGGGGAGCTGCGGGGCACATACAAGCCAGACCCAAACAGCACTGTAAGGAAGAATGCACAGCTGTGCACACCCTATCTCCACCCCATGCCCCTTGTCTACCTGGTTCTATCCCTGTGCTTTCTGTCTCAGTGAATGGCTCCACTGTCCATCCTATAGACAAGCAAGGAACTTCAGCATCACCCTTAAGTGCTCCATCGCCTCCCAGGTGCCACTAGTGGTATAAAGAATCTGCTTGCAATGCAGGAGACACAGGAAATGTGGGTTCCATCCCTGGGTTGGGAAGATCCCCTGGAGTAGAAAATGGCAACCCACTCCAGCATTCTTGCCTGGAGAATTCCAGGAACAGAAGAGCCTGGCAGGCTACAGTCTATGGGGTCGCAAAGCATCAGATACGACTGAGCACATATGCACCTCTATTTCTAAATTCAAAATTATATCCTGTGGTTTTTATCTTCTGAACTGCACTCAGAGGTCCAAATATTTCTACCACCATCTCAGTCTAATTTTCCATCATCTATCACTGGTTACTTAACTGCTCTGCCATTTCCACTCCTGCCCTCCCACACTGCAGCTGAGAGAGCCTTCGAAATGGAAAGTAAATCATGTATATCACACACACACACACACACACATACACACACACACACACACACACATGTTCTTAAAACCTTTAAACACATTCCCACTGTACTAAGATCAAAAAATAAAAACAAAACAGGAATTCCCAGCAATGCCTACCAGGCTCTACATAACTCACATAAATGCTTCCTCTTCAGACCCATGCTGACTTGTTCAGCCCGCCCTCATTCAGTGCCACACTGGCCTTTTCTTGCTTCCTGGAACATGCTCCCTCATACCNGGACATCAGGGCCCCACTCCATTGTCATCACTCTCACAGGTTAGATAGAATGATGACTGCCCCTTACAGAGGCTCATGCAAACAGTTCCACTGAATCTCTGCCAAGTCCAAACCCATCTAGCAGCGTGGTATGCTTCTTCCAGGAAACTTGACTCTGCTAACATCGGTGATTTGTAGGCATAAAATATACAGCAGATGATTGTTCACAGACATACTAGTTGTTTCTCACTCTCTCAGGCAACGTACCTCAGTAAATGCATGGTGCTCTTTTATCTATTATTGAAACGACAATATAAACAAAGGCAAGAATACTTCTATCGTTTGGCCTAGGAAGTGCAGTGGACTGGAGCTCCAGACTGCTGGGCTTGGCTCACTCCAGGATGGAACTGCAGCAGTCCGCCTGCATGGGATCCTGCCATGTGATCCCGGGGACGACCAGGCACCCCAGGCCCAGTGAGGCCAGAGGCTCTGCAGGGCTTGTCCCCCACCCGACCCTAGGCTCAGGACTGCTTTGCAGAAGACTGGCCTGTAAATGTGAGAAAGAGAATCCAAGGGAACTTCCCCCAGCTGCCCTGCTCCCAACTCACATCATCTTTATTTTAATAAAGATAGCCATGCATGGAAAGGGGAAAGAGGACTCAAACTATACAGAGAAAGGTTTAAATTTTTTTTTAAAAAGGGCCATGTGCAACAGACTCACAGACTTAAAGAATGAATTTATGGTTGCTGGGGGAAGAAGGAAAGGGAAGAGATAGGAAGTTGGGGATGGGACATGTACACACTGCTATATTTAAAATGGATAACAAGCAAGGACCAACTGCACAGCACAGGGCACTCTACCCAGTGTTATGCGGCAGCCTGGATGGCAGTGGAGTTTGGGCAAAAATGGAGATACATGTATATGCATGGCTGAGTCCCTTGGCTGTCCACCTGAAGCCATCATAACATTGTTGATTGGCTACACTCCAACATAAAATAAAAAGTTTAAACTGAAAACAGAAGGAGAAAAGGACCATTTGCTCTCCCCCCACTTCCAGTCCTCTACAAAGTCAACCACTATCAACATTACAGTAAAATATTAGTACATGTAACTACATATATTTGTATATGCTTTTAAAATATTCGATTAAGGTTATATTTATAAAGAGAAATATATATGGATCACACCTGAGTCTCCTGGATTGCAGCAGATTCTTTACTGTCTGAGTCACCAGGGAAACCCTTATATAGAGAAATGTCCATCTAGTGAAGGCTATGGTTTTTCCTGTGGTCATATATGGATATGAGAGTTGGACTGTGAAGAAGGCTGAGCGCCAAAGAATTGATGCTTTTGAACTGTGGTATTGGAGTGATGCTTTTGAACTGTGGTGTTGGAGAAGACTCTTGAGAGTCCCTTGGACTGCAAGGAGATCCAACCAGTCCATTCTAAAGAAGATTAGCCCTGGGATTTCTTTGGAAGGTATGATGCTAAAGCTGAAACTCCAGTACTTTAGCCACCTCATGTGAAGAGTTGACTCATTGGAAAAGACTCTGATGCTGGGAAGGATTAGAGGCAGGAGGAGAAGGGGACAACAGAGGATGAGATGGCTGGATGGCATCACTGACTCAATGAACGTGAGTCTGAGTGAATTCCGGGAGATGGTGATGGACAGGAAGGCCTGGCGTGCTGCGATTCACGGGGTCGTGAAGAGTCTGACACGACTGAGTGACTGAACTGAACTGAACTGATACATATAAATACCTAAGTATTTATATATAAATCTATATATATGCTATTCTTTTTTCCTTAATGTATTGAAGATAATTTCATATTACGTGCATCTATTTTTATTTTTTATGTTTTGTTTTCTTTTTTTATTGCAGTCAAGTACACAGGACATAAACATTACCATCTTAAGAGCACAATTCAGTGGCTTTACATACATTTGCAACACTGAACGTGTAACCATGTGCAACCATCACCACTATCCATTTCCAAAAGTGTTCATTATCCCAAAACGAAATTCTTTACCCATTAAACAATAACCTCCTCTCTCCCCTGAGCCCCTGGTAACCTTTTATGAATTTGTCTATTTTAGATACCTTATGCAAATGAAATCATACAATGTTTGTCCTTTTGTGTTTGGCTTATTTCACTTAGCATAATGTTTCTGAGGTTCATCCATGTTATAATGTGTCAGGATTCCATTCATCTTAACGGCTGAGTAATATTCCATTGTATGGATAGACAATATTTTGTTTATCCATTCACTTGTGATGGACACTTGGATTGCTTCTACCTTTTGGCTGTGTACAAGTACTGTTGCTTAAATTTCTGGTGCATATAAGCTGAAGTGGAAGTGCTAGATCATATGGTAAGTGTGTATATAACTTTTTAAAATTTCTATTTATTTTTAAATTGAAGGATAATTGCTTTACAGAATTTCATGGTTTTCTGTCG
Organism: Raphicerus campestris; assembly: GCA_006410735.1. Classification (NCBI taxonomy): domain Eukaryota; kingdom Metazoa; phylum Chordata; class Mammalia; order Artiodactyla; family Bovidae; genus Raphicerus; species Raphicerus campestris. The sequence continues at coordinate 68,957 of SJYW01033088.1, forward strand.
AACCTCAACATTATGTATAACTTTCTGAGGAACTACCAACCATTATCTATAGTGGCTACATAATTTTATATATCCACCATAAATATATAAAGATTCCACCCTTCTACATTGTTAGTGGGAATGTAAACTGATGCAGCCACTATGGAAAACATTATGGGGTTTCCCTGTGAGTCTCCTCATGAGTTTCCCCGTGCGCATCTCCCCGCGCGTCTCCCCGCGCGTCTCCCTGCGCGTCTCCCTGTGCGTCTCTCCCTGTGCGCCTCCCTGTGTGTGTCTCTCCCTGTGCGCCTCCCTGCGCGTCTCCCTATATGAGTCTCCCCATGCGCATCTCCCTGTGCATCTCCCCATGCACGTCTCCCCAAGCGCGTCTCCCTGTGCATCTCCCTATATGAGTCTCCCTGTGAGTCTCCCCGTGCGCATCTCCCTGTGCGTCTCCCTGTGTGCATCTCCCTGTGTGCATCTCTCTGTGTGTGTGTCTCCTTGTGCGTCTCCCTGTGTGCGTCTCCCCGTGCGCGTCTCCCTGCGTGTCTCCCTGTGTGTGGCTCCTTGTACGAGTCTCCTTGTGTGTGTGTGTCTCTGTCCAAATCTCCATCTTCTTGCACCAGTCATAGTGGATTAGGATCCTCTCTAATGCCCTCATCCCAACTTGATTACATCTGCTGAGACCCTATTTCTAAATAAGAGCACATTCACAGTTACAGGAGGTAGTCAACATGTTTTGGGGGAGACATGATTCAACCCATAACAGGTGTCTAAATCCAGAAACCACCTCCCAAATCTCACCCTTCCAATGCATTCCTCGCTTTGTCACTTGAGCAGTTTTTTTTCTAAATTATAAGACTGTTTTCCCATGCTCTCAGAAACCTGCTACAGCTCCAGCCATCTGCCGGCTCAAACCCAAACCCCTTAGCAGAGAAGGGCCTCCACTGCCCAGCCCTGTATAGTCTCTGCCTCTTCCCTCACAACCTCCTGTCCATGTGCTCTCATCCCAGGAGCTCGCAGTCCTCTGCCCTTCCCCAAACAGAGCCTGCACTTGGGCTTCTTTCTGTGCCCCAAATGTCCTCCCAGCATCCCCTCTACCTCCTGAACTGTTACTCATCCTTCAAGTCCCAGAGGTTAAACTGAGTTCCTTGAGGAGTATAAAAAATATAGTAATTTGGGGCTTCTCTGGTGGTCCGGTGGTTAAGAATCAGCCTTGCAGTGCAGGGGACACTAGTTCGATCCCTGGTCCAGGAGGAGCCCAGGTGCCGCAGGGTACCTAGGCCTGTGCAATTGACTACTGAGCCCATGCTCTGGAGCCCGCAAGCCACAACTGCTGAGCCCATGTGCAGCAACTGCTGAAGCCCGAATTCCCTGGAGCCCGTGCTCAGCAATGGGAGAGGCCACTGCGATGAGAGGCCACAGTGAGATGCCACAACCTGGAGTGAGAGAGTAGCCCCTCCCTTGCTGCAACTCAAGAAAGCCTGTGCTCAGTAACAAAGACCCAGGGCAGTCAAAGATAAATGCATATATATTATATACATGTCCGTATAGTAATTTGCTGATTTAATGGAGGAGAAATCTGAGAACTTGTTCCCAGAGGAACTAGTGGCACAAAATTCAGGAGTAGCTTCTTCCTTGTGCGGAGGGGAGCTGCGGGGCACATACAAGCCAGACCCAAACAGCACTGTAAGGAAGAATGCACAGCTGTGCACACCCTATCTCCACCCCATGCCCCTTGTCTACCTGGTTCTATCCCTGTGCTTTCTGTCTCAGTGAATGGCTCCACTGTCCATCCTATAGACAAGCAAGGAACTTCAGCATCACCCTTAAGTGCTCCATCGCCTCCCAGGTGCCACTAGTGGTATAAAGAATCTGCTTGCAATGCAGGAGACACAGGAAATGTGGGTTCCATCCCTGGGTTGGGAAGATCCCCTGGAGTAGAAAATGGCAACCCACTCCAGCATTCTTGCCTGGAGAATTCCAGGAACAGAAGAGCCTGGCAGGCTACAGTCTATGGGGTCGCAAAGCATCAGATACGACTAAGCACATATGCACCTCTATTTCTAAATTCAAAATTATATCCTGTGGTTTTTATCTTCTGAACTGCACTCAGAGGTCCAAATATTTCTACCACCATCTCAGTCTAATTTTCCATCATCTATCACTGGTTACTTAACTGCTCTGCCATTTCCACTCCTGCCCTCCCACACTGCAGCTGAGAGAGCCTTCGAAATGGAAAGTAAATCATGTATATCACACACACACACACACACACATACACACACACACACACACACACATGTTCTTAAAACCTTTAAACACATTCCCACTGTACTAAGATCAAAAAATAAAAACAAAACAGGAATTCCCAGCAATGCCTACCAGGCTCTACATAACTCACATAAATGCTTCCTCTTCAGACCCATGCTGACTTGTTCAGCCCGCCCTCATTCAGTGCCACACTGGCCTTTTCTCGCTTCCTGGAACATGCTCCCTCATACCTNGATTTTTAAAAATATTCCATTGATTCGACTAATCTATATTACATGTGAAAAAATTTAAATGTACATGAAGCATTTTATGTGAACACATATCAGTGTTAGGAGTCTTTAGGGAGAGGGCCTTTTGCAAGCATCTAGAGCAGAAGGGAATGGCAACCCACTCCAGTGTTCTTGCCTGGAGAATCACAGGGATGGGGGAGCCTGTGGGCTGCCATCTATGGGGTTGCACAGAGTCGGACACGACTGAAGCGACTTAGCAGCAGCAGCAGGAGTGCTTATTTTAAATAGTCAGGAGGTAACCAACTAGTATTTTACACCAGAGCCTACTGTGGAGTGAAGAGAAGAACTCGAGGTGATTTGGAGGTCACTGAAGAGCAAGGAGCAGAGTGGTGTGAACCCTGGGAATAGGGGGCAGTGAAGTCCTTTGAAGGGTTTGGAGGGCTGGTAACAGAGGAAAGAAGGGAAAGGCGGTGGAAGCTACCCTACCTGTTATTGGCCTGACACCCGTCACAGCCCTGGCTACACTCTGCTGCCAGGGCCTCCCGCGTGAATAAGCGTTTTTTATAGAAACCCCTCCCCAGCGGATCAAATATGTTCATTCTTGCATTTTTGGTTAGGGTTACTCACCCCAGAGCTTCATCTCAAAATCCCAGTGACAGGTCACCTACATGAGTTTTTACAGGTACATCAGGTGGATATAATTGATTTCTGATGCTTCATGCAAAGTGATTGACCAGGGCTCAGCCTTATGTTTTATAAGCCTCCGTCCTTGCCCACGAATCACTCTTGTCCTGAGCTGGCAGCCAAGCCCCACTGATGTTCAGACCTGGAACTCCCGGAGCACCAGGGAGAAAGATCAATGCTAAGGGATGCTGCAGTTGGAGGGAGCTGGGAACTTGGAAGCTTGTGCAGCTGAGATCTCAGTCGATAAGTCAACAGGCAACAGATTGCAGTTTTTGTATTGCTGATATGCTTTTTAATCACAAACGTAATACAGAGAGATGGCTAAAAACTGACGCCCAACAGACCAGTACAAATAGTGGAAAGCTTTCAGTCCCTCAATCCTCTTTTCTTTCCAATCCCTGAATATAATATTGGTAACAGCTTGATGTGTATTTTTCCAGACCCTTAGCTATGCCCACGAACAGATACACACACACACACTCACACTCACTCTTCCAGGGCTTTTATTCTTTTCACTGTGGCATGTATTTCATAGTTGACCTTTGTTCCAAGGTCTTGCTCTGCCTTAATGGATTTCAGCATTCCCTATTGATGGATATTTGGGTTGTGGCTACACTTATTTGGCCATTCCATAAATACTTACGGACATTTATTAAATGCCAGCCTCCACTTGAGGCCAGGATTCCTGCCCTCATGGAGTTTCTTGCAGTGGACACATGAGCCCTCTTCTTGATCATGGGGTGTGTTTTGGGGTGTGGTGTGTCAGACAGTATGAGGATTTTACACACTGAGGTCCTGCCCAAATACCGTCTCACTAACTCTCTCTTTTATCTTTTAAAACTCTGTAACTTTTATTTCTATGCAGAAAGTCATTTCTTTTCCAGAATCCTATCTCCTGTGGACCCATGCAAAAGTGATTATATTTTAATCAGAAATTCTGAAAGAATAATTGAAGTCATAATGGAAGAGATCTTTTGTCAGGGAACCACTGATGGAATTTCTCAATTGTATTTTGGCAACTTTCCTTTCTCAGCAGATGTAATTCAACCTGCTCAAAGAGCCATCATTCCGAGGCTTCCTCCGGCTCTGAGGTGTCTGGGGACAAAGATCTGCAAACCTGACATCTTTCTAGAACTTCAGAGGGAAGGTATTTTAGAAATCTGGAGGGCAGTTTCAGCCTCTCAGCAGTAGTAATTTCAGCTCATTTTTCCAGGTTGTGTCATGAGATAAGCTTGCACTGGGAGCAGAAAAAGCAGCTTTGTGGGGACGATCCTGTTATGGTTTCTGATCTCCCTGAATAGACAGATAGATCACAGAGAATTAATTTAAATCAGACCTGTGATTTTAATACAAAGTCTTTGTTTTGCTAAGTGATCTCTGACTGGATAGTTGAATGTTTTCTGAGTCCCTGGAAATAGAGCAGAGTAATTGTTACAGTCCGCACCTGCTATGAATGCAAAGAAAACAGGCTGGTTCTAAAAAAACTAGGCATCAGTTTCTCCATTAATTTGGGTCTCAGTTCATTAATCTCTTTTTTGGAGGCGTTCCTGGGAACCTCTTCTTGGGACTGAGAGAGATACTGGCTACAAGCAGAAGCGGGATGTGTTATATAAGAGAGGGGATAAATGAACAGAAGCTTCAGAGTCAGAGTCTTGGGTTCCACTACCAGCATGGGGACTTACTAACTATGTGTCTGTAGGCATATTATTACCTTCCCCCAGGTCTCCATTTCTTTATTTGTAAAATTGGAAAATAGCAATATTCTGGAGGACTGTTGTGAGGATTAACCATGTTTCTAGGCACACAATTATCATTCAGATATGGGTTCTATAAACTAATTTCACTGTAGGAGGACTAACTGAGCTAGATGGTGGGAGAGGTGGGGCAGTAGGTAGGTGATTTACTCAGTCTATCATCCACATGCTACTGAAGTCATAGAACCCTAGTCTGAGGCTCTGGGCTCCATGCTGGGCTCTGATTTCCTTGATGTGGATTTTAGCCAAGTCATTTAAACTCTTTGAGCCAGTCATTCCTCAGGCAATCAGAAGAAGATAATGTCTCTAAGAATTAAATGAGATTATACCTGGAGGGTGTTTTGCACTGAGCCTGACCCATAAAGAGAGCTCAGTAAATGGCAGCCTCACACTTCAGCATTATTCTCATTATCATTGCTACCATCTCTTCTTTTTACTTCTGCCCGAATTACTTGAGCTTTAGTGAAAAGATCGTATGCTCATTCGGCAGAGTGAATGAGGAAAAAGGAGGTCCTTTTCTATCTTGTGGGCATCGCTTCTCTCTGTCTTCAACCAGGTGCCTGGAGAGGCAGCCTAGCCTGTTTGGCATTTTCCTCAGAAGAAACACTACCTGTGCTGGGATGGAAATCATGATTCTTGGAAGACATCCCTGCAGTGTTCCAATGAATGAATCAGTGCAAATAACCTCACTGAACAGTTTCATCTAACTTGTTTGGGAAGCATTTCCCACTTGTGCCCACTCGGGGGCAGGCCCATGTGGTTTGTTCACTCACTGCACTTGCAGGGGCAGCGGTTGCCTACTGAGATTATTTTATGACAACGCGAGTCATCTGTAACATTTCCCTTTATACATTCCCCGGGGAAAACGGTCTTCCCCGTTCTTCGGTGCAGGAATTTCAATCACGTGGGCACTGGGGCAAGAATAATGGCTCAAGGAGTTCATTTCTTCATTTACAATTAATCATTCACCCATTCAGCAAATATTTCCTATACCCCTGTTACCTAGGATCTACGTGATAAGACAGAAGCTCAGTGCCTGCCCTATGGAGCTTATAATATGGTGTAGTACAGTATATTCTATATACTACTATGTAGTATAGTATAGTGAGAACCACGCATCGGATTAACAATGAAACACTAACACAGAGACTATAGTTTGTGCAAAAAAATAAGAGCATCACAGTAATGGAGAGGCTATAAAGGGAAATCCGACTTATTCCAGAAGGATAGGGATGTACTGAGAAAGTGATGCTTCAGTGGAGACCTGATAAACTGGAGATCTGATCTGAACCTAGTTCAAGGCAAGAGGAGATCATTCCAGAGATGAAACAGCAAGAACAAAGAGTCTATGGTATGAGGGAGCATGTTCCAGGAAGCAAGAAAAGGCCAGTGTGGCACTGAATGAGGGCGGGCTGAACAAGTCAGCATGGGTCTGAAGAGGAAGCATTTATGTGAGTTATGTAGAGCCTGGTAGGCATTGCTGGGAATTCCTGTTTTGTTTTTATTTTTTGATCTTAGTACAGTGGGAATGTGTTTAAAGGTTTTAAGAACATGTGTGTGTGTGTGTGTGTGTGTATGTGTGTGTGTGTGTGTGTGTGATATACATGATTTACTTTCCATTTCGAAGGCTCTCTCAGCTGCAGTGTGGGAGGGCAGGAGTGGAAATGGCAGAGCAGTTAAGTAACCAGTGATAGATGATGGAAAATTAGACTGAGATGGTGGTAGAAATATTTGGACCTCTGAGTGCAGTTCAGAAGATAAAAACCACAGGATATAATTTTGAATTTAGAAATAGAGGTGCATATGTGCTCAGTCGTATCTGATGCTTTGCGACCCCATAGACTGTAGCCTGCCAGGCTCTTCTGTTCCTGGAATTCTCCAGGCAAGAATGCTGGAGTGGGTTGCCATTTCCTACTCCAGGGGATCTTCCCAACCCAGGGATGGAACCCACATTTCCTGTGTCTCCTGCATTGCAGGCAGATTCTTTATACCACTAGTGGCACCTGGGAGGCGATGGAGCACTTAAGGGTGATGCTGAAGTTCCTTGCTTGTCTATAGGATGGACAGTGGAGCCATTCACTGAGACAGAAAGCACAGGGATAGAACCAGGTAGACAAGGGGCATGGGGTGGAGATAGGGTGTGCACAGCTGTGCATTCTTCCTTACAGTGCTGTTTGGGTCTGGCTTGTATGTGCCCCGCAGCTCCCCTCCGCACAAGGAAGAAGCTACTCCTGAATTTTGTGCCACTAGTTCCTCTGGGAACAAGTTCTCAGATTTCTCCTCCATTAAATCAGCAAATTACTATACGGACATGTATATAATATATATGCATTTATCTTTGACTGCCCTGGGTCTTTGTTACTGAGCACAGGCTTTCTTGAGTTGCAGCAAGGGAGGGGCTACTCTCTCACTCCAGGTTGTGGCATCTCACTGTGGCCTCTCATCGCAGTGGCCTCTCCCATTGCTGAGCACGGGCTCCAGGGAATTCGGGCTTCAGCAATTGCTGCACATGGGCTCAGCAGTTGTCGCTTGCGGGCTTCAGAGCATGGGCTCAGTAGTCAATTGCACAGGCCTAGGTACCCTGCGGCACCTGGGCTCCTCCTGGACCAGGGATCGAACTAGTGTCCCCTGCACTGCAAGGCTGATTCTTAACCACCGGACCACCAGAGAAGCCCCAAATTACTATATTTTTTATACTCCTCAAGGAACTCAGTTTAACCTCTGGGACTTGAAGGATGAGTAACAGTTCAGGAGGTAGAGGGGATGCTGGGAGGACATTCGGGGCACAGAAAGAAGCCCAAGTGCAGGCTCTGTTTGGGGAAGGGCAGAGGACTGCGAGCTCCTGGGATGAGAGCACATGGACAGGAGGTCGTGAGGGAAGAGGCAGAGATTAGACAGGGCTGGGTAGTGGAGGCCCTTCTCTGCTAAGGGGTTTGGGTTTGAGCCCGCAGATGGCTGGAGCTGTAGCAGGTTTCTGAGAGCATGGGAAAACAGTCTTATAATTTAGAAAAAAACCTGCTCAAGTGACAAAGCGAGGAATGCACTGGAAAGGTGAAATTTGGGAGGTGGTTTCTGAATTTAGACCCCTGTTATGGGTTGAATCATGTCTCCCCCAAAACATGTTGACTAACCTCCTGTAACTGTGAATGTGCTCTTATTTAGAAATAGGGTCTCAGCAGATGTAATCAAGTTGGGATGAGGGCATTAGAGAGGATCCTAATCCACTATGACTGGTGCAAGAAGATGGAGATTTGGACAGAGACACACACACACAAGGAGACTCGTACAAGGAGCCACACACAGGGAGACACGCAGGGAGACGCGCACGGGGAGACGCACACAGGGAGACGCACAAGGAGACACACACACAGAGAGATGCACACAGGGAGATGCACACAGGGAGACGCACAGGGAGATGCGCACGGGGAGACTCACAGGGAGACACACACAGGGAGACGCGCACGGGGAGACTCACAGGGAGACTCATATAGGGAGATGCACAGGGAGACGCGCTTGGGGAGACGTGCATGGGGAGATGCACAGGGAGATGCGCATGGGGAGACTCACAGGGAGACTCATATAGGGAGACGCGCAGGGAGGCGCACAGGGAGAGACACACACAGGGAGGCGCACAGGGAGAGACGCACAGGGAGACACGCGGGGAGATGCGCACGGGGAGATGCACGAGGAGACTCACAGGGAAACCCCATAATGTTTTCCATAGTGGCTGCATCAGTTTACATTCCCACTAACAATGTAGAAGGGTGGAATCTTTATATATTTATGGTGGATATATAAAATTATGTAGCCACTATAGATAATGGTTGGTAGTTCCTCAGAAAGTTATACATAATGTTGAGGTTCGACAGAAAACCATGAAATTCTGTAAAGCAATTATCCTTCAATTTAAAAATAAATAGAAATTTAAAAAAGTTATATACACACTTACCATATGATCTAGCACTTCCACTTCAGCTTATATGCACCAGAAATTTAAGCAACAGTACTTGTACACAGCCAAAAGGTAAAAGCAATCCAAGTGTCCATCACAAGTGAATGGATAAACAAAATATTGTCTATCCATACAATGGAATATTACTCAGCCGTTAAGATGAATGGAATCCTGACACATTATAACATGGATGAACCTCAGAAACATTATGCTAAGTGAAATAAGCCAAACACAAAAGGACAAACATTGTATGATTTCATTTGCATAAGGTATCTAAAATAGACAAATTCATAAAAGGTTACCAGGGGCTCAGGGGAGAGAGGAGGTTATTGTTTAATGGGTAAAGAATTTCGTTTTGGGATAATGAACACTTTTGGAAATGGATAGTGGTGATGGTTGCACATGGTTACACGTTCAGTGTTGCAAATGTATGTAAAGCCACTGAATTGTGCTCTTAAGATGGTAATGTTTATGTCCTGTGTCCTTGACTGCAATAAAAAAAGAAAACAAAACATAAAAAATAAAAATAGATGCACGTAATATGAAATTATCTTCAATACATTAANTAGTAAGTCCCCATGCTGGTAGTGGAACCCAAGACTCTGACTCTGAAGCTTCTGTTCATTTATCCCCTCTCTTATATAACACATCCCGCTTCTGCTTGTAGCCAGTATCTCTCTCAGTCCCAAGAAGAGGTTCCCAGGAACGCCTCCAAAAAAGAGATTAATGAACTGAGACCCAAATTAATGGAGAAACTGATGCCTAGTTTTTTTAGAACCAGCCTGTTTTCTTTGCATTCATAGCAGGTGCGGACTGTAACAATTACTCTGCTCTATTTCCAGGGACTCAGAAAACATTCAACTATCCAGTCAGAGATCACTTAGCAAAACAAAGACTTTGTATTAAAATCACAGGTCTGATTTAAATTAATTCTCTGTGATCTATCTGTCTATTCAGGGAGATCAGAAACCATAACAGGATCGTCCCCACAAAGCTGCTTTTTCTGCTCCCAGTGCAAGCTTATCTCATGACACAACCTGGAAAAATGAGCTGAAATTACTACTGCTGAGAGGCTGAAACTGCCCTCCAGATTTCTAAAATACCTTCCCTCTGAAGTTCTAGAAAGATGTCAGGTTTGCAGATCTTTGTCCCCAGACACCTCAGAGCCGGAGGAAGCCTCGGAATGATGGCTCTTTGAGCAGGTTGAATTACATCTGCTGAGAAAGGAAAGTTGCCAAAATACAATTGAGAAATTCCATCAGTGGTTCCCTGACAAAAGATCTCTTCCATTATGACTTCAATTATTCTTTCAGAATTTCTGATTAAAATATAATCACTTTTGCATGGGTCCACAGGAGATAGGATTCTGGAAAAGAAATGACTTTCTGCATAGAAATAAAAGTTACAGAGTTTTAAAAGATAAAAGAGAGAGTTAGTGAGACGGTATTTGGGCAGGACCTCAGTGTGTAAAATCCTCATACTGTCTGACACACCACACCCCAAAACACACCCCATGATCAAGAAGAGGGCTCATGTGTCCACTGCAAGAAACTCCATGAGGGCAGGAATCCTGGCCTCAAGTGGAGGCTGGCATTTAATAAATGTCCGTAAGTATTTATGGAATGACCAAATAAGTGTAGCCACAACCCAAATATCCATCAATAGGGAATGCTGAAATCCATTAAGGCAGAGCAAGACCTTGGAACAAAGGTCAACTATGAAATACATGCCACAGTGAAAAGAATAAAAGCCCTGGAAGAGTGAGTGTGAGTGTGTGTGTATGTATCTGTTCGTGGGCATAGCTAAGGGTCTGGAAAAATACACATCAAGCTGTTACCAATATTATATTCAGGGATTGGAAAGAAAAGAGGATTGAGGGACTGAAAGCTTTCCACTATTTGTACTGGTCTGTTGGGCGTCAGTTTTTAGCCATCTCTCTGTATTACGTTTGTGATTAAAAAGCATATCAGCAATACAAAAACTGCAATCTGTTGCCTGTTGACTTATCGACTGAGATCTCAGCTGTACAAGCTTCCAAGTTCCCAGCTCCCTCCAACTGCAGCATCCCTTAGCATTGATCTTTCTCCCTGGTGCTCCGGGAGTTCCAGGTCTGAACATCAGCGGGGCTTGGCTGCCAGCCCAGGACAAGGGTGATTCGTGGGCAAGGACAGAGGCTTACAAAACATAAGACTGGGCCCTGATCAATCACTTTGCATGAAGCATCAGAAATCAATTTTATCCACCTGCTATACCTGTAAAAACTCGTGTAGGTGACCTGTCACTGAGATTTTGAGATGAAGCTCTGGGGTGAGTGACCCTAACCAAAAATTCAAGAGTGAACATATTCGATCCACTGGGGAGGGGTTTCTGTAAAAAACGCTTATTCACGTGGGAGGCCCTGGCAGCAGAGTGTAGCCAGGGCTGTGATGGGTGTCAGGCCAATAACAGGTAGGGTAGCTTCCACCGCCTTTCCCTTCTTTCCTCTGTTACCAGCCCTCCAAACCCTTCAAAGGACTTCACTGCCCCCTATTCCCAGGGTTCACACCACTCTGCTCCTTGCTCTTCAGTGACCTCCAAATCACCTCGAGTTCTTCTCTTCACTCCACAGTAGGCTCTGGTGTAAAATACTAGTTGGTTACCTCCTGACTATTTAAAATAAGCACTCCTGCTGCTGCTGCTAAGTCGCTTCAGTCATGTCCGACTCTGTGCAACCCCATAGACGGCAGCCCACAGGCTCCCCCGTCCCTGTGATTCTCCAGGCAAGAACACTGGAGTGGGTTGCCATTTCCTTCTGCTCTAGATGCTTGCAAAAGGCCCTCTCCCTAAAGACTCCTAACACTGATATGTGTTCACATAAAATGCTTCATGTACATTTAAATTTTTTCACATGTAATATAGATTAGTCGAATCAATGGAATATTTTTAAAAATCTACCAATGTAGAAAGCTCAAATAGTACTGACAGTCCAATTAACTGCATTCCAGTAATAACATAAGGAAGCTGAAAAGAGCAGAAAATAAGTGGAGAGACCAAGAAGGGGAAAAGAAGTATGTAGCTTTTTATGCCCAAAATTAAGTTCAAATGTTTTAGAAAATATTCTAATTAAATATTAATTTCATCATCCATGAGTGCATATTGGAAATATAGCTCACTGGCTTTCCCTCAAAGGCCCCCAAATCAGCATTTAATATTTAGACATTGTAGAAAAAAGAGACAATAAAATTCTTCTGTCATTAGGGGTTTCTCAGGAGGTGCCGTTGGCAAAGAATCCGCCTGCCAATACAGAAGATGCGAGACGCAGGGTGGATCCCTGTGTCAGGAAGATCCCCTGGAGGAGGAAAGGGCAAGCCACTCCAGTATTCTTGCCTGAAAAATTCCATGGACAGAGGAGCATGGTGGGTTACAGTCCATGGATCTCAAAGAGTCAGACAGGACTGAGCAACTGGGCACACGTTCTATCATTACATAAAACACAAAACATGGCATATAGGCCAAATGAGTAGCCGAATGGAAAATGCTATCAATGGCAGGTGGAAGAACTTAACATAAAAGTAGTCCAGGGCAACCTCTAGACATCAGAGACAGAGGAAGTGTCCCAAGGACCTTCCTGTCTGTATTCCTTACGGCATCTCCTGCGGCACAGGCCAGCAGCAAAGCTGTCCAGGGAGGAGAAGCAGAGTCAGGACGCAGCCCTAAATCAGACTTGGGGTAGAGGATGCAAGAAGGGATGAGGTCATGCAGGGACCATGGTCTTAAACATGGCCACACTCCCTGATGGCTCAGACGGTGAAGTGCCTGTCTACAATGCGGGAGACCCGGGTTCAATCCCTGGGTCGGGAAGATCCACTGGAGAAGGAAATGACAATCCACTCCAGCACTATTGCCTGGAAAATCCCATGGATGGAGGAGCCTGGTAGGCTACAGTCCATGGGGTCACAAAGAGTCGGACATGACTAAGAGACTTCACTTTCACTTTCTTTCAGGACTTAACAAGAACCCAAAAGGGATAGGACACCACAGGTATCTGATGGCCTCCTTTCCTTCCTGCAAAGTTTCTTTGATTTGCAAATGGAAGGCCCACTCTAGCTAGATAGGAGCATCCTTGCTACTCCATGTCCTCAGTCGAGTCTGACTCTTTGCAACTCCATGGGCTGTAGCCCACCAGGTTTCTCTGTCCATAAGATTTCCCAGACAAGGATGCTGGAGAGGGTTGCCATTTCCTACTACAGAGGATCTTCCTGGCCGAGGGATTGAACCTCAGTCTCTCATGTCTCCTGCATTGGCAGGTGAGTTCTTTACCACTAGCGCCAGCTGGGAATCCCTAGGAGGAGGATGAAAGGGAATTCTTGGAAGGATTCTGGAGCATCTTATGGGCTGTGGTATAGCGGAGGAGCCTGGGGTCTTCTTTCTAAATTTCTACATTCATACAACATGGTTCCTGCTGAACTGCAATGCGACTCTGATGTTTACCATCTGAAGTTGGCACAGCCTCCCCGGGTCAAGGGCTCAGTCCCCAGCAAGACTGCCCTCAGACACCAGCCACAGGCTCTGGGGTCCCAGTCCTCCTGCATTCCTGGACAACTGGCTACAAATTCAGAAGTTTCTTATGAACCATTAAATTTGAATAATTCACTAGAATAATCCATAGAACTCAGGAAAAATACTATGCTCGCAACTGCAGTTTTATTTTAAAGGAAGAAGACTGAGCGCCGAAGAATTGATGCTTTTGAACTGTGGTGTTGGAGAAGACTCTTGAGAGTCCCTTGGACTGCAAGGAGATCCAACCAGTCCCTTCTGAAGGAGATCAGCCCTGAGATTTCTTTGAAAGGAATGATGCTAAAGCTGAAACTCCAGTACTTTGGCCATCTCATGAGAAGAGTTGACTCACTGGAAAAGACTCTGATGCTGGGAGGGATTGTGGGCAGGAGGAGAATGGGACGACAGAGAATGAGATGGCTGGATGGCATCACTGACTCAGTGGACGTGAATCTGAGTGAACTCTGGGAGTTGGTGATGGACAGGGAGGCCTGGCATGCTGCGATTCATGGGGTCGCAAAGAGTTGGACACAACTGAGCAACTGAACTGAACTGAACCAAATGAAAAGACATACAGGGCAAGGTCAGAAAGGGACTCCAATGCAGAGCTTTTGTGTCCTTCCCTAGGTGGTACTAGTGGTAAGGAACCCGCCTGTCAATGCAGGAGACCTAAGAGATGTGGGTTCGATCCCTGGATTGGGAAGATCCCCTGGAGAAGGGAGTGGCAACCCACTCCA
>SJYW01033088.1:90250-115156 GCA_006410735.1 Raphicerus campestris
GTGTGTGTGTGTGTGTGTGTGTGTGCGCGCACGTGCACACACTAAGTTACCTCAGTCGTGTCTGACTCTGCAACACCATGGACTGTAGCCCACCAGGCTCCTCTTGTCAAGGGATTTCCCAGGCAAGAATACTAGAGTGGGTGGCCATTTCCTACTCCAGGGGATCTTCCTGGCCCAGGAACTGAACGTGCACCTCTGATGTCTTCTGCATAGACAGGCAGACGCTTTACCGCTGCACTGCCTGGGAAGCCAATACCTTACCATAATGGGGCTTCATTTGGAAATAGGGTCTTTGCAGATATAATTAGTTAAGATGAGGTCACACTGGGTTAGGCTGGACCCTAATCTAATAACTGGCATTCTTAGAAGAAGAGAAGATGCAGACACACACACAGTGAAGATGACCACGTGATGATGGAGGCATAAACTGGAGGGTCACAGCTGTCAGCCAAGGAAGGCCAAGGACTGCTGGCAACCCGAAGCTAGGATGAGACTAAAAAGGATCCTTCCCCAGAGCCTGCAGAGGAATCATGGCCTTGTTGACACCTTGAACTTGAAATTCTAGACATCAGAACTTGAGAGAATAAATGTCTGTGGTTTTGAGCCACCTGGTTTGAGGCACTTTGTTCTGGAAGTCCTTGAAAATGAAAATGGAGGTGAGCGTTCTCCCACCACAGGCGCTTGTGGACTGAGGCATCTCTTTAGGACTTGATTGTCTCTTTCTGTGAGACTGTCCACACTTCAGCCATTTTAGCACTTGTCCCAGATCGGTAACTGTTGTGTCTTCTTGTTGACCATTTCTCTGCGTCTGTGTCCCCCCAAGAGTTTCCATCTTTCTCTTTCTTCACTCCTAGTCTCTCATGCCTCCCTTTTCTCCACCCATGACCCTTTCCCCACTTCCCAGGAGAGGACAAACTTGGGTCACAAGAGTTCTGTTAAAGAGAAGCCACCATGCCTGGGCATGCCCCGTTCCCTGAGGCCACAGACAGCAGCTCTCGTCAAGAGTTACCATCCACATCATATTGTGCCTGCAGCCACGACCCGCCCCCAATATGTTAGCCAAACAAAGACTGTGACATCTTGAGATGACATCTATTTTTCTCTAAGTTTTCTTCTTTCCCTGTTGAAGCAGGTGATAGGAATGTGCCCGAGTGAAACACAACCAGCCTGAACCTTCTTAGATATTTTGTGTTATCAAATCCTGAGCCCACCAAGCTGGGCACAGCTTGAAGAAGTAGCAGAGAGCTCCAGAGAAGCAGGGTGACACAGTGAGGGTCCTCCCGCTGAAGAAGAGGTTTCCTGAGATGAAGAAGAGAGTGGCTGGGATCTGGTACTCACCCCTAGAGAGATAGTCAGACCAGTGGGGGAGAAGGGGCCCTGAAGGAGATGGTCAGTGGCAGCAAATGCCCCAGCCTCCCCCCAACTCCACGCCCCACGCACAGAGCAAGCCTTTGATCTGAATGGTGACCTGGTCAGCAGAGGAACTCGCATGGCTGGAGACCCTTCCCCTTCCTGGCTCTGGTCACAACCCTGGGAGTGGAAGGAGTCCCTAAATGACCGGGTGGGATTCGCCCAGCCTGGTAGTGAGAGGACTTCGGGTTTAGATTTGAATAAAAAATTAAAGTGATCTTTCTTGTACACTTGACTTTATGGCCTAAGCAGCACTGTCTACTCTTTATTTCAATGAGGACTGAGATGGTTGAAGGATAGGTAAACCCTGCAGATAAAGAAACAGGAAGCCAACATGTCTTCTTCTAAATATATGCATGGCAGGAATGTGCACATATGCTCAACAGAGGACGTGTTCTAGAATGTTCCTAGGGGCACTCTCCTTAGCTCCTAATCAGAAACTTCGCAAGGCCTACTGCCAGCATCAATAAACTGTGATGTGTGCACTCCATGCCACAGTGCCCACCATGAGAACGAGCAGTTTACAACTACACGCAAGGTGGACAAGCCTCAGGCACGAAATGCCGACCAAAAAACAGCTGTGATTCTACTGAAGCAAACTGTAAAAACAAGCAAACACATTTATGCTGTTGGGAGGCAGGGGCGTGGCTGTCCTTGCACAGAGGAAGGGCCTAGAAGCGGACTTCAAGGAAGATTAGAGTTTACGAGAATGCCCTGAGCTGAACTCTCATGATCTCAGCATTTTCTCTATGTCTATTACCCTTCAGCACACACACACAAATCAAGGTAAGGAGTGGGTTTCTGATAACATGAACAAAGATAAAGATGGAAACAGAGATACACTGGAACAGCAGGAGGCAGACAGGGATAGGAGGGGACGAGCACTGACGGACAACCCCCTCCCCAAAAGCTTGTAGTGCATGGCTATCGTACACACGTGCTTAGTTGCTTCAGTCATGTCTGACTCTTTATAACTCCAAGGACTATGGTCCAACAGGCTCCTCTGTCCATGGGATTCTCCAGGCAAGAATACTGAAGTGGATTGTCATGCCGTCCTCAGAGGATCTTCCTGACCCAGGGATCCAACCCATGTTTCTTATGTCACCTGTATTGGCAGGCGGGTTCTTTACCACTACTGCCACCATCACTGGGATACTAAATATACTGGCTTGGGGTGGGAGATTTGGGGATTTGGTGTTATCTGGACTAGCGTTCTACTTGCAAGGAAAGGTTGTCGCGAAAATGGCAAGCCACCAATGTAGCTGCCAGCCTTCCCTTTCCTCTGAACAATGGTGCTAAAAGTTCTGACTTTTATAATGAGCAGAGATGTGCAAACTCTCATAAATACCCAGCACATGAGAGAAGGACTTCTATATCCAGAGACAAACATTTGCACTGGTTCATTCCCGAGTGCGGTAAAATATAAAACTTGCAGTGTTTCTTGGAGGGGAAAATGATGCTCATTCATAAGTCATAGAAATTTAATGACTGTTATAAATTGCTAAGTAATTTTTTTAAACCACAATATTGCTGGAATTGTGTAGAGGCACAGAAAACTGCTCAGGATAATTCCATTTTGGAAAGCTAGGTCATACCTCCCACTCCTAATGAACTAATTCAGCATCCGACCCAACCCCACGTGTGGCACAAACAATCTTCAGACTTCTTAACAAAGGCCCCCAACATGGGTTTTTCTGATAACCAGAAAAATGTTATTTTAGCTGGGCACCTACAAGCCTCTGGAGGATAGGGTCATGAATTATTCATTGCTGGTGTTAATGTACATCAAAAGAGTATATATTTGGACACAACCCTCATTACTTCTCAAGCATTTTTCCCACTTGATTTATTCTTCTCCCTTCTGTGAATGCATGTTCATAATCTACATTACCAGTCTTCTAATGATGCCATGTCAGATCCAAATGTCACCTCATTATTTCTGACACGCACAGAACCCACAACAGTAAAAGCCAATTATAGACTAGAAAAATCCCAGAAGATCTCACTGCTACCACAGCTAACAGGCTTCGGCATCATGAAGCTTGGAGAGACCCCCACATGGTGGGCATCTGTGCAGACCCATCCTGGGCCCTTCCATTCACAGGAGCAGGGAGATCTAGTGTGATAGACCTGGCTATTGGGAAACCAATCTGCACACCCTGGCAAGAAGCCATGGAATTCACCAGCAGCAGCTTGATGACTAAAGTGTGTTTCACTCTGACACGTGAATCAGTTTCATTGACTGAATCAACCTGGCTGAGCTGGGACCATGTTTATGGATTTGGTGGAGAGTTGGCCAGCCGCGAGATTTGTCTATGACCTACATCGTAGAGGGGAGGCAGCACCATAACTTTTGGAAGGCTGTCACGGTTACACATGGGGAAGAGAGACGTTGAGGAGCAGGTAGATGTCAGCTTGTCCTCGCTCTCCCCGCAAAGGGCATCCAGCCCTTTTCAGATGCCACCCTGCTGGCCAACAGCCCAGGCCCTCCCCAGGCAGAGACAACAGACTTCCATAGACTTCTCCCCCAGCCTCCAGGTGGTCCCTCTCCAGCACGGAAACCTAAGTGGCAGTTTCTCAGAGTTCCCCGCAAACTCTGACCTTTCCACTGAGGTTAGTACTTCTGGAGGACCGGTTAATGACTCTTTTCTGACCTTCCAACTCTCCTTTCTGGATTCTCCTTCCAGCTTGAAGGACTGGCCTGGCTTCACCAGGTCTTAAAGGACCCCTGATCAATGCAGGCAACCAGTGGGACTTCATCCCTTCTGCAAATATTTACCTAGAATCTCCCATGAGCCAAGCACTAGGGATCCCACAGGGTAAAGACAGCCAGTCCCTGTCCTCCTGAGCCTGCACACCTAGGAAGAGGATGTAACCTGCTTACAAGGTCACAGGCTCTGGGGTAAGTGCTTTACATGAAGGATTTCATTTCATCTTCACAAGCACAAATTTATAACATCGGTAGGATTATTACTTCCATTTACAGACAAGGAAACTGAGGCTCACTAAGATCAAGGAACCTGGGTGCCACCAATTCCAGGATTCAAATTCTGATCGATTCCACTATTTAGTTTCCTTGTGCAGGAAGACACCCCTGACCCCAACTCAGGAAAAATGAAAGCCCAGGCAAGGTCCCAGACAGAGGATGAGATGGTTGGATGGCATTACCAACTCAATGGACATGAGTCTGAGTAAACTCCAGGATTTGGTGATGGACAGGGAGGCCTGGCGTGCTGCAATCCACGGGGTCACAAAGAGTCGGACACGACTGAGTGACTGAATTGAACTAAAGGCAAGGTCCCAGGGCATGAGGCATACACAGCAAGGACAAGCCGATGCCTGAGTAAACCTCTTGTCCACGGCCAGAGCATTTAAGTGACTCCAGTTAAGGAAAATGTTAATGCTGGAACCAAGCTATTGTAGCATCTGAAAGAGGTCACTGGAGGACAGTGACCACAGAGGGCAGGCCAGCAGCTCACCAGAGACACATCCCGACAGAGAAGCAGGCCCAGATGTACGGAGACTGTTTGCTTTTCTAATGCATCGAGATATTAAGCTACAAATCAAGCTCAAAATATATTACTTGACATTTTCTCTGTTAATAAATGAGTAGTAGTGAGTTCAAAAATAATTACAAAAACCATATGATATCATTTACATACGGAATCTAAAATATGACACACATGTACACAACAGAAACGGACTCATAGACGCACAGAGCAGACTTGTGGTTGCCAAGGACGAGAGGGGATAGGGGAGGAAAGGGTTGGAAGCACGGGACTAGCAGATGCAACCCAGTATATGAAATGGATAAACAAGGCCCTACCATATAGCACAGGGAACTACATTCAACATTCTATGATAAACCATATGGAAAAATACATGACAAAGAATATATAGGTATACCTGAGCCACCTTGCTGTACAGCAGAAATAGCGCAATGTTTTAAATCAACTGTACGTCAATATTTTTTTAAAGAAATAATTGCAAGAATACCCAACTCTTAATGATGGTTTTCTCTGAGCTGGGGAGAGGAGTGATGATTTCAGAGAATCTCCCGTAGCAAGCTAGACATTTCATAATATGCAAATGTTTTAACAGTGAATATATACACTTCCATAAGCAGGAAATAAACAAATGAGGCTGCTAGTTAGGCCAAGAGTTTATGTTGCAGTACCAGTTCTACAATTAAACGATGCTTTCCAGGAAGCACCACCTAAACCCAGATGGGGTCTTCCCAGGTGGCTCAGTGGTAAAGAATCTGCCTGCCAAGGCAGAAGACTCCGGTCTGATCCCTGGGTCAGGAAAATCCCCTGGAATAGGAAATGGCAACCGACTCCAGTATTCTTTCCTGGGAAATCCCATGGACACAGGGCCTGGTGGGCTACAGTCCATGAGATCACAAAGAGTTGGACATGACTTAGCAACGAAACAATAACAACAAAGTCTAGATGGAGTCTGAGGCCCAGACCATGCCTTCTTCACTTCCTGTCCCCTCCCTCTGCCTCCATATACATTCAAAGAACAGTGCTGAAATACCAACCACTCCCTGGTAATGAAGTCCAAGTTCACCTGTGAACAATCTTGCTTTATACCTCTTTCCCAATTCAAATCAAGGGCAAACCATTCATCATTTCAGCAGAGCCCAGAAAACTGCATACACTGATCTGAATTTTATCACCTGCTCTTCAAGGAATATTGAGCTCTTATGACTTGAGAGTGATTTCATTTTTTGTGATCCTGACACTAAATAATCAGTAACACTTATTATTGAAACAGATGTGCTAATGAAATGGACAGGTTTGTCAGTATTCTTCTTGGGTTGATTTTACCTTTTTATGTCAAAGAAAATAATGCAAAAACTGAACTGAAACTTTGCAAAGAGACAATTTTTCTTCTTTGACAGTATCAGTAAGAGCCAGGAGTCTAACCATATAGATTTACCTCATGAAAATTGATCTTTCTGAAGTCAGTAAGAAATTCCAGTTCTCAGGGATTCCCAGTTCCATTGTATAGTTTGGAGTGGCAACAAAACAAGAACAGACTTCAATAATAATTTCATCCATAACACAACACTGTAAGTCAACTATACGCCAAGAAAAAGTAATTAAACAATAACTTCATCTTTTAGGGAATAAAAGTGTTCAAAAGGCACAAAACTGTGGCCTGGCACACTGGACTATTTGTCTTCCCAGCCACCGGACATTTGCGTCTCCCTTGTCCTCTGGCCTCCAACTCCCCAGCTCATCACCTCTACTCATCATCAACCCCAGGGCTTCCACTCTAGGAACCATTACAGGACCGTCAGCTCCCCTTGGACAGAATCAACCAGCAACTGCTCCCCAATCCAGAAGCTTCATAATTCGCATGCTCTGTACCTCTATTGTTGAGAGCTCCTTGTAGCCAGGAACTATTTCTATTGCCTTTGACCCCTGTGTCTAGTCTGGCACCAAGTCCAGAGCAAACACTCAATACTCAACAAAAACAAACAAACAAACATGACAGTAACTTGGATTCAATGTCCAGACTTACCACTACTGGCTGCTTCATGCTGAAGAGTCATCGATTTCTCTGGAGCACTGTCTCCTCATCTGTAACACACACACACAGACACCATGGTCATCACACTACATGACTTAGAACTGCAGGAAGAGCCAGGGCTATAATGAATGAGAAAGCAGTTTGTAAGGCATAATCTAAAGCACAAGGTGAATTCGATTCCAGCTCCCCACATCCAGGCACATGGCAAGGGACTGGGGAAGCACAGAAGAAATAAACTCAGGGCCGGCAATGCCTCCCCCAGCGACCCTGGGCACCAGGACTCTGGAGCAAGAAGTCAGAGAGGGAGAAGCAGAGAGGAGCCCTTTGTTCTCAGCTGGATCCAGGAATGCTGACTCCCTTTCCACAGTGTGGAGATGTAAGCAGAATGCGGGCAGGGTGGGAAACCCCTGTGCCCTGTGCCCTCCAAGGGAAAGAAGTAACGGAGGCCAGGCGGGGCGATGGGGACGCGTGCTTTGTGGCCAGAGGGCCCTTGGCAAGAGTGTCCCTGTGGATGCCAGGCGTGGGCAACCTGAGCATAAAGGGATTACAGCAAGGAAACACAGCTCGGAAAGATGTGAAAGATAACAGCAATGCTGGGGCCGGGTACGTGACCTTCTGGAGGCTGCACCTACCAGGAAGCAGACTGCTCAGACAAAGATGTAGCTGGGCAGGTGGAGCTGCCCTCCAGGTACAACCACAGGAGGGATTTCACGTAAATACCCTTTACCTTTAGCACAAAGGAGGTCACCAAGTTTCCTCTGCTTCCTGTTGATTTTCTTCCTGTTTACTGAACTCCCTACTATGCATGCTGGGAACCCGTACGCATGTGCACAGGAGGCTAAGGGTACCATGGTAATGACCCTCACACCTGTAGAGTGTTCTGAAATTTAAAGAATGATCTCACACACAGCCAATTTGAGCCTTCCCATTTCATAGAAGTAGAAAGTGAACTTAAGGATGAAGTGCCTTGCCTAGAATTCCTAAAGCGAGAACTCCAGCCCTCTGCCTCACGATATCTCTAATTTCCTTCCTTCCTTGAGAGATGCGGTTTGAATCCTGAGTCTGGAAGATCCGCTGGAGGAGGAAATGGCAACAGTCTGCAGTATTCTTACCTGGAAAAATCTAGTTCTCATTCCAAAGTCAACATTTGGATTGGCCTGTCCTACCTTGCCCCTTGGCCAACCTTGTACCAGCCAGACATTTTAACTGAGCAGCTCCTGGGAGGCCTGGAAGACTGCGAGAAGCGCCTGTGACACTTGCTGTTTGGGAGACACAAAAAGTGGTCAACTTTCAGGAGGAGGAAGCTCACTGTGATCAAGGCCTTTGTATGAACAGGGCTTCCCTGGTTGCTCAGATGGTAAAGAATTTGCCTGCCAATGCAGGAGACCCGGGGTTCAATCCCTGGGTTGGGAAGATCCCCTGGAGAAGGGAAAGGCTACCCACTCCAGTATTCTTGCCTGGAGAATCCCATGGACAGAGGAGCCTGGTGGGCTACAGTACATGGGGTCCCAAAGAGTCGGACACGACTGAGCATAAACTAAAGCCTACATTACGAGACTATTCACTGCTCAATTCTAAGCAAGGCTGAAATCTATCTAAAGGGAAGAAGAAGCATGGTTTTCCAATCTTAATTTTAAATTCTTTCCAATTTATTCAAGCTCAAGTAAAGAATCCACTTACATTTATTAATATAAAGCTCTTATAAAATTTGAAATTTTAATAGACTGCCTGCAAGATCTCAACTGCCTTAACCTTTTTCCCAGTTGGTCTCAGTGTGTGTGTGTGTGTGTGTGTGTGTGTGTGTGTGTGTGTATAGGGGTGTGTCTGTGTGCACACCCATGTGTGTATTATATGTTGGGTATTTTAATGGAAAGCTAAGAATAAATTTTAAAAGTCAGAAACTATGTTTTCTAACAGGACGATTCCTGTTTCAAATTATCATAATGTGTTCTATTTTTTCTTATTTGGAAGCTGCCTTAGGAAATTGTATCTTAATACCCCCACCGAATTTTCAACAGATCTACTTTGAGTTAATTTTCTAGAACATTTCCATCCCATTTTCCAGTTTTCTCCCTCTATTTACTACATTCAACCAAACAGCAACAAACATACATTTTATAGACTTAATTATCCCTAAAGCTAAAAGCAATCTGAACACTTGTCCAATGCAAAGGCTAAAATTCCAAAAGCAACGATGAGTAAGCAGATGGCTGCTTACAGGGAAACACGAACAAAAATAATGCAGCCTTCTTTATACATCTTTTCTGGGCAAAATAACTCCAGGTTCTTTACCACATTATTAAAGTTATAAACTAATCCACCTTGAGGGCTTGCAAAGGCATAACAACCACAGACAGAGAGGAGAGTGGGGGAAAGAATGAAATGAGGGTGAAGAAAAGGGACGTTAGCAGAGGAGCTGGTGCGAGGCACGTGGCAGGATTCCCAAGTACATCCTCCTACTGCGTCCAGTAGGAACCACCTCCACTGAGTTTATCCTAAGTTCTTCCTCCTAGTGTCTAATAAGGCTGGATAGTAGACAAAGCAACATTCAGTTTGAGAATGGGAATGCCCTTGGCTGACATTAGGTATGAGAGGTCTCTCTACCGATTTCTTTTTCTGATTTCTAGGCTGTACTAAGCCAATCTGCCACTTTGACATGACCCTGCATCCTTCTGGTTAATAGTCATAAGGAATGCAGCATCCCCATGTAAGAACTGGAAAGTCACTGGGAATAATAGCAATTGTATACATTAGGTGCCGGTAGAGAAGTAGGAGATAGAGGGGCCCCTGGGCTGGACAGCTGATGTTTGTCAAGTGGAATCAAATTGAAGCTTTGTTCCCACCCAGACACTCCAAGGACAAAGCTAGTGGCAAAACTGAGCTGTGCTTAAGTTAAAAGATAAGATGACCTTTACTGAAGTCAAAAAAAACTTCCCTATCTTCACAAGTGCCGGAAGAATCCTTGGGGGTCAAAAAGGGAGGGGGCGCTACCCCATAAGTGTGGGCATGCACCCACAGGCCTCTGCAGTGGGATCTATCTTTACAAAATGTTGAAAACACATCTTGGGGAGGGTCCTAGGACCGACCAGTTAGGTGTGATTTTAAAAAAAAGATAATTGGCCAAAGTTAAACAAAGACCCAAGAGGACTGTCCCATACAAAGGATTTAAATAATCGCTTTACCATGCTCTTCCTCATGGGGGGGGGGGGGGNTCCTAGGACCGACCAGTTAGGTGTGATTTTAAAAAAAAGATAATTGGCCAAAGTTAAACAAAGACCCAAGAGGACTGTCCCATACAAAGGATTTAAATAATCGCTTTACCATGCTCTTCCTCATTGGGGTGGGGGGGGGTGGGGGTGGGGGATGACCCAGACCCTTTCTCTCCATGCATATATTTCTGCCTTGCTTCTGTCTTAAGCAAATTGTTTCTCTGTGTACTTTCCCATATATGATGCTGTGTCTCTAATAATAAACGTTGTAGCTGTATTTATAGTTTTTGACTCCTTGAAACATTCTTACTTTCAAATGGAAGGAAAAACAGAGCTACTTTGCTTCTGGGCTTCCCTAGTGGCTCAGATGGTAAAGAATCTTGCTGCAATGCAGGAGACCTGGGTCTGAGCCCTGGGTCAGGAAAATCCCCTGGAAAAGGGAATGGCAACTCATGCCAGTATTCTTGCCTGGAGAATCCCATGGGCAGAGGAGCCTGGTAGGCTACAGCCCATTGCATTGCAAAGAGTGGGACATGACTGAGCCACTAATACACACTTTGCTTCTAGCCTCTAGTCCCTGGTGGTCTAGCAGCTAGAATCTCTGGTTTTAATCCAGGCTACTCAGGTTCAATTTCCGGGCAGGAAACTAAGACCTCTCTTCAGATGACTGCTCTCCCTCCAAGATCAATATGATGTGGAAGAGCAGGGCTCAACAAAGTGAGACATACTCTGTTCTTTGCAAATGGCAGGCACTTGAGTATTTGCAAGTTATCTTGTTCCCCTCTTTTATATGAACCACTGGTTACACACCTAATTCTACCACTTAATGTTTATTTAGATACTCAGTTCTTTACAATTTTTGAAACATTTAGGAAATTTCCAGGGTATAGGGGGAAAAGACGTATTTCATATAATTTATCGGAGAAGGCAATGGCACCCCACTCCAGTACTCTTGCCTGGAAAATCCCATGGATGGAGGAGCCTGGTAGGCTACAGTCCATGAGGTCGTTAAGAGTCGGACACGACTGAGCGACTTCACTTTCACTTTTCATTTTCATGCATTGGAGAAGGAAATGGCAACCCACCCCAGTGTTCTTGCCTGGAGAATCCCAGGGACGGGGGAGCTTGGTGGGCTGCCGTCTATGGGGTCGCACAGAGTCGGACACGACTGATGCGACTTAGCAGCAGCAGCAGCATATAATTTATATTTTAGCCATTAAATTTTATGCTCCACTTTCAAGATTTCCGGAAAAATTATCTAAAACTAACCATATACTAAGGCAAGAAAAAAATCTCAGCCTAGAGCCAGGATACCAGTAATCCCAGCCTAGATCCGTGCCTTTAGCAAGTCATCTCTGCTTCTTGAGCTCCACGTCTCCATAAGCAAAAGCTGAAGTTTGGTTGATTCTGGGTTATAAATAAGCGTCACCCTAAATAAATCAAGCTTTGTATTGTATTGAAAGGGTGCTGCATCCAAGCCTGGTGGGAATAAGTGCAGAGTTCAATTAACAATGTCCAAAGTCAAGGACAACGAAAACATCAAGTGGTGCAGGAGCACCACCCTGGAGATGACTGCTAAGGTCTCTCCAAGGTCTAAAACCTATGTAGAATATGATCCCTGACATACCTTTAATGTCATTTTCTCCAGAAACCCTTTCTAGGGACAATGCCTTAGGGAGCACAGAATGGGGCAAGGGACACTAGTCTTACACCAAGTTGACTCTGGCCACAAGAAATTCCAAGAGAGAAACTCCAGAGATGGGGCCAAGTGAGCATGGCCCTTATAGGGAATCAGACTATGCAACCCCAAAGTTCACCATTTTGATGTAAAGATTTTTAAGTTTAGACTATTGAGAAAAAGCAGATGCCAAAAAAGCTCTCCACCCAACCCACATTTGTCTAAAAGCAGACTGACTTTTAATCACCAGAGAGAACTCTAGACCAGCCCAAGATGGCACCCAGAGGAACCTACGTAACAGACCTTACCAAAATAATCCTTCTTTTCTCTAAGTTCACCCCGCATACTTGTCTTTCCACAGTCTGCTGCCCTTGGAAGCCTAAAGCCCTTTTCTGTGCCTTGTCACCTCTCTATACGTGTATTGTTCTTTGCTCAGATGCTAACTATATAAGCCCAAGTTCTAGTCACACCTCCGAGTTATTCAGTGCTGAGTCTCTCCCAGGTATATGCATACTGCGTGTGCCATAAGCTCGGACTTTCTCTTGTTAATCTGTCTTTTGTCAGTTTAGTTTCTAGGGCCTCAGCCAGAGAATATAGGAAGTTGGAAAGAAAAGGTTTCTTTGCTTCCTCCGGGCTTCCCAGTGGAGAAAGCAATGGCACCCCACTCCAGTACTCTTGCCTGGAAAATCCCATGGATGGAGGAGCCTGGTAGGCTGTAGTCCATGGGGTCGCTAAGAGTCGGACACAACTGAGCGACTTCACTTTCACTTTCATGCTTTGGAGAAGGAAATGACAACCCACTCCAGTGTACTTGCCTGGAGAATCCCAGGAACGGGGGAGCCTGGTGGGCTGCCGTTTCTGGAGTCGCACAGAGTCGCACACAACTGGAGCGATTTAGCAGCAGCAGCAGCATCAGGCTTCTCAGAACAGGCACCCTGTTCAGGACCAAGAGCTCTGTTTCCTTCATAAGAAGTTGAGTCCCTAGGCCCTAAGAACTAAACTGACAAAAGACAGATTAACAAGGGGAAATCAGAGCTTATAGCGCACGCAGTATGCGTATACCTGGGAGAGACTCAGCACTGAATAACCGGGCCCAGCTGTTTGTCCTGGCCCCTCCCCAGACTGACTGAATTCGGATCTTTGGGCGTGGGGCCCAAGAAGCTGTGCTCCAACAAGCCCAGGTGATTCTGGTCCACCCTCACGTCTGAGGGGCGCTGTTTTAAGGAACTCCAGGCTTGCTGGCTCCTCCCCCTTGATCTGATTGGAGGATCCCAAGATACAACAAAGAATCCAAACCTTTGGTTTCCCATTGGTCACAAAAGTAGCAATACTGGCTAGGTCCTCCTGGGTCTCTCTCTGTCNGGTCGCTAAGAGTCGGACACGACTGAGCGACTTCACTTTCACTTTTCATTTTCATGCATTGGAGAAGGAAATGGCAACCCACCCCAGTGTTCTTGCCTGGAGAATCCCAGGGACGGGGGAGCTTGGTGGGCTGCCGTCTATGGGGTCGCACAGAGTCGGACACGACTGATGCGACTTAGCAGCAGCAGCAGCATATAATTTATATTTTAGCCATTAAATTTTATGCTCCACTTTCAAGATTTCCGGAAAAATTATCTAAAACTAACCATATACTAAGGCAAGAAAAAAATCTCAGCCTAGAGCCAGGATACCAGTAATCCCAGCCTAGATCCGTGCCTTTAGCAAGTCATCTCTGCTTCTTGAGCTCCACGTCTCCATAAGCAAAAGCTGAAGTTTGGTTGATTCTGGGTTATAAATAAGCGTCACCCTAAATAAATCAAGCTTTGTATTGTATTGAAAGGGTGCTGCATCCAAGCCTGGTGGGAATAAGTGCAGAGTTCAATTAACAATGTCCAAAGTCAAGGACAACGAAAACATCAAGTGGTGCAGGAGCACCACCCTGGAGATGACTGCTAAGGTCTCTCCAAGGTCTAAAACCTATGTAGAATATGATCCCTGACATACCTTTAATGTCATTTTCTCCAGAAACCCTTTCTAGGGACAATGCCTTAGGGAGCACAGAATGGGGCAAGGGACACTAGTCTTACACCAAGTTGACTCTGGCCACAAGAAATTCCAAGAGAGAAACTCCAGAGATGGGGCCAAGTGAGCATGGCCCTTATAGGGAATCAGACTATGCAACCCCAAAGTTCACCATTTTGATGTAAAGATTTTTAAGTTTAGACTATTGAGAAAAAGCAGATGCCAAAAAAGCTCTCCACCCAACCCACATTTGTCTAAAAGCAGACTGACTTTTAATCACCAGAGAGAACTCTAGACCAGCCCAAGATGGCACCCAGAGGAACCTACGTAACAGACCTTACCAAAATAATCCTTCTTTTCTCTAAGTTCACCCCGCATACTTGTCTTTCCACAGTCTGCTGCCCTTGGAAGCCTAAAGCCCTTTTCTGTGCCTTGTCACCTCTCTATACGTGTATTGTTCTTTGCTCAGATGCTAACTATATAAGCCCAAGTTCTAGTCACACCTCCGAGTTATTCAGTGCTGAGTCTCTCCCAGGTATATGCATACTGCGTGTGCCATAAGCTCGGACTTTCTCTTGTTAATCTGTCTTTTGTCAGTTTAGTTTCTAGGGCCTCAGCAAGAGAATATAGGAAGTTGGAAAGAAAAGGTTTCTTTTCTTCCTCCAGGCTTCCCAGTGGAGAAGGCAATGGCACCCCACTCCAGTACTCTTGCCTGGAAAATCCCATGGATGGAGGAGCCTGGTAGGCTACAGTCCATGAGGTCGTTAAGAGTCGGACACGACTGAGCGACTTCACTTTCACTTTTCATTTTCATGCATTGGAGAAGGAAATGGCAACCCACCCCAGTGTTCTTGCCTGGAGAATCCCAGGGACGGGGGAGCTTGGTGGGCTGCCGTCTATGGGGTCGCACAGAGTCGGACACGACTGATGCGACTTAGCAGCAGCAGCAGCATATAATTTATATTTTAGCCATTAAATTTTATGCTCCACTTTCAAGATTTCCGGAAAAATTATCTAAAACTAACCATATACTAAGGCAAGAAAAAAATCTCAGCCTAGAGCCAGGATACCAGTAATCCCAGCCTAGATCCGTGCCTTTAGCAAGTCATCTCTGCTTCTTGAGCTCCACGTCTCCATAAGCAAAAGCTGAAGTTTGGTTGATTCTGGGTTATAAATAAGCGTCACCCTAAATAAATCAAGCTTTGTATTGTATTGAAAGGGTGCTGCATCCAAGCCTGGTGGGAATAAGTGCAGAGTTCAATTAACAATGTCCAAAGTCAAGGACAACGAAAACATCAAGTGGTGCAGGAGCACCACCCTGGAGATGACTGCTAAGGTCTCTCCAAGGTCTAAAACCTATGTAGAATATGATCCCTGACATACCTTTAATGTCATTTTCTCCAGAAACCCTTTCTAGGGACAATGCCTTAGGGAGCACAGAATGGGGCAAGGGACACTAGTCTTACACCAAGTTGACTCTGGCCACAAGAAATTCCAAGAGAGAAACTCCAGAGATGGGGCCAAGTGAGCATGGCCCTTATAGGGAATCAGACTATGCAACCCCAAAGTTCACCATTTTGATGTAAAGATTTTTAAGTTTAGACTATTGAGAAAAAGCAGATGCCAAAAAAGCTCTCCACCCAACCCACATTTGTCTAAAAGCAGACTGACTTTTAATCACCAGAGAGAACTCTAGACCAGCCCAAGATGGCACCCAGAGGAACCTACGTAACAGACCTTACCAAAATAATCCTTCTTTTGTCTAAGTTCACCCCGCATACTTGTCTTCCCACAGTCTGCTGCCCTTGGAAGCCTAAAGCCCTTTTCTTGTGCCTTGTCACCTCTCTATACGTGTATTGTTCTTTGCTCAGATGCTAACTATATAAGCCCAAGTTCTAGTCACCCCTCCGAGTTATTCAGTGCTGAGTCTCTCCCAGGTATATGCATACTGCGTGTGCCATAAGCTCGGACTTTCTCTTGTTAATCTGTCTTTTGTCAGTTTAGTTTCTAGGGCCTCAGCCAGAGAATATAGGAAGTTGGAAAGAAAAGGTTTCTTTNGTTAGTTAGTTAGTGTTAGTCACTCAGTCGTGTCTGACTCTTTGCAACCTCATGGACTGTAGCCCTCTAGGCTCCTCTGTCCATGGAATTCTCCAGGCAAGAATACTGGAGTATGTTGTCATGCCCTGCTCCAGGGGATCTTTCTGACCCAGGGATCAAACCTGGTCTCCGACACTGCAGGCAAATTCTTTACTATCTGAGCTACCAAGGAAACCCATGGGTTACTAGGGAACCCACGATTTGCAGTTGACATCTGAGTCTTACGGGACTCAGCCCTTAACTTATGGGGTCTACTCTAACGCAGAGCAGTTAATGGCAGAGTTGAATTCAACTGTAGGATACCCAGATGGTGTCCTCAGAGAATTGCTTGGTGTGGAAAACCCACACATTTCAACATTTGATGTCAGAAGTGTTGTGAGTAGAAACAGTTTTCATTCAATGCCTCGTAACACAGAACTCAAAAGCCCTGGCAGAAGTCAAAACTCTTGGCTTTCTGTCTATTTCCATTTGAAAGAAAACTGACTATGCCATATTCCTCTTAAATATATGCAGAGAAAATTTAAAAGCTGCCTAAATCACATTACCATTAGAAATGGCTGCTCTGGATTTCTTTATCAGAAAATAGACCTAAAAAAAAAAAAAAAAAGAATTTCAAATTTGGATTGCTGAAGAAAAAGGAGAATATGAAATTTCATTGTGTTATCTCAACTACTTTCCTCCCTAATAAAACTCTTCTTCAGAATCCCATCCATATTTTAATATTTGAGTTTAAATTAATGTAAACTAATTTAAGTGTGAATCAAATGAGGTGACTGAAAATTCAGATTCAGATCAAGAAATTTACAAGAAAGATGGACACTGTCTGGTATATGGAAAGCTAACTGAGAAGGTATAACCAGAGAGACAAAACTAAAGAGCAGGATATGTACAAATACACATACATGTACAGCATCATCAATGGACATGAGCTTGAACAAGCTCCAGGAGATGGTGAAGGACAGGGGAGCCTGGAGTGCTGCATCCACGGGGTCGCAAAGAGCTGGACATGGCTGAGCTAGTGAACAACAATGTATACAGAATATATACACAGATTTTTTTTTTTAACTGGATTTTGTGATTGTGANCAGGAGATGGTGAAGGACAGGGGAGCCTGGAGTGCTGCATCCACGGGGTCGCAAAGAGCTGGACATGGCTGAGCTAGTGAACAACAATGTATACAGAATATATACACAGATTTTTTTTTTTTAACTGGATTTTGTGATTGTGAGACTTGGCAAGTTTGAAATTCATAGGAACAGCAGGCTGGAAACTCAGGCTGGATACTAGCCTTGAAGCAGAATTTCTTCTCCAGGAAATCTCAATTTTTGCTCTTAGGACCTTCAACTGATTGGGTAGGGCCCACTTCACGACCTCCTTGACTTAAAGTCAGCTGAATGTGGATGTTACTAATGTTTACAGAAACACCTCCACAGCAACACTTAGACTAAGTACCATATCCTAGCCAAGTAGACATGCAAAATTAACTATCATCACAGGCTTAGCAGAAGCCAGTAATTCATTTCAAACATTCCCCCCATGCCATATCCAGTCAAGTGAATTATTTGGCAAGGTACATAGATCATAAAAATGAATTTGATTAACCATGCCCTCGATTTCATTCATTTTTACCAATATACTTGTAACGTTACATGTATGCAAGTGTGTATACATATATGTGTGTACATATACACATACACAAATACATATATATGACCCAGGCATCCATTTACACACACACACACACACACACACACACACACTGATGCTCTCAAGTGTGTTTGCTCCATACAGCATGACAACTATAGTTAATAATACTGTATTGCATATTTGAAAATTGCTAAGAGAGAGTAGGTCCTAAAATTTCTCATCACAAAAAAATTTATTTTGTAACTATGATTGGGGATGGGTGTGAACTAGGCTTATTGTGATGATCTTTCACATTATATACAAATATCAAACCAGTACGTTGTACACTTGAAACTAATACAATGTTCTATGTCCCTTATACCTCAGTAAAAAATGTGTTTGCTGCAAAACTCTTTTCCCGCTCATCTCCTCCCCAAACTGGCTATATTTTAAGTGAACATTTTAAATTACTTTTCTATGGATGATGCTTTTGAGTGCATTACATCTCCACTTTTTCTTTGTTATAATGATACTTAACTTGCATTTTTCATTTCAAACAATTATGTAGTTGTTCAGAGCCTAGAAAACTAATCGGCTCCCTGACTGTCCCTCAGTCATCAATGACTTTGCTATACTGAGATGCAAAAAGACGGACACTGCTATTTCACATCTAAGCTGTGACTACAATGCCCCAGGATGCTTAGTGTGATTTTAATCTCTTATTTAATCACCGTGGCTGCTAGGCTGCTAAGTCACTCCAGTCGTGTCCGACTCTATGTGACCCCATAGACAGCAGCCCACCAGGCTCCCCTGTCCCTGGGATTCTCCAGGCAAGAATACTGGAGGGGGTTGCCATTAATGTGTCTTAAAATAAAAACACTACACAAGAAAATCAGTTCCTGCTTCTCCATGATAAACACAGGCCAGACTGCAATTACGCGTTATTACTAAAGTTAAAGCACAGTGAGACTTAATAATTTCTGGTATTTGGGGAGGGTTTGTTTTTAGAGTGAAAAAATACCAGTGGAACTCCCTGCTTAACCATTCTTCATCTGTTTGTTTTCTCCAGACTTTATTATGATCATTCTGCTAGATAATGCCTGGGATAAGCCATAACTCAGAGTGATTTAATTAGTTTTAATGATAACACCTGCCCATGCTTGGTCCTTCTGGAGATTCATTGCAACATTAGGGCATAAATTGGCAAATGTCTACAATAGGGAATGCCTGGTTATAACTCTCACCTCTGGAATCTCATAAAATCAAAGAAATATCACCAGCCTCTTCCATCTTAAGATTCCAATGCATTAGTCTCCCTCTACCTCCTGCCAGGTGACGAATGACACTTTCTCCCGGTCCAGCTGATGATACTCAACAAACTGACATTGTCTCAGAAACAAACTTCCCTGTTTTTTCCCCAAAACACGTTTCTCTCCTCTGAATTGGTATTTACATAAGTCCTTTTCATTAGTATAAGAAGCATTCTAGTACAGACACAACCTAACTCTGTTTGCCTCTGAGCTGTTCTGAAGAAAACCCAATAGCTTGTCTGCCTCAGTGCTCAAGAATGAACATGTAATTCTTTTTGGTTCATCAAGCAATGGTTCAGATATTCAGAAGTTTTGTTTAACAATTCAGTTATTTTATTTATTTCCACTTGATCTGGAAAATAACTAATGAGAGCCTATTGCAAAGCCAATATTTAGAAAGATTTACCAGTTGAAACAATGTTTGTCTATGGTTTTAAGGAACTAACTAACCAAAGGATTGGGAACTCATATACACCCGTGACTGATTGATGTCAATGTATGGCAAAACCAAAACAGTATTGTAAAGCAAAATAAAGTAAAAATAAAAATTTTTTAAATAAATAAAAACAGAATGGTTCCAGAAACCCTTAAGATAAGTATATACTGTTCTAACAAGGACAAACTATTATCCGGTTTTGCTCAAAGCTGTTACATTTGTTCTATGTTCAGCCCCTCTACCCCAGAGAGATACATCAGTAAATCAAAAGAAGCAAAATATCAGAAAGTCAGTTTTATGACAGACCTGAAAGACAATGTAACTTCCAAATATTTTTTCACAAAATTTTAAGCCTTTTTCAGGTTGGTCATAGTTGCATGTATACAATCTTTTTTTTTTTTTCATTTCACTTTAGTAACTCATGAGCCATCCACATTCCTGGAAACCATAGAGAGACATAAAAAGTTCTTCATTTGTAGTTATCAATATATCAGTATGAAAATTATCTGAACAATAATCTACATTTTCTAGAACAGTCTCCTGTGTAATACTGGGGGATAAGATACAGGTATAATATTTACAAATAATTGTGCTGTGCTAAGTTGCTTCAGTCATGTCTGACTCTTTGAGACCCTATGGACTGTGGCCCACCAGACTCCTCTGTCCATGGGATTCTCCAGGCAAGAATACTGGAGTGGGTTTCATGACCTCCTCCAGGGGATCTTCCTGGAGGAAGACCCAGGAATCAAACCCAAGTCTCTTACCTCTCCTGCATTGGCAGGTGGGTTCTTTACTACTAGTGCCACATGTTCAGTTCAGTTCAGTTGCTCAGTCGTGTCCGACTCCTTGCAACCCCATGAATTGCAGCACGCCAGGCCTCCCTGTCCATCACCAACTTCCGGAGTTCACTCAGACTCACATCCATCGAGTCAGTGATGCCATCCAGCCATCTCATCGTCTGTCGTCCCCGTCTCCTCCTGCCTTCAATCTTTCCCAGCATCAAGGTCTTTTCCAATGAGTCAGTTCTTCACATCAGGTGGCCAAAGTATTGGAGTTTCAGCCTTCCAAAGAACATCCAGGACTGATCTCCTTTAGGATGGACTGGTTGGATCTCCTTGCAGTCCAAGGGAACTCGCAAGAGTCTTCTCCAACACCACAGTTCAAAAGCATCAATTCTTCGGCTTTCAGCTTTCTTTATAGTCCAACTCCCACATCCATGGAAAAACCATAGCCTTGACTAGACAGAACTTTGTTGGCAAAGTAATGTCTCTGCTTTTTAATATGTTGTCTAGGTTGGTCATAACTTTCCTTCCAAGGAGTAAGCGTCTTTTAATTTCATGGCTGCTATCACCATCTGCAGTGATTTTGGAACCCAGAAAAATAAAAGTTTCCCTATCTATTTGCCACAAAGTAGTGGGACTGGATGCCATGATCTTCGTTTTCTGAATGTTGAGCTTTAAGCCAACTTTTTCACTCTCCTCTTTCACTTTCATCAAGAGGCTTTTCAGTTCTTCTCTTCCTGCCATAAGGGTGGTGTCATCTCCATATCTGAGGTTATTGATATTTCTCCTGGCAATCTTGATTCCAGCTTGTGCTTCCTCCAGCCCAGCATTTCTCATGATGTACTCTGCACATAAGTTAAATAAGCACAGTGACAATATACAGCCTTGATGTACTCCTTTTCCTATTTGGAACCAGCACCACATGGGAAGCCCCCATTTACAAATAATTAGCTGGTAATTTTCAACAGTTGATTTGTTGTGTCCAGCTCTTTATGACCCCATGGACTGCAGCACACCAGGCTCTTCTGTCCTCCAATATCTCCTGGAGTTTGCTCAAATTCATGTCCATTGAGTCAGTGATGCTACCTAACCATCTCATCTTCTACAGACCCAAATATTGTGTATCACAATGATTTTTGCTGAAAGATTTCAGCAAAGAAACACAGCTAGTGATGGGGAACCTCATACAAGTTTGAGTGGCTGGGGTTGACCATTCTTTAGGCGTACATAGAAATGTTCACCAAAAAACGGGTAGTTGGTATCCTCCTAAAAAACCATGAAAGATCAAAAGGAATGCATTGAAAGCATCATTAAATACTGGAGGAAAGAAGAGAAGAAGGGAGTGAGAGAGGCGGAGAAAAGTATAAGAGCATCTTTTGTATGGTCATGGGAGGAAATCCATGACCACTTTTGCATTTTTGAAAATAAAATTCAGGATGACATTAAGCAAGGGGAAAACATTTCTTATTAAAAGGAAATAAAGAATGAAAATCCCATGCCTGCCCCAGAACAAGCAGCTACTTCTCTAAGTCTTAGGCTTCAAGGACCCAAGTGTCAAGTTGGAGTCTTGCTTTCTGCCTCTAGAGAGAGGTTAACAGAGAAGAGAAAATAAAAATGAATATTAAAAAGGCACAAGTAAATGAAAAGGGCCACCCCACAAGAATCAAATCCAATCAAAGAAAAGCTGAAAGCTTCCAGAAAACCAACTCAAAGTTTCTATTTAAAATAAAATTAGATTAGGACTATCTTGGACAGCAAGGAGATCAGTCAATCCTAAAGGATATCAACCCTGAATATTCATTGGAAGGACTGATGCTTAGTGACATGACTGAACAGCAATGACTAAATACAGATTTCCAATAAGCTTATCTGATATATTTTAAAGAAGTGTCAAAGGTTAGTAAATCTGGCTATTCCCATCCCTCCCCTCCACTTCCCCAACAGGCTTCCAGCTCCCCTTCGATCTTCCAGTAACTACTTCCCAAGCCTCCTGCCTCAGGGCCTTCTACATGCCTCTCCTCCACCTGCCAATCTGACCACATCACTCCCCAGTGGAAATCTTCACTGCCATCTCAGCAGCCTCAGCATCTACACCAAGCTCCTGGTATTGGGGTACATCTCTCCAACAGGTACTGAGTGTTAGCTTTCAGTCCCACAGGAAGCTGAAGAGTAAACAGCACATCTTCCTGAAGCTGTAATTTCACTTAAAAATTAAGGAGGGAAAAATTCATTGTTAATGCGTATAGATGGGGAAACAGTGTCAGACTTTATTTTGGGGGGCTCCAAAAATCACTGCAGATGGTGACGGCAGCCATGAAATTAAAAGACGCTTACTCCTTGGAAGAAAAGTTATGACCAACCTTGATAGTATATTGAAAAGCAGAGACATTACTTTGCTAACTAAGGTTCGTCTAGGCAAGGCTATGGTTTTTCCTGTGGTCAGGTATGGATGTGAGAGTTGGACTGTGAAGAAGGCCGAGGGCCAAAGAATTGATGCCTTTGAACTGCGGTGTTGGAGAAGACTCTTGAGAGTCCCTTGGACTGCAAGGAGAATCAACCAATCCATTCTGAAGGAGATCAGCCCTGGGATTTCTTTGGAAGGAATGATGCTAAAGCTGAAACTCCAGTACTTTGGCCACCTCATGCGCAGAGTTGACTCACTGGACAAGACTCTGATGCTGGGAGGGATTGGGGGCAGAAGGAGAAGGGGACAACAGAAGATGAGATGGCTGGATGGCATCACTGACTCGATGGATATGAGTCTGAGTGAACTCTGGGAGTTGGTGATGGACACGATTCATGGGGTCGCAGAGTCGGACACGACTGAGCGACTGAACTGAACTGAACTGAACCATGAAGCTGGGCTTCCCAGCTGACGCCAGTGGTAAAGAAGCCGCCTGCCAATGCAGGAGACGAGTTTGATCCCTGGATCAGGAAGATCCCCTGGAGAAGGAAATGGCAATCCACTATAGTATTTTTGCCTGGAGAGTTCCATGGACAGAGGAGTCTGGTGGGCTACAGTCCATGAGGTCACAAAGAGTCAGACACGATTGAGCTACTAACATACATAACATACATTCCTTGCCTTGTGGACCTCCCTCCCCCACCTGATCCCGCCCCACTAGCTCATCCCAGGGCGCCACGCTGAGCACCTGTGCTACAGAGCAGCCTCCTGCTAGCTGTCTTTTTTGCACATGATACTTGTCATTCTTGATCTATCTCCTGCCCACCTCCCTCAGTTCCATTTCTCGCTTGCCCACCCTGATCCTTTACCCACTGATAACACTGGAGTTAACTGTAGCTCTTCTGATCAGAGCTGTTCTCTCATACCCCTATGCTTTCCAGGTCCTTTTGTCTCTGCTTGACATGTTCTTCTTTAACTTGCTAACTTGACAAACAATTTCCCTGATGATAAGGTGGCTTCTCATTGTGCCTTCACCTTGAAAGAAAACATTCTGGCCATACGATTGATTTGCCTGACACCCCTTCACAATGACGCTCCTCAGTGTAAATTCATAAAGACTCTGCTTTGGTAGATCAGCCTTTGTGCGCCTGGTCAATATGAGTCACCCTGACAGGCAGTCACTCAGGAGGCTGCCCACACCAGGGGTTTTCATTCACACAGCTGATGCCCACGGGCTCCATCTGGTGAGGAGCAGCAGATATCCTGTGAGCCATGGTGAAACAGCCAACCCAGTAACCTTCCTTCCCTGGGCAACGAACCATCCCAATATCATTCTTTTGGCCAGGCTAGAGGCCCGGTTTCCCATGAATATCAAGGAAAATCTCAACAAGTGAATTATCTGATGAGCCAGGCAGCTCCAATTCAAAACCAATAACAGAGATTTCATCATTCTATACATCAATGAGAGAAGGGCCATGCCCGTCTGTGTACTTTCATTCTCTCACTCAGCATGGAGCTTTGAGTACTGTGTGTCAGGCGGTGTGTGTGTGTGTTTAATAAAGCAAACACAATTTATGCCCTCACTGTGGCTCATTCAATCTAACACCTTGACCTCTCCAATGAAGAGCCATCTTTCCTAAACAATCTTTTGTTCACCAAGCTGCCTCCAACTGCAAACTCAAACAAGGCAAAAAAATATGAGAGAAGCAAGTACAACAGACTTTGAGCAAGAATCCTGACAATTCATTGTTTCAGGCAACTGGCAGAAACAGTGACAACTTCCCAGCCTCCACCCATCCTGGTCAGGAACACCATTTCTAAAGCTCCATCACTGTAACACACGATGCTGGAGTAACACAGAATACAAACAGCCTGCTGTGAGCAATGATCTTCAACTTGACTCATGTCTAGCCTGAGTCATCGGCTGCATTTTGCTTTATGAAGCAGTGAAATGTCTGAGGATGTCCCCTTGCTTTTAGAGTGAATTTTTAACGCATCTTCGGAAAGGAAGGCTTTGTCAGTTCTGTTTATACTCTTGACCACTTTGGGGAGGAGAGAAACGGCAGCTATAGAAGCACATAACTCAAGGTAAAAAGATCCAGAGGGGGAAGATAAAACTCAGGGATGAGGTTCTGCTTTTTGCGAGTGATCAAGACAGATTTAACGCCTCTGCCCAAACACAGCGATTGCCAAGTGCAACAGTGATCCCAAGCTTGCATCAGAGTTGATAGCCTAAGCTACATATTTTCAGTCCCACCTGAGCAAGCAAAAGTAATAAATGGTGATTATCATGGAGACATTATGCTTAGAGCTTAGTCTCTTGTCTACACTGCATCTGCTTCAAGAAGAACGAATATTTTTTTTTAAATCCTCAGTCTCATCAGTAATCATGGACATGCAAATTAACAC
>SJYW01033092.1:19486-47142 GCA_006410735.1 Raphicerus campestris
TTGGCTTAAAGCTCAACATTCAGAAAACGAAGATCATGGCATCCGGTCCCATCACTTCATGGGAAATAGATGGGGAAACAGTGGAAACAGTGTCAGACTTTATTTTTTGGGGCTCCAAAATCACTGCAAATGGTGATTGCAGCCATGAAATTAAAAGACGCTTATTCCTTGGGAGAAAAGTTATGACCACCCTAGATAGCATATTCAAAAACGGAGACATTACTTTGCCGACTAAGGTCCGTCTAGTCAAGGCTATGGTTTTCCTGTGGTCATGTATGGATGTGAGAGTTGGACTGTGAAGAAGGCTGAGCACCGGAGAATTGATGCTTTTGAACTGTGGTGCTGGAGAAGACTCTTGAGAGTCCCTTGGACTGCAAGGAGATCCAACCAGTCCATTCTGAAGGAGATCAACCCTGGGATTTCTTTGGAAGGAATGATGCTGAAGCTGAAACTCCAGTACTTTGGCCACCTCATGTGAAGAGTTGACTCATTGGAAAAGACTCTGATACTGGGAGGGATTGGGGGCCGGAGGAGAAGGGGACGACAGAGGATGAGATGGCTGGATGGCATCACGGACTCAATGGACGTAAGTCTGAGTGAACTCCAGGAGTTGGTGAAGGACAAGGAGGCCTGGCGTGCTGCGATTCATGGGGTCGCAAACAGTCGGACACGACTGAGCGACTGAACTGAAATGAACTGGATTACTTTCTTTTGGTTGGTGTTTTATCTCATAATAGAGTTTGTTTCCGTTTACTAACAAGAAACTATGCCTCTCTGTCCTTTCGGCAGTGTCCCTGGAATTGCATCTTTATCAGCGTGGTGGTGGAGCTGTTAAACTGCTTAGTTGTCCGACTCTTTGTGACCCCCTGGACTGTAACCTGCTAGACTTCTCTGTCCTCCACTATTTTCTGGAATTTACTCAAGTTTGTCGGGAGCCGCGTTAGGCATTACTGACAAAATGGAGACGTGGCCCCGACCTCCTCTCTGTCCCGCAGGCGTGGACCCGGGATGAAGGAGTTGGCCTTGTGATTCTCAGTTGGTTTTTCCTCTCCCTGGCTGAGTTGACTGAAAAGGAATATTAAGGTGCTTGTTGTTCTTGAGAGGAGTATGAGAAGGCACAAAGCCTTCTGTGGCTGTGCTCAGAAAATTATTCATGAAGTTAGTCAGTGACATTTGTTCAAGAACTTTTACAAAAGAGTGTTCCAGGATGAGCACCTAGGCCGCATCTCGAGGCCATGGGAGGGACTGCTGTCTGAGGCCTGTTTGTGAGGAGAATGTTTCTGGCGAACGAGTTTACTGTATTTAGGGCTTAGGAATAATTAAAATAGTTAGAAGTTAAAGATTTAAGGCATGTTGTAATGTTAGTATATTGGACTATAGCTTATAGAGGTTAGGAATTTTAGAGATACTATAGGTAGAAGCCTTTTTAAGAGAGAGTGAGCTCAGGATGTTAGGGACAAACAGGATTTAGAAAGATAAGAAGTAAACTGAGGAATGTAGCATGAGTTACAGTGTAATCACAAGTTAACTATAGGACACATAAAAGGAAGGAGATAATAGCTGGTAAAGCTGATTCTGAGAGAATCGCTGAAGCAGGAAGTCTGAAGGGCGGCAATCATTTGTGGAGATAATAAATCTGGGTGAGGGGCATCTGAAAATGTCAAACCTCTGACCTAATGTTTTTGTAAAAGCATAAGTGAGAATTTTAAACTTGGAATAAACAGGCAGTCCAAGAAAACTAGGAGACTGTCTTGTTTCTCGCTGACACGGCTCACCCCTTCAGGTTGAATCCCTGGCCGCTGGAGCGGGAGTCTGGCACCAATTTGTGTCCTTGGAGTTGGTGGTGCCATCCAACCACCTCATCCTCTGCCGCCCCCTCTCCTTCTGCCTTTAGTCTCTCCCAGCATCAGGGTCTTTTCCAATGAGTCAACTCTTCTCATCAGGTAGTCAAAGTATCGGAGTTTCAGCTTTAGCATCAGTCCTTCCAATGAATATTCAGGACTGATTTCCTTTAGGGTGGACTGGTTGGACCTCCTTGCAGCCCCAGGGGCTCTCAAGCGTCTTCTCCAGGAGCACAGTTTGAAAGCGTCAGCTCTTCAGCGCTCAGCTTTCTGTATGGTCCAGCTCTGCCACGTGTTCATGACAACTGGGAAATGAGAGCTTTGACTGTAGGGACATTTGTCAGCAAAGTGATCTCTGATCTCTAATACACTGTCTATATTTGTCATAACTTTCTTCCAAGGAGCAAGCATCTTTTAATGTTATGGCTGCGTCACCATCTGCAGTGATTTTGGAGCCCTCAAAATAAAGTCTGCCCGTTTCCACTGTTTCTCCTTCTATTGGCCATGAAGTGATGGGGCCGAACGCCATGGTCTCACTGAGCTTCAAGTCACTTCTTCTGCTCTTTGACCCTCATCGAGAGGCTCTTCAGTTCCCCTTCACTTTCTGCCATCAGAGTGGTATCATCTGTATATCTGAGGTTGTTGATATTTCTTCTAGCAAAGTTATTAGGGTGGTCCTACCTTAAAAGAGTTGGAGATTAATCAGTATCATGACTCTCTTCCCAAACAGTGTGCCGACCTGTATGTTGGCTTGGCCGGGCTGTGTGCCCAGCTGCTTGGTCAGACGTCAGTCTGGATATTGTGAAGACAGTTTTAAGATGAGATTAGCATTTATCCACAGACCTTGAGTAAAGCAGGTCACCCTCCCCATGTGGGAGGGTCTCACCTGACCAGCTGAAGTCCCAGGCCACAGGACACGGACGTCCCCCACGGAAGAGGCCTTTGGACCGGAGCTGCAGCCTCAGGCC
Organism: Raphicerus campestris; assembly: GCA_006410735.1. Lineage (NCBI taxonomy): Eukaryota > Metazoa > Chordata > Mammalia > Artiodactyla > Bovidae > Raphicerus > Raphicerus campestris. The sequence goes on from SJYW01033092.1 coordinate 22,296, forward strand.
GTCCCTGGGTGCCCACCTGCTAGTCGGCCCTGTTAATGCTGGGCTGACCATGTCCCCACAGTCATCTGGGCCAGTTCCTTAGGGTCAGCTCTGTGTCCCCTCTGCCAGGACAGCGCCGCTCCCCTGAGAGCCTGGGCCTGGGCCCTGCCCCTTGGGCGCCGTCCCCTGCTCCTGGTTGCTGAGTCTGGAGTGTGCCCCAGCGCCGTGACGCTCCCCAGCCCTGGAGGTGCTGCTGTTGTTACCGCCGTGTGAGCCCGTGTCTGACCAGACTCAGCCACACTGCGGGCCCGTCTCTGACCTGGTGCCACAGCCCTGCCTTTAGAGCTTCCTGTGGTCTGGGGAGGCAGGTGGCTGCGCGGCGTGGGCTTTCTTAGCCCGAGCGTGTGTGCACTCGCCTCTGCGGTGGTTTCTCCACGGTGAACTGTGAGACTCTGGTCTGACAGTCCCCTTCTCTGCAGAGTGCAGGCGTCGCTGATGGCTGCTGGCAGGCTGGGGGCCAGCGGTGCTCCACGGAGAGAAATCCGCTCTCAGATCTGTCCCTTGTCCTGGGGTTCCTTGACTCCTCTCAGCCCTGTCTAGCTGGGTCAGGGTCTGTCAGCTGGAGTCCGTGGGCTCTGCCTTGGGACACCGCTCCCCTGTTGTCGCTGCGGATACCGGCTCCCCGTCCCCTGGGGCGTCCCCGCGGGCTCACGGCGCGCCCCCTCTCCCGTCCGTGGCCCCGGCCTCTGCGTGCTTGTCTGCTCTGCATTCCACTACATCTCTCTCTGCTCGTTGACATTTCAGTGACCTTCTTTTTCGTTTCCAGAAGATAGACCTGGATGTTTAAAAGCGCTCTCTGGTCCGTGTTTTGTACATTTTCTCTCGTATTTCTTTAAGCACACAAGCCGTTTATCTTCTCTTTTTGGAAGTCGCTGCATCGCAGGTCCTCGTGGGTCTTGGTCTTCACGGCTTCCTTTCTGTGTGTTTGTGATGTTTGCCTTAGGCTTTGTGTGTGTGTGTGTGTGTGTGTGTGTGTGTGTGTGTGTGTGTCTCAGGCTGTTATCTGTGGGGATTACTGGGGCCTGAGTTGGAGGCAGTTTGCGTGCGCAAGGCGTGTGGAGGGCCCTGGCGTGCGCAGGGCCGTGTGGCTCCCCCAGGCCCTGAAGGGGGCTGCTGGTGTCAGTGATTATCAGAGGAGCCCAGCTTCTCTCTCTGCAGGGCTTCCCTTGTTTTCAGAGCCTTCACCCCGACTGTGTTGTGGGAACCACGTTTGGTGGGAGACAGGTCCCTGGTTTGCTCCCTACATTTGACAGACGTGCATGGAGCAGGGGGCATAAGAAGTCTCAGGTCATAGGGTCAGTGGTCCAAGGTCACTGGGTCAGAGGCTGTAGGTCACCCGGTCAGAGGCCTCCTGGGTGCTGGAGGACCTGGGTCTGTGGCGGCCTCAGTGGTCCAGCTGGGCTCGCGCAGGTTGGGCAGATGTTTGTCTGTCTCAGGCGGGGGCCCTCAGTGAGGCGATGCTGTGCAGGTGGGGTGGGGGGCTCGGGAAAACTCAGAGAGAAATGTGTGTGTGGCCAGGGGCGCTGTGAACCCTGGAGGAGGGGAGTGACCACCCCCAGGTCAGCAGCCAGTGGTGTGAAGGGCGGTGGGGTGGGGCTGGGGGCTCTTGGGAGTGGGGGCTTTGGGGAGGAGAGGGCCTCAGGGGGCAGAGGAGGCCCTGCTGACCTGCGCATCCTTGCCCTTCCAGGGGATGGGAACCTGCACCTCAACGTGACAGCCGAGACCTTCAGCGCGTCCCTGCTGGGCGCCCTGGAGCCCTACGTGTATGAGTGGACGGCGGGGCAGCGGGGCAGTGTCAGCGCCGAGCACGGCCTGGGCTTCAAGAAGAAGGACGTCCTCGGCTACAGCAAGCCCCCCGAGGCGCTGCAGCTCATGAGGCAGCTCAAGGCCCTCCTGGACCCCAAGGGCATCCTGAACCCCTACAAGATGCTGCCCACCCACGCCTGATGGCTGCCTGCAGCCAGCCTGGGGGCCTCCATCTTGTCTTGGTGTTGCCCGTGGGGTGGGCCCGCAGAGCCTGCAGCAAGTCCATCCACTATGCCTGCCTGCTGGACAGACACTCCATCCCTCTGCAGGTCCTGGACAGGCCGGGTGGGCACATGGTTCTGCCCACTCGGGGTCGACCAGGTCACCCCTGCTTGCCTGTGGCCCGTGGGATCCTGCCTTGTGGGGTACATCCCTGAGAGGGTGGTTATCCCACTGGCCCCTCGTCTTGGTGCAAGCCTCTGAGGGGCCTCAGGCAGAGGGGATGAACTCCACGTGGGTCACAGGGCAGAGGCGGGTCCATTCGCGCTCTGACCAGCAGAGCTGAGACATCGGGCACTTTCTGGATGACGGCTGGTCCCCTTTGAGCCAGCGGAGCAGGCGTGTCCACCCTGGGCATGTCGCAGCCCTGTTTGCTGGAAGGCCTGGCGGTTCAGAAGCCAGCTGCCCGTTTCTCGCACTTGTGACGCGTCCATGGAGATGTCTTTCCGGTTCTGCCCTGACCACAAACGTCAGTAGTGCTGGGTGAGAAGCCCCGCCAGCCACAGGCATCCTGTCACCCCTAGCGGGTGCTCCCCTGGGGCAGCTGCTGGGGCTTGGAGACGATCTGAGAGGCTGCACTCGCCTTCTTTCTGGTTCTGTGAGCTTCCAATAAAAGTGTAATTAACCAGCATCCTCTCCTCCCTTTTGTTCCTAGGAAAGTGGCCTCACAAGCTGGGTGAAGGGCCTGTGTACCACGTTCTTGAGTGCTGGAAATTCAAGGCCCTGGGGCCTGACCACCCGTGTGTAGGGGCATCCCTGCCCCGGCCCCTGGCCCCACGCCATGTCCCCCGTCCAGCACTGTGTGACTGGGAGGCCCGCCTCATCGGGCCCCTGAGGTGTGGCCTCTCGTGGCTTCCTAAAGTTGCCAGAGGTGGTCAGGTCCTGTTTGCAGCGTGCAGTGGGGAACTTTGTGGTGCAGAGAGATTTCCCATAAGAAGTGTTAGGACTCAGCAAATTTATTTTAGAGAATTAAAGTAAAATGCATGAATTATTAGAAGGCTTAACTATTGGAGGCATTTTCTGCTATAGCAACAGAGGGGCTTTGAGGAGGTGGCTTAGTGACTGGGTTGGGAGGGAGCAATGGCAGGGGAAACCCCTACTTCCTTGCAGGACAAAGCTGGCCCACCCGAATGTCGAAAAGTGGAGCAGCAACCACTGGCCCTGCAGTTTGCCACTGGGGCTCACCCTGCAGTGTTGACCTGTGTACACACACTTGGCACACAAGTGCACACACAGCACACGGGCACACACGGCACACGGGCACGCACGGCACATGGGCATGCACACGGCTCACAGGCACAACGGCACACTGGCATGCACATGGCACACAGGTATGCACATGGCTCACGCCACACGGCTCACGGATATGCACATGGCACACGGGCATGCACATGGCTCACGCCACACGGCTCACGGGCATGTACACGGTTCACGGGCACACACGGAACACGGGCACACACGGCTCACGGGCACACACGGCTCATGGACACACACGGAACACGGGCACACACGGCTCACGGGCATGCACATGGCACACGGGCATGCACATGGCTCACGCCACACGGCTCACGGGCACACATGGCAGTGAGCTGTGCCCCCAGGCTGTGCACGGAGCACTGTGTGCATCTGGGGTCAGCCAGCGGCTGGTCGCTGGCCCTGTGACTGGTGAGGAGGAGGCAAGTGTGGCCCTTGAGGCCCTTGGGGAGAGGAGGGGACGGAGGGCCGCTCACTGCTTCTTCTAAGTAAGGACACTGACCCTTGGACACCACTTCCAACAGAACCTTCCTGTGTGGAGGCCGTGGCTGGGACTCACTTTGTGGAGGGTCTGGAGGTGGGGTCCAGTGGGGAGGAGACGTCGTTGTCTATACTTCGCGAGGCTTTGCCTTCTTTTTCTGGCGGGAGCAGGTACAGTCGTGTTATCAAACCTGGACGTGCCAGGCACAGGCTGACTCGGGTCCCACAGCTCCGCTGGGCTGGATGGCTGAGTCAGCCCTGGGCTGCAGCCCACCCTCAGCTGGCTCCAAAGGGGCCATGAGCCTGGCCCCCAGTGCCATGGCTGGCTGGAGGCCCCCTGCTTGGTCAGGGCCCCCTGGCTGTGGAAGGGGTGTGTCCTGGGGAAGATGGGTGTTCTCCTTGGGGGGGTCTTGGCTCAGCAAGACTTCAGGGCACTGGCCAGGGGCCTGTATCCAGGCCCCAGGCCCCGAGAGGGTCAGGTCACCTGTGAGAGCCTTCCTGGACTGGGGGCTCTGGGCCACCCAGGAGCTCTGGGCCCTTCCTGCCTCACTGGCTCCAGTAGCAGGCTCCGTCCCCTTCCTGCCGTCCCAGGCTCGGCCCGCGGCCCACGGGGCTGCCGGAGCACCTTGGGGCTGGTCTCTGGGCCCCAGCCTCCATTGGGCAGCCCTGCAGCTCGGCCTCTGACTCTGAAAGCTGGGCTGCAGCCTGGTATTTCCCACCTGTTTCAAGGTTGGGACAGGAGGTGGCAGAGGCTGTGTGCCCTGGGAGGCAGGCTCGCATCAGGCGTCTACTGCTGGGGAACCCCAAAAGTGGAGGTGACCCCTAGGGTGGGGAGCGGTGACCCCGAGTGTGGGGGCGACCCCGAGGGTGGGGGGCATGATGAAGGTGGGGTCAACCCCGAGGGTGGGGGGCATGATGAAGGAGGGGGTGACCCCAAGGGTGGGGGTGCAAGAGTGGGGGTCTTGTTCCTGGGCTCACGGCTGCTGGAGTGGGGGCTGCCGTCCTCTCTGCCCACCCCCCGGCTGGTGGCGGCTCACGTCCCCCCCCGGCTGGTGGCGGCTCACATCTGCCTCTGAGCCCCCGGCTCCTCTGTGCTTTGGCGCGTCTCAGTGGACAGTGTCCTGGAGTCAGTGAAACAAGAGGGAGGGTGCCAGGCAGCCTGGACTGTGAGAGGCCCACCTTCCAGACCAGATGGAAGCCCTGTGTCTAGCAGGAGAGACCCCCCCACACCTGTGATTTCCCCGGGATAATCCCCTGAGGTGCCTGGGAGGGCTTGAGAGTATATTGTGTTTGGATTAGAGAAAGCTGATTTTCACCTTAAAACTTCTAAGCTGCAACCTGAGAAGAGGTTATGTAAGAGGAGGGCCCGCTGGAGGGGCCCGGGGTGGTGAGGAAGGGGCTGCAGGCAGCCTCTGGGTGGGAGGAAGCTGCAGGCAGCCGCGGGAGCTGCTGGAGAGCCTGGGGGTGCGAGAATGTCCCACTGCTCAGCCCCTGGGATGGGGTGCGCCTGCGCGGAAGGCACCCTGCCCAGGCCTGCAGCGGGCAGAGTCCCCATCCTGTAAGCTGGACTTGAGTTTCGGAGCCCAGAGGCTCGAGGGGAGACTGGTGGCCTTGTGGCCTTGCAGGTGGGTGACCTGAGCGTGTCCATCAGGATGCTGACCCCAGAAGGGTGCAGGTGGTCCTGACCCCTGACCTCACTCACGCTAGATGCTGGCCCCGGCCTGCCCCCCTACCCTTCTCTTCCCTGACCTCTGCCAGGACCAGGGGTGGCAGCCCCACCAGCCCCACTGCTGCCTGGCCCACGGCCTGCCTTCCTAGGCTCCAGGCACCTCAGAGCCCGTGGGCCGAGAGGACAGGCTGAGTTTCCTCCCGTTCACCGGCGGTGGGGATGTGGCCCCTTCTGGGACAGTCACCCTGGGGAATGCACTCGGGATGGCCCTTGCTGACTCCTGCTCCCCCAGGAGCCTCGGCCCTCCTTGCCGCCGGCCGGTCTGTCCTGTCAGGCTTCCTTCCGGAGCGGCTCCTGCAGGGGCGTGTGAGAAAGCGGCTGTGGGCATCTCTAGCGGGCCTGTCTCCCCAGGGCCTCCTCCCTTCTCTTCTCCCCTGAGGTGGTCTGGGCATCCCGTAGGGCAGCTGCCGTGGTCAGCCATGTCCCTTTGTTTCTGGGCAGGCTGAGCAGCAGCCGGCTCCATGGTCCGGGCGTCGGTGCAGTGAGGGAGCAGGGCAGGTGGCCCCAGGGTGGCCGGCTGGCGGCTGCCAGATCCTCTGTGGGCCCTGGACTCAGAGCCAGGGGCGGGGCAAGGGTGGGGGGGCCGCCCTGCGTGTAACCCGTTCCCAGGGTTCGCCAGCCCGAGCCGGAGGGGCCGCCGGTGGTCAGCTGCCTGGCCCTGGGCTGGTGAGGGGGGTTCATCCGCGGTCTCTAGACAGGAGGCCCCCCGCCACCATTCAGGCGGGAGCCCAGAGGTGGAGCCACACTCTCAGGCTGCCCTCCCGCCCCATCCCCAGCGCAGCCCATCCCACAGACCCCGCGCCTGCCGCCCAGCGAGAGTGTGGGCAGCCCTGGCGGGCAGAGCCCTGCAGGGTTAAACTGCCCCTCACAGGAGGGGAGCGGACCCCAGGGCCGGGAACGGCCTCAACCCTCAGCCCAGAGGCAACCACCAGCCCTCGGGTGCAGCTCTGCCGGCCATGCCACCGCACCTGCTCCCAGGCTTTGCTGGAATCTTCTTGGAGTCCCACCGACCCCTGGGGCCCTGCCAGGGTGAGCAGGAGCCCCCAGCCCCTGGCCTCGCAGGGGCTCCCACCGTGACTCCCGAGCCCAGGCAGCCCCTGCCTGTGTTCCCAGCCCCCCGGGCTCTATGTCCCGTTCTGGGTGCCAGCCCAGATCTGAACTGGGGCCGCAGCGATGGCCCCTGGGCCGCCCACCTTGACTCGCTCCTAGTGCTCGGATCTGGGTGCTAGGACCGCAGCTGAGGTGCAAGGCAACACCCCCCCACCCAGATGTGTGGGTGTATGGGCAGGAGAAGGGGTGGGTAGGGAGAGAGCGTTCCCTTGAGAGGTGGGGCCGGCCTGAGCCTTCAGGCAAGGAATGCGGAGGCCGCTGGGTGTGTGGGCAGGAGATGCCCCCGCCAGCAGCACCATGGCCTCCGGACGCGGGAGGAGGTGAGCAGGACAGAGTGGGCATCTGGGCCTCCAGGGCCACTGATGCTCTGGGTGACGAGGGCTGTGGCTGCCGGGCCAAGGCCTCTGACGCCGGCAAGGCCAGGCTGTGGAGACCCAGGGCAGCATGGCTGTCCCCCATCCAGGCCCCGCAGAGTGGGTGCTGAGGCCTGGGCAGCAGCTGTCTGTGGGCTGGCCTCCGGTTCTGCCTGCAGGGTCGCCGGCACAGGGCAGATGGCAAACGGAGATGCCCGCCTCTGCAGGGGGCCCTGTGGCCCCCGAACCAGAGCTCCCAAGTCTGCAGTGCAGCCCAGGGCTGTGCTGCCCGAGGACCCCCGTCTCAGGAGACCGAGAGCCCAGTCATGGGCGGGAGGTGCACAGGACCCAAGATGGGCTTCTGATGATGGGAGGCCAAGAAGGGGGACGCGGGGCTTCTAGCCGTCCTCCGGGACCCCGACCCTGAGGAGCTGTGATGGGGGCAGGGCACTCAGTGAAGGCACCTGGGGGAGTTTGCAGAAGCTGCGAGCGGGCGGGTTGGGGTGATGGGGGGTCTCTCTGGCGCAGACAGGCCACTCCCCACCCGTCACTGTTGGGGCTTGGTTTGCTCCGGAGAAAGGAGGCCCAAGCTCCCACTGTCCTGCAAGGAAAACACCCAGCCCCCAGTTCCCCAGTCCCCAGTCCCCCAAGATCATCACCCACCCCCAGCTCCCCAGGGCTGTCTCCCCAGCCCCCAGCCCTTCCCCCACAGTGGCCAGGTCGGGCTTTCGTGAGGCAGTGTCCGCTCCCTGCCCCATCTGGCTCCCCGTCCAGGGGAGCATCTCCCCTCCCGGAGGCCCCTCCTGCTCTGGCCCTGTGGCCCGTCCTCGCTGCCTAGCGGCTCCTGACAGCTGACCCCTGAGACACCCTGATTTTGGCCAGGCCCGTGGTCCACTCTTCCTCTCTGCTGCCGGCCGTGCTGGCAGGACCTGCTGGGGGCCCCTGCCTTTGACAGCAGACACTGACCGCTGTGGCTCTGGGGTTCTGCAGCCTTGACATGAACTGGGGGTGCAGCTGTTGACCCTGTCTGGTGCCTGGCCCCTCTCACCTGGAGCCAACACCCCAAGACCATCTGTGTCCCCGCAGGTGGGGCCCCAGGGGACTCTCAGGGTCTCTGCTCAGCAGCCCGTCCCCCAGGTCCATCACTGAGCATCTGGGGTACATTTGGAGGAGAGCAAACATTTGTAGCAACAATGAAGCCTAAGGCCCCGGCAGGTAGGAGAGTGAAGGGTCTGACCCGTGACCTCCCCACGTGTGGCCTTTAGCATTCCCCACCCCTGGCCAGAGGTGGGGCTCCTCACCCCGGGTGTGCCCAGGGAGGTTTCTTGTTTCCCTGGAGCCACGTGCTGCCTTGCTGTGGGAGGAATGGGCCTCTGAAGCCAGAGCTGGTGATGGTTGTTTACCTGCCCAGCCTCGACCCAGAGGAGCCGGGCAGACAGCTGCCTTCTGGCTCAGCAAGGGCCCTAAGAAAGTCAAGGAGTCCCGCAGGCCTGCACCATGGGGAGGACCAGCCACCCACCCAACTGGGGCCTCCTGTGCCAGGAGGGGACTGCCCCAGGACCCCAGGGACAGAGGGCGGCTACAGGCGGACGATGCCCTGCCTCCCGACCTTGGGCTGGGCTGTGTGGCTCCGTTGGCAGCAAGGTATGCTGGGTGGTGGTCTGTCAGGTGAGACGAGCCCATACTTGACCCCGTGAGTCCTGGCAGCTGTGCCCTGGAGCCTTCAGGTGGTTTGGGTGCTGCAGGCGGGGCTTACCTGGGAGGTCAGGGCTGGGAGCACAGCGCTTCCATCTCTTTCCATCCCCCCCCCGCCGCCGCAGATAAGAGGTACACGGTGCGGGCCCCAGCTCCCCCAGGGAAGGCCCGCCCAGAACCCCCGCTGGGCAGGGAGCAGGGCCCCAGCCTTCTCCCACCCTTTCAGCTGAGCATCTCTTTTCCTTGGGTTCGGGCTCCCTGAAGTCCGCCCCGCCCCCCAAGCTTTGCTGTGTCTGAGGCGCCATCGGAGAGAAAGTGGGTGTGCCCCCGAGGCCTCTCCACCAGCTCACTAGAAAGGCCTGGGAAGGTCTGCCCTTCTGCCCACCCACCACGATGGGTCAGACCCGGCTGGGGAAGGGCCTGTGCACAGGCAGCCCCAAAGTGCCTGGCCACTGTGGCACCCTCGGCGCCCACATGCAAAGACCCCGGGCCGGCCAGCACTGGGGTGCCTCACGGTGCAGTGAGGAATTTTGTCTTTCCTTATGGACCTAACATTTGGTTAAAATGCTGCGAATATTTCTCTCGGTCTGCTGTCTTTGAATTGTATTTATTTTATTTCCAAAAGAAAGAAGTGTATTTACATGTACACTTCCAAAATCTACTAAATTTAAAATTTTATCCTGCAATGTCCTCTTCTGAAAGTTCTTCTCCAGCCCAAGGTGTGAATAGCAGCTGTTTTCTCCCGGGGTGAAGCTTCTGAGAAGGAGGAGGAAAAGGAGCAAAGCTGCTGACTTTCGCTCCTGCTCTCTTCCTTGTCCTCAGAGCCGCCCACGGACCCTCAGCAAGATCTGCGTCTTGCCCTGAGTTCTGGACCCAGAGGCCTTGTCGCCGCCCACAGCTGCCTGCAGGCCCCCTGGGCTGACCTGCCCCGCACCAGGGCAGGGTGAGCAGGCCAGGCTCGCGGGCATGTGCCAGGCGCTGGCCTCCTCCGGGAGGGCCTGGACGCAGGTGCGGGTGCAAGGTGCGGCCCCACCCCGGCTGGCAGGTGCATGCCTTGAGTTCCTGCTCTGCCCAGTGCCACACCCCGCCCATCCAAGAAGGGCAAGAAGCCAGGCCAGACCGCTGCCTGCCAGCATGCCGTCCTCTCTGGGGGGCTTGCAGAGGTGAGTGGGGGCTGTGCCGTCACAGGGGCCACATTCCTTCTTGAGTCCTGGGGGCCTGAGCGCCTGATGGACCAAGTCCTTCTGGGGCATCGCCCTGGACCGGGCATTTGCTCTGAGTTCACCCTCGTGGGCTTCATTTCAGGCAATGGGGAGCCCCTCTCCTGCCTGGCTGGCCTTGTCCCGGGCCTGGTGGGCGGTTCGGGTAAGAGGGATGTGGGCAGAGGACACGGGGATCTGGTGTCTGGGCTGGAGGCCTGGGTGGGCGGCTGCTGGGGGTCGGGCTCTGCTGGCCTCAGCCCTGCGGCCACCTGGGGGGCTGGCCGTGTCCCCCGGCCAGCTCCTGCGCTTCAGCCCAATCACCCGCCTGTGCCGTTTAGGGTGCTGGCCGGGCCCCGAGCCCTAGAGCCCACCCATGCTGCAGAGGTCAGGAGGGGAGGCCGTGGCGTCTGCGAGTGCCCCCATCCTCTCCTGGCCCGCGGGGTGCTGTGCCTGCACCACCGCTCCCCGAGGGCCATGGCCAGCCTCTCCCCGGGGCCTCCCTGAACGGCCGGCGGGGGCTGCTGCTCCGCTACCTGGGGTCCAGCCCGGGTCCTGCGGGCTGTGCCAGCTCTGATGGGAGGGTGGGTCCCGTGGGGGCTGCTGGGACACACGGCCCGGCCAGCCGCTGTGCTTGTCCCAGGCTTGCGGGAGCAGCGCAGACCTCGGGGAGAAGGGCAGTGTGCAGGCTCACACTTGGTGGCCCTGAAGGCCCAGGACCTTGGGTCGGTTTTCTGTGACTTGTGGGAATGCCTGGGGCCCATGTTGCTAGGTCAGCACCCTGGGCCTGTGGGCAGACAGGCCAGCTGCCACCTAAGACAGGGCNCCCCCACAGTGGCCAGGTCGGGCTTTCGTGAGGCAGTGTCCGCTCCCTGCCCCATCTGGCTCCCCGTCCAGGGGAGCATCTCCCCTCCCGGAGGCCCCTCCTGCTCTGGCCCTGTGGCCCGTCCTCGCCACCTAGCGGCTCCTGACAGCTGACCCCTGAGACGCCCTGATTTTGGCCTGGCCCGTGGTCCACTCTTCCTTTCTGCTGCCGGCCGTGCTGGCAGGACCTGCTGGGGGCCCCTGCCTTTGACAGCAGACACTGACCGCTGTGGCTCTGGGGTTCTGCAGCCTTGACATGAACTGGGGGTGCAGCTGTTGACCCTGTCTGGTGCCTGGCCCCTCTCACCTGGAGCCAACACCCCAAGACCATCTGTGTCCCCGCAGGTGGGGCCCCAGGGGACTCTCAGGGTCTCTGCTCAGCAGCCCGTCCCCCAGGTCCATCACTGAGCATCTGGGGTACATTTGGAGGAGAGCAAACATTTGTAGCAACAATGAAGCCTAAGGCCCCGGCAGGTAGGAGAGTGAAGGGTCTGACCCGTGACCTCCCCACGTGTGGCCTTTAGCATTCCCCACCCCTGGCCAGAGGTGGGGCTCCTCACCCCGGGTGTGCCCAGGGAGGTTTCTTGTTTCCCTGGAGCCACGTGCTGCCTTGCTGTGGGAGGAATGGGCCTCTGAAGCCAGAGCTGGTGATGGTTGTTTACCTGCCCAGCCTCGACCCAGAGGAGCCGGGCAGACAGCTGCCTTCTGGCTCAGCAAGGGCCCTAAGAAAGTCAAGGAGTCCCGCAGGCCTGCACCATGGGGAGGACCAGCCACCCACCCAACTGGGGCCTCCTGTGCCAGGAGGGGACTGCCCCAGGACCCCAGGGACAGAGGGCGGCTACAGGCGGACGATGCCCTGCCTCCCGACCTTGGGCTGGGCTGTGTGGCTCCGTTGGCAGCAAGGTATGCTGGGTGGTGGTCTGTCAGGTGAGACGAGCCCATACTTGACCCCGTGAGTCCTGGCAGCTGTGCCCTGGAGCCTTCAGGTGGTTTGGGTGCTGCAGGCGGGGCTTACCTGGGAGGTCAGGGCTGGGAGCACAGCGCTTCCATCTCTTTCCATCCCCCCCCCGCCGCCGCAGATAAGAGGTACACGGTGCGGGCCCCAGCTCCCCCAGGGAAGGCCCGCCCAGAACCCCCGCTGGGCAGGGAGCAGGGCCCCAGCCTTCTCCCACCCTTTCAGCTGAGCATCTCTTTTCCTTGGGTTCGGGCTCCCTGAAGTCCGCCCCGCCCCCCAAGCTTTGCTGTGTCTGAGGCGCCATCGGAGAGAAAGTGGGTGTGCCCCCGAGGCCTCTCCACCAGCTCACTAGAAAGGCCTGGGAAGGTCTGCCCTTCTGCCCACCCACCACGATGGGTCAGACCCGGCTGGGGAAGGGCCTGTGCACAGGCAGCCCCAAAGTGCCTGGCCACTGTGGCACCCTCGGCGCCCACATGCAAAGACCCCGGGCCGGCCAGCACTGGGGTGCCTCACGGTGCAGTGAGGAATTTTGTCTTTCCTTATGGACCTAACATTTGGTTAAAATGCTGCGAATATTTCTCTCGGTCTGCTGTCTTTGAATTGTATTTATTTTATTTCCAAAAGAAAGAAGTGTATTTACATGTACACTTCCAAAATCTACTAAATTTAAAATTTTATCCTGCAATGTCCTCTTCTGAAAGTTCTTCTCCAGCCCAAGGTGTGAATAGCAGCTGTTTTCTCCCGGGGTGAAGCTTCTGAGAAGGAGGAGGAAAAGGAGCAAAGCTGCTGACTTTCGCTCCTGCTCTCTTCCTTGTCCTCAGAGCCGCCCACGGACCCTCAGCAAGATCTGCGTCTTGCCCTGAGTTCTGGACCCAGAGGCCTTGTCGCCGCCCACAGCTGCCTGCAGGCCCCCTGGGCTGACCTGCCCCGCACCAGGGCAGGGTGAGCAGGCCAGGCTCGCGGGCATGTGCCAGGCGCTGGCCTCCTCCGGGAGGGCCTGGACGCAGGTGCGGGTGCAAGGTGCGGCCCCACCCCGGCTGGCAGGTGCATGCCTTGAGTTCCTGCTCTGCCCAGTGCCACACCCCGCCCATCCAAGAAGGGCAAGAAGCCAGGCCAGACCGCTGCCTGCCAGCATGCCGTCCTCTCTGGGGGGCTTGCAGAGGTGAGTGGGGGCTGTGCCGTCACAGGGGCCACATTCCTTCTTGAGTCCTGGGGGCCTGAGCGCCTGATGGACCAAGTCCTTCTGGGGCATCGCCCTGGACCGGGCATTTGCTCTGAGTTCACCCTCGTGGGCTTCATTTCAGGCAATGGGGAGCCCCTCTCCTGCCTGGCTGGCCTTGTCCCGGGCCTGGTGGGCGGTTCGGGTAAGAGGGATGTGGGCAGAGGACACGGGGATCTGGTGTCTGGGCTGGAGGCCTGGGTGGGCGGCTGCTGGGGGTCGGGCTCTGCTGGCCTCAGCCCTGCGGCCACCTGGGGGGCTGGCCGTGTCCCCCGGCCAGCTCCTGCGCTTCAGCCCAATCACCCGCCTGTGCCGTTTAGGGTGCTGGCCGGGCCCCGAGCCCTAGAGCCCACCCATGCTGCAGAGGTCAGGAGGGGAGGCCGTGGCGTCTGCGAGTGCCCCCATCCTCTCCTGGCCCGCGGGGTGCTGTGCCTGCACCACCGCTCCCCGAGGGCCATGGCCAGCCTCTCCCCGGGGCCTCCCTGAACGGCCGGCGGGGGCTGCTGCTCCGCTACCTGGGGTCCAGCCCGGGTCCTGCGGGCTGTGCCAGCTCTGATGGGAGGGTGGGTCCCGTGGGGGCTGCTGGGACACACGGCCCGGCCAGCCGCTGTGCTTGTCCCAGGCTTGCGGGAGCAGCGCAGACCTCGGGGAGAAGGGCAGTGTGCAGGCTCACACTTGGTGGCCCTGAAGGCCCAGGACCTTGGGTCGGTTTTCTGTGACTTGTGGGAATGCCTGGGGCCCATGTTGCTAGGTCAGCACCCTGGGCCTGTGGGCAGACAGGCCAGCTGCCACCTAAGACAGGGCACCTGCAGTCTCAGCCTTGCAGCACGTCTGGGCACCACGGGAACCGAGGGGACGAGCATGGGCCGGGGGCATCCAGGGGTCCACGGGGAGGAGGAGTGGGCGTGGGCCAGAGGAGCCCAGGGGTCCATGGGGAGAAGGGGACGGGCGTAGGCCGGGGAGCCTAGGCGTCCACAGGGACAGAGGGGACGGGCATGGGCCAGGGGAGCCCAGTGACTTGTTTGGCTAGACGGCCGCCTGAAGCAGAGAACAGACCTCTTCGGCTGGGCAGAGTGAGGGTCTGGGTGAGGCTCCTGGCCTGAGGTGCTGGGGCGTCAATCCCCCTGACTGTATGGGAGCTATTGGGTGGTCCCTCAACTCCTCGCCTTGGCTTCAGGTCTTTGGAAACTTATGTTTCTGGTTGAGGTCAGCTTCTCAGGACAAAAATCTCCTGGGGGGCTGGGACCAGGGAGGGGCTGTGGGGAGCCATGTGACCCCAGGGGGCTGTGTGACCCGTAGAAGACTGTGACCCCGTGAGGGCTGTGACCCCCTGATAAAAGGCTGTGACCTTGTGGGGCTGTGACCTTGTGGGGCTGTGTGACCCTGTGGGGACAGTGTGATCCCATGGGAACAGTGTGACCCCCTGTGGGGACAGTTTGACCCCGTGGGGGCTGTGTGACCCCGTGGGGACAGTGTGACCCCCTGTGGGGACAGTTTGACCCCGTGGGGTCTGTGTAACCCCGTAGGGGCTGTGTGACCCCATGTGGGGGCTGTGTGACCCCATGGGAGGCTGTGTGACCCCGTGGGGGTTGTGTGACCCCATGTGGGGGCTGTGTGACCCTGTGGGGTCTGTGTAACCCTGTAGGGACTGTGTGACCCCATGTGGGGGCTGTGTGACCCCATGGGAGGCTGTGTGACCCCGTGGGGGTTGTGTGACCCCATGTGGGGGCTGTGTGACCCCGTGGGGGCTGTGTGGCTCTCCTGGCCCCAGGCCCGCTCTCAGGGTGGGTAACAGTGCGCGCAGGTGTGCAGGCGGGGAGGGCAGGGCAGGGCGCCTGGCAGCGTTCTGGTGAACAGCTGTGGTGGCTGCGTGTGGGCTGGCTGGGGGCCAGAAAGAGTGCAGAGGGGGGCCAGCCAGGACACTTGCAGTCTGCTCTTCAGTGGACAAGGGGACGCTCCGGGCTGAGCATGAGGTGACGGAGGCAGGATGGCAGCTGAATGAGGAGGAAGAGTGGGCCTGTTTCCATGGTGACCCGGGGGAAGACGGCACGCAATGTCGCTGTCTGGGATGCACATGAACCCCCGTGTGCTGTGTCTGTCTGAAACACATCTCCCCGCAGCCACACTGCCTCCCACACGCTCTGACGCTGTCTCGCCTGCTGTAGCCTCCGTTTATTCTTTGCCAGTCTGTATCAGGGGGCGCAGTGGTAAAGAATCCGCCTCCAGTGCAGGGGGTCCAGCAACCTAGCTTTGATCCCTGGGCCGGGAAGATCCCCTGGAGGAGGAAATGGCAACCCACTCCAGTGTTCTTGCCTGGGAAGTCCCATGGACAGAGGAGCCTGGGGGCGACAGTCTATGGGGTCACAAAGTCGGAAGCAATGTAGTGACTAAACAAGTCTAGTCTATTGACTGCATCTACGCTGATCTGTTCTGTTCTATGCCTTCACTTTCCTCTCTGTTCTATTTGATTCTATTTCACACTATTCTCTAGAAGTGCTAGCTGCGGCCTCCAGCCCTCATAGTGTGACCCGCTGAACCGACTTCAAGGCAAATGTGGGGCCAGCCGGAGGGGAGGAAACGCCCCCAGGTGGAGAGCACGAAGCAGTCCCCTCTGGGGGAAGGACTCAGAGGGCCCTGTCGGGGTTGGGTGGGGACATGGGCCACCCTGGGCTCTCCTCGCATCAGCAATCTTGTAAGCAGCCNGGCCAGCCGGAAGGGAGGAAACGCCCCCAGGTGGAGAGCACGAAGCAGTCCCCTCTGGCGGAAGGACTCAGAGGGCCCTGTCGGGGTTGGGTGGGGACATGGGCCACCCTGGGCTCTCCTCACATCAGCAATCTTGTAAGCAGCCCCCAGAGACCTGGCTGCACCAGGCCATGCTGAGCTGCCTCTGGGGCTCAGTGTCCCCCGGTGACGCCCCGCCCCACTGGGGGCTGCACCCAGCTGGACGGCTGCGGGGCTGGGAGGCCCTGGCCGCCTCTCGCTCCCCGTCTCGGCTGCAGCCTCTCGGTCCCCCTCCTGGAAAATGGCACAGCANCCGGTGACGCCCCGCCCCACTGGGGGCTGCACCCAGCTGGACGGCTGCGGGGCTGGGAGGCCCTGGCCGCCTCTCGCTCCCCGTCTCGGCTGCAGCCTCTCGGTCCCCCTCCTGGAAAATGGCACAGCAGCTTCCTGGGGGGTGCCGCCTCAGGACAGTTTTGAGGGAGTAGAAGCAGAAGTTGCAAGGATCTTCCTGCCAGCCTCAGATTCCAGCCGAAGCAAGGCCCCGTCACTCCCGATTCGGTGGGCGGTGACAGGTGGAGACTGGGTGGTGGACAGGCGTCTTGGCCACGTTTCTTCTCTTGCACCCTGCAGGCAGCAACAGAGTGGCGTTCCTTCTGTTTTAGTAGGATCCCCTGGGTGGGGGTGCCCCCACTCTTCCCCTCTATTTGAGGGATGTTGAGTTTGGGCATCTGGTTCCTGTCCCTGCTTCTTTTTGGTTTGATCNTCTAATTTTCTTGAAGAGATCTCTAGTCTTTCCCATTCTGTTCTTTTCCTCTACTTCTTTGCATTGATCACTGAAGAAGTCTTTCTTATCTCTTCTTGCTATTCTTTGGAACTCTGCATGCAGATGCTTATATCTTTCCTTTCTCCTTTGCTTTTCACTTCTCTTCTTGACTGGTTGGATCTCCTTGCTGTCCAAAGGACTCTCAAGAGTCTTCTCCAACACCACAATTCAAAAGCATCAATTCTTTGACGCTCAGCCTTCTTTATGGTCCAATTCTCATATCCATACACGACTAATGGAAAAACCATAGGTGTGACTATAAGGACCTTTGTGGGCAAAGTAATGACTCTGCTTTTTAACATACTGTNTTTGACGCTCAGCCTTCTTTATGGTCCAATTCTCATATCCATACACGACTAATGGAAAAACCATAGGTGTGACTATAAGGACCTTTGTGGGCAAAGTAATGACTCTGCTTTTTAACATACTGTCTACGTTTGTTATAGCTTTTCTTCCAAGGAACAAAAATCTTTTAATTTCATCACCATCCACAGTGATTTTAGAGCACAGGAAAATAAAGTCTCTCACTGTTTCCATTGTTTTCCCATCTGTTTGCCATGAAGTGATGGGACCAGATGCCAAGATCTTAGTTTGTTGAACGTTCACTGCAGATTAGGAACAAGGCAAAGACTAAGAGTGATCAGCCCTGCTCACTATTCTCTGTATCTTTGTTCTCAGGGAAGGAAAGAAAAACTCATTCCTCTTTTCTCCTTTTCACTGCAATTCTGTGGAGAACTTGTTCCCTGAAGGCCAAAGGAGTTATTGTAAATGTGAGCAGAAATTTCCAAGAAGTCCTCAGTATGAATCCTCTGAAGGGGCCAGCAAACACCCAGTGTTTGCTGAAGGGAGCTTTATGTGTCAGAACAAAGTCAGGCTGGGGGCAGACTGAGGGGAAGAGCCAGGCCTGCTAATGTCCTAGGAGGGCCTCATTCAGCAGAGGTTAAACTCTAACTATATGGGATGATAAAACTCTGTAAAGTAAACAGCCAGTGGGAACTTGCCATGTGGCACAGGGAGCCTGAAGCCAGTGCTCCATGATGACCCGGAGGGGTGGGATGGGGAAGGGGGTGGCAGGGAGGTTCTCGAGGGAGGGCACGTGTGTCTCCCTGTGGCTGATTCATGTTGCTGTATGGCAAAACCAACATTGTAAAGCAGTTATCCTCCAATTAAGAAAAAGGGACTAACCGCTCAGGCTCCAGTGGCAAGCTGCCTTCCCTGGAAGGTCTCGTGAGCTCTGCAGATGTGACCCCACTGGGTGCGGGAACCCCGTGGCCGCAGTGTGGCCTTCCAGAAGTGCACCCCTTCGGGGCTTGGGGAAGTTGTGCAGTGAGCAGACCCCAGCGCCGCCCCTGCGCTGCCGCACCGCCTCCCGCTGCCTCTGCGGCCGCCCTCCTGGGGCCCACAGGCCGTGACTGCAGGCTGACACGGGCATCCTTTCCCGGCAGCCCTGCCCTGTGTGTGAACATTCTACACTTGGTCCACCATAGTCCTGAGCTTACGGAGACTCGGCCTGTCCACCTGCTGGTTCCTGGGAGTCTCTCTCAGGCGGATCTCAAGTCCTTCGTCAGGAGGACTTGAGGGAGAGTTAAGTAGCTGGGGGTTGGAGAAGCTCACATCATGCCCAAAACCCAGGTATGGCAGCAAATACAAACGGTGGAACAAGGGACTCCCCCGATGGCCCAGTGGTAAAGAATCCACCTTCCAAAGCAGGGGACTTGGGTTTGATCCCAGAGTGGGGAACCAAGAATCCCATATACCGCGGCTGAAGATCTGGTGGGACACAGCTGCTGAGCCGTGCGCTCTGGAGCCGACGCTCTGTAACATAAGACCCCACATCCGCAACTAAGACCTGATGAGCCCAAATAGGTAAATATAAGAAGACGTGGAGGGAGGGCAAAGCATGTGCCACAGTGGCTTGGCCTTAACGGTCTGTGTGGAGAGCAGAAAGTGACGGCAGGGGCTCAGATTCTCCCAGCTTGTGTCTGAGACTACGCTCTGGTGCAAGAGAGGAGATAGGAAGTAGTAGGAAGAGGGTCATTGAGAAGCTGTGATCACTCACCTAGAGCCAGACAGCCTGGAATGCAGTCAAGAGGGCCTTAGGAAGTATCACTACAAAGCTAGTGGAGGTGATGGAATTCCAGTGGAGCTGTTTCAAATCCTGAAAGAGGATGCTGTGAAAGTGCTGCACTCAGTATGCCAGCAAATTTGGAAAACTCAGCAGTGGCCACTGGACTGGAAAAGGTCAGTTTTCATTCCAATCCCAAAGAAAGGCAATGCCAAAGAATGCTCAAACTACCGCACAATTGCACTCATCTCACATGCTAGTAAAGTAATGCTCAACATTTTCCAAGCCAGGCTTCAGCAATACGTGACCCGTGAACTTCCAAATGTTCAACCTGGTTTTAGAAAAGGCAGAGGAATCAGAGATCAAATTGCCAACATCCGCTGGATCATGGAAAAAGCAAGAGAGTTCCAGAAAAACATCCACTTCTGCTTTATTGACTATGCCAAAGCCTTTGACTGTGTGGATCACAATAAACTGAGAAAAATTCTTCAAGAGATGAGAATACCAGACCACCTTACCTGCCTCCAGAGAAACCTGTTCAAAATTGGGAAAGGAGTACATCAAGGCTGTATATTGTCACCATGTTTATTTAATTTATATGCAGGGTACATCATCCAAAATGCTGAACAAGCTGGAATCAAGATTGCTGGCAGAAATATCAATAACCTCAGATATGCAGATGACACCATTCTAATGGCTGAAAGTGAAAAGGAAGTAAAGAGCCTCTTGATGAAGGTGAAAGAGGAGAGTGAAAAAGCTGGCTTAGAACTCGTATTAAAAATACTAAGATCATGGCATCTGGTCCCAACACTTCGTGGGAAATAGATGGGAAAACAATGGAAACAGTGACAGACTATGTTTTCTTGGGCTCCAAAATCCTGTGGAGAGTGGCTGTGCCATAAAATTAAAAGATGTTTGCTCCTTGGAAGAAACTCTATGACAAACCTAAGCACCGTATTAAAAAGCAGAGACATCACTTTGCCAACAAAAGTGTGTAAAGTCAAAGCTATGGTTTTTCCAGTAGTCATGTATGGATGTGAAGGTTGGACCATAAAGGAGGCTGAGCACAGAATTCATCCTTTCAAATTGTGGTGCTGGAGAGTCCCTTGGACAGCAAGGAGATAAAACCAGTCCATCCTAAAGGAAATCAGTCCTGAATATTCACTGGAAGGACTGATGCTGAAGCTGAAGCTCTAATACTCTGGTCACCTGATTCGAAGAGTCTATTGATTAGAAAAGACCCTGATGCTCGGAAAGATTGAGGGCAGGAGGAGAAGGGGGTGATGGAGGATGAGATGGTTGGATGGGGTCACCGACTCAACAGATAAGCATTGCAGCACACTCTGGGAGGTGGTGAAGGACAGGGAAGCCTGGCGTGCTGCAGTCCATCTCTTCGCAGAGTTGGGTGTGACTGAGCGACTGAACACTTCCTAAGTGTGGCGTCAGAGTTGGCCATGTGGGTGTGAGCTCGGGGAGTTTCCAGCTGTGTCCACTGGGAGGACCCAGCAACTGACAGCGTCCCGGAGCGGCGGTGAGCACCCCCAGCCCCCAGGCTGTGGTCCCTAAAGGCCATTTCTTTTCTTTTTTTTAAAGCCCGTTTCTTTCCAACAAGACTCGGGGTGTCTTGGCAATGAGGCTGGTCGCAGGCCAGCGGGCAGGTGTACAGGGCGAGCCGGGCAGTGCCCCATCACAGCAGACGGCAGAACGCTAGTGTTCGGCTGCAAGGGGCACGTGTGGTGGCTGGAGCTGACTGGACATGAGGCACATTTTTTTTTTAACAAAGCTTTTTCTACTCTAGTGATAAGGACCACGAAATGAAATGTGAATTCATTTACAATGGCAATAAAAACTGGAGATTGAAATAATCACAAGGGGCACAGCACTGAGGTAATGAAAACGATAAAACACTATTAAAAGCCTGGAGAGGAAACAGCCCCTGGGCGCATGGACCTGGCACTGCCCAGCGGAGGCGACGCTGGGCCCAGATCCACCCGGCGCCCCTCCCGGAGCAGCCCCGGACCCCCCTCCCCTCCCTGTGAGAGGCTGCCGGTGTTCACAGCTCTGAGCAGTTTCCTCCAATGGACGGAGTGGCTGGGAGTCCTGTGTGGCGGCCTGTCCCGGGGTGGCTGGCCGCCTGCTGCCCTTGACGGAGAGCCTCAGGCGCCCTCCCTGTGCTCGGGTCCCCTCCCTGCCCAGCACCCGGCAGGCCCCTGCCCTCTGACACTGTTTGGAATTGTCCTGCTATCACCATATGATGTGCTTCCGTGGGAAGCTGAGAACTGAATTCTGAGTTAGAAACTCTCTTTGGGGGAAAATGTGAAGCTTCCAGACTCTTTGGTGCGGGGTCCAACCGTCTCCTTGCCCCAGAGCAGAGTGGGGATGGGGGCCTGCAGCCTGCTTGGGGCCAGGGGGCCAGAGAGGTCTCCTGCGGCGGCCCTGCAGCCAGTGAGTCCCCTTCTGAGTCTCCGTCTGGGGGCATCAAGAGGCTCCTGAGAGGCCGGGGTCTGGCCTTCCTGCTGTCCCGCGTCACCCGCCTCGATGGAGCCGCCGTGCTCTGCCCCTTCCTCCCGGGCTCCTCCCCTGTGTGCCCCCTGCTTGTCACACTGCCCGTCCCTGCAGAGCCCCGTGGAGAGGTCCCACAGGGCCATTCAGGAAGCTCCCTCCCGGCTCTGCCCCGTGTGCCAGGCTCCGAGGGCAGGTGTGTCATCTGGCCCCTCTCACCTGGGGCCTGACCGCCGCACTGAGCGGCGCCTCGTCCCCTCCAGCCCGTCGGCCCTCCGCTCCCCCTAGAGGCCTTCCCGGTCCCAGCCGCTGCCGCCCCGACTCTGGAGCCGGAGGAACTGGCTGCCCTGGGTGCACAGGCTGCGTGGAGATGCAGGCCCAGAGGTCCCAGGAGGGACCTTCTCCGTGGGACGCAGGGACACCTGGAACTCACCCTCTGACCTTGGATCCACCTGAGGGGAGGCCTCGGAGCTGGCCCTGACACCAGCAGGGGGCGGGTGGTGAGGAGGGTATTGGGGGGAGGGCAGTGAAGCCTCCCGGCGCCTGGGGGCAGGTGGTCGGAGCTGGTCTGTCCTGGGGACTGTGTCTAGCTGGGCGGCTCCTCCCGGGAGCTCAGAGCAAGGCCGAGGGGAGCACACGCAGGCCTGCCTGAGTGCCTTGCTCCCCCGAGAGGTCAGGACGCTGAGCAGTCAGCGGCCCTCCCATGCTGGGCTGGTTGGGCTGTGCGCAGGGTGTCCTGGGGGCAGGGGTCTCAGCAGAGGCCGCAGAGCCCCTCCTCCCTGACTTGCTCCTGTCTGCAGGAAAGAAAGCAATGAGTGACGTGTAGGGGTGGTGTTTCGGCCGAGTAAGGGGTCCCGGTGGTCCCCTGCCTGGCAGCACACAGGGGCCTGCCTGCTGGAAAATCAGGGCCAAAGCGCCTGGATGCAAGCGGGTGCCCGACTGTACACAAGCTGCCGCGAACACCTGGAAACAACCCGGGCCCCAGAGATGGCGGCTTTGCCAACACCCTGCTGAGGCCACAGGAGGCGGGCAGGGCCAGGGCCACCTGGCTGTGAATTCCACTCAGATGCCCAGGAAGAGCCTGCAGCTGCAGCATCAGGACTAAACAGGGGCCTGCAGGCTGGGCCCCCTGGATCCAGGGCCACGGCCCGGCCGCAGGTGAGAAGCGCACTTGTATTTCAGAGATGTGCCTGCCTCCATGGGCAAACCTAGCTAGGCCCAGGTTGCAGCCCACCGTTTCCATGGATTTACACAAACACAGTTGAGGCTGACAGCTGCCACCTTCTCCCAGCACCCCCCAGGACAGAGGCTGTAAACACTAAATGAAGCTTTCTCAGCACTCCCTTGTAGCTGGGGGGAGGGGGACCATGTGACTGCATTTTGGCCAGGAAGAGGTCTGTTAGAGGCTTCTAAAGGCTTTTGGTTCCTTATTACGTCTGGTCCTGCCCCTTCTACTTTCTTGCTGGTGCAAATGTCTATGTGATGTCTGGAGCCTGGCGGCCACACTGTGACTATGAGGCCACGAGCCTGGGGAGAGGTGTCAGCTTTCTCGGCGTGGCGGGGCTGAGTCTGCCAGAGCCAGCAGCTCCCCTCCCAAGCCTCTCGACTGGCGAGGAGTCTGCTGCTGTTTTCTGACTCCTGCAGCTGAGTCCCATGTGGCGTGGGCTCTCACTGCTGTGCAGCTGCCTAGTTGTGTCTGACTCTTTGTGACCCCGTGAACTGCAGCACGCCAGGCCTNAGGGGCCTCAGCAGAGGCCGCAGAGCCCCTCCTCCCCGACTTGCTCCTGTCTGCAGGAAAGAAAGCAATGAGTGACGTGTAGGGGTGGTGTTTCGGCCGAGTAAGGGGTCCCGGTGGTCCCCTGCCTGGCAGCACACAGGGGCCTGCCTGCTGGAAAATCAGGGCCAAAGCGCCTGGATGCAAGCGGGTGCCCGACTGTACACAAGCTGCCGCGAACACCTGGAAACAACCCGGGCCCCAGAGATGGCGGCTTTGCCAACACCCTGCTGAGGCCACAGGAGGCGGGCAGGGCCAGGGCCACCTGGCTGTGAATTCCACTCAGATGCCCAGGAAGAGCCTGCAGCTGCAGCATCAGGACTAAACAGGGGCCTGCAGGCTGGGCCCCCTGGATCCAGGGCCACGGCCCGGCCGCAGGTGAGAAGCGCACTTGTATTTCAGAGATGTGCCTGCCTCCATGGGCAAACCTAGCTAGGCCCAGGTTGCAGCCCACCGTTTCCATGGATTTACACAAACACAGTTGAGGCTGACAGCTGCCACCTTCTCCCAGCACCCCCCAGGACAGAGGCTGTAAACACTAAATGAAGCTTTCTCAGCACTCCCTTGTAGCTGGGGGGAGGGGGACCATGTGACTGCATTTTGGCCAGGAAGAGGTCTGTTAGAGGCTTCTAAAGGCTTTTGGTTCCTTATTACGTCTGGTCCTGCCCCTTCTACTTTCTTGCTGGTGCAAATGTCTATGTGATGTCTGGAGCCTGGCGGCCACACTGTGACTATGAGGCCACGAGCCTGGGGAGAGGTGTCAGCTTTCTCGGCGTGGCGGGGCTGAGTCTGCCAGAGCCAGCAGCTCCCCTCCCAAGCCTCTCGACTGGCGAGGAGTCTGCTGCTGTTTTCTGACTCCTGCAGCTGAGTCCCATGTGGCGTGGGCTCTCACTGCTGTGCAGCTGCCTAGTTGTGTCTGACTCTTTGTGACCCCGTGAACTGCAGCACGCCAGGCCTTTTTATGCTGATGTGCGGACGCATGTCCTGGCCCTGGCGACTCCCTGAGCTCTGGACTCCTTCAGCCACTGCCGGGCTACTCCTCTTGGTGTCTCAGGACGTTTCACATTCGGCAGACTTGTTTCCGGTCTTGTTTCCCACCATGTTTCTCCTCCCTCTGCACCCCATGCCGACTCAAACCAGGAGGTCTGCGGTGGCGGGTGGGAGGTGTGCTTGGCTTCACTCACTCACTCAGCACACATGAGCCGAGCACCATGCGCGTGCCAGCTCCCTTTCCAGAACCCGAGGCGCTTACCCGATGGTGGGCGGAGCTGTGTGCACAGTCCAACTCAGACCCCAAGGACTGTAGCCCGCCAGGCACTTCCGTCCATGGGTATTCTCCAGGCAAGAATACTGGAGTGCGTTCAGGAAATGGCAAACCACTCCAGTATTCTTGCCTGGAGAATTCCATGGACAAAGGAGCGACTGTCACCTCCAGGGGATCTTCCCAGCCCAGGGATCAACCCAGGTCTCCCGCAGTGTAGGATTCTTGACCGGCTCAGGCACCAGGGAAGCCAAGTGGGCAGTGCAGACGACAAAGGGACCAATGCAACCGGGGCACCCCCAGGTGGCGGGGGGAGCCGCAAGGAGGTTGGGAGACCCCCTGCCCATAGCCCAGAGGAGCAGGAGGTAAGCGGGAGGCAGCTCCGGCAGAAACTGGGTAGACAGTCTGTGGCTGAGCACAGAGGCCCTGGGGCTGGATATTTGAGGAACTCGAGGAAGTGGAATGGCTGGAGGGCAGGAGTGGAGCTGGGGTGGGGGTGGGGTGGGGTGGTGGTGCCTGGGGACTGGCTGGGAAGACTTGCACTTTCCTGAAGGGTTTAGCATAGGAGGCTCTTCAATCATGGGATTTAACCAAGGGTTTGAGCTTGTTGAAAGAAAATGAAAGTGTTAGTCGCCCAGTCGTGTCCAACTCTCTGTGGACACAAGAGTTGTCCATGGGTCAACTCCATGGGTCTAGCCCGCCAGGCTCCTCTGTCCATGGGCTTCTCCAGGGAACACTGGAGTGGGTTGCCACGCCCTCCTCCAGGGGATCTTCCTGAC
>SJYW01033093.1:33249-61327 GCA_006410735.1 Raphicerus campestris
CTTCTGTTAGATCCATACCATTTCTATCTTTTATCGTTCCCATCTTTTCATAAAATATCCCCTTAGTATCTCTAATTTTTTTGAAGAGATCTCTAGTCTCTCGCATTATATTGCTTTCCTCTATTTCTCTGCATTGTTCACTTTGGAAGGTTCCTTATCTCTCCTGGCCATTCTTTGAAACTGCATTCAAATGCATATAACTTATTTCTTATTTATTTATTTTTGCCTTTTGCTTCTCTTCTTTGCTTAGGTATCTGTAAGTCCTCATCAGACAACCAGTTTGCCTTTTGCATTTCTTTTTCTTGAGGATGGCTTTGACCACTGCCTTCTGAGCAATGTCAGTCATCTCTGTCCGTAGTTTGTCAGGCACTCTGTCTATCAGATCCAATCCCTCAAATCTATTTGTCACTCCCACTGTAGAATCATAAAGGATTTAATTTAGGTCATACCTGAATAGTCTAGTGGTTTTCTCTACTTTCTTCAATTTAAACCTGAATTTGGCAATAAGGAGTTCATGATCTGAGCCACAGTGAGCTCCTGATCTTGTTTTTGCATCTTTGACTATAAAGAATATAATCAATCTGATTTTGGAATTGAATATCCGGTGATGTGTAAAATTGTCTCTTGTGTTGTTAGCTATGACCAGTTTGTTCTCTTGGCAAAACTGTGTTACCCTTTGCCCTGTTTCATTTTGTACTCCAAGGCCAAACTTGCCTGCTACTCCTGATATCTCTTGACTTTCTACTTTTACGTTCCAGTGTCCTATGATGGAAAGGACATCTTTTCTTGGTGTTGGTTCTAGAAAGTCTTGCATGTCTTCAAAGACCCGTTCAACCTCAGCTTCTTTGGCATTAGTAGTTGAGGGATAGACTTAGATTACTGTGATATTGAATGGTTTTACTTGAAACAGAGACCATTCTTTTTTGAGATTGCAACTAAGTACAGCAATTCAAATCCTTTTGTTGACTATAAGGGCTATTCCATTTCTTCTATGGGATTCTTGCCCACAGTATTAGATATAATTTTCATCGAATTAAATTCACCCATTCCAGTCCATTTTAGTTCACTGATACCTAAAATGTCAATGTTGACTCTTGCCATCTCCTTTCCATTTACCTCAATTCTCGGACCTAAAATTCCAGGTTCCTAGGCAATATTGTTCTTTAAAGCATCCGACTTTACTTTCACCACCAGGCGTATCCACTCCACAACTTTAATCAGCTTCTGGAGTTATTTCTCCTCACATTTCCAGTAGCATATTGGGCACCTACTGAGTTGGGGAGTTCATCCTTCAGTGTCATATCATTTTGCTTTTTCTTACTGTTTATGGGGTTCTCAGGGAAAGAATGCTGAAGTGGTTTACCATTCCCTTCTCTTGTGGGCCACGTTTTGTTGGAACTCTTCACCATGACCCATCTGTGTTGGGTGACCCTACGTGGCATGGCTCATCATTTCACTGAGTTAGACAAAATTTTCATCTGTGTGATCAGTTTGGTCAGTTTTCTGTGATTGAGGTTTCCATTCAGTCTGTACTTTGATGGTTGAGGATAAGAGGCTTGTGGATGCTTCCTGGTGGGAGGACTGGCTGTTGGTAAAACGGCTCTGATGGGCAGGATCATGCTCACTAAATCTTTAATC
This sequence comes from Raphicerus campestris, assembly GCA_006410735.1. Lineage (NCBI taxonomy): Eukaryota > Metazoa > Chordata > Mammalia > Artiodactyla > Bovidae > Raphicerus > Raphicerus campestris. The sequence continues at coordinate 34,888 of SJYW01033093.1, forward strand.
CAATTCTCTGCTGATGGCTGGGCCTATGTTTCCTCCATGTAGTTTGGCCTTAGGCAAACTACATGGAGGAAATGGTGGGATATGGTGGTAATAGGGATATGGTGGTAGGGATATGGTGGTAATAGTAGCCTCCTTCACAAGGACTTAGTCCAGCAGGCTGTGGCTCCCAGGACTGTTGTACTCAGTGACCTTGACTCCACAGTAGGCCACTCTTGACCTGCAACTCTGCCAGACACTCCCGGATACTCACAGGCCAGTCTGGCTCAGCTTTTTGTGGGGTCACTGCTTTCTTCTTCTGGGCCCTGGTGCACACAAGTTTTGTTGTGCACTCCAAGAGTCTGTTTCTCTGGAGATTCTCAGTCCTTTTAATGAATCCCAAGGTTGGGAAAACTGTTGTGGGCCCTAGAACTTTCGCAACAGTGTGAGAACAATTTGGTATCATGTTCTCCAGTTTGTGCGTGGTCTGCTCAGCAGCTCTATAATGGCGCTAATGGTGACCGCTTCCAAAAGGACTCATGCCACACACTGCACCATCCAGGTCTGCTGCAGCCAGGGCCCCTGACCCTGTGGCAGGTCAGTGCTGAGCCATGCTTCCACAAGAGACACTAACACTCAAAAGTAGGTCTGGCTCAGTCTCTTGTGGGAGTCCCTGCTCCTTTTCCTGGGTCCTTTTGTGCACTAGGTTTTGTTTGTGCCCTCTGAGCATTTCTGAGGCATCTGAAACTGAATTCTAAGCGTGATTTCACCCCTCCTACCATCTTGTTGGAGCGTCTCCTTTGCCTTTGGACGTGGAATATCTTTTTTTTGGTGGGATCCAACATTTTCCTGTTGATAGTTGTTCAGCAGTGAGTTGCAATCTTGGAGTTCTCAAAGGAGAAAATCAGAGCACATCTTTCTACTCTGCCATCTTGAAATAATCTATTTTGTTATCTCTTTGCAATAAAATTTGAAAAGCTTTAAAATCAGTAAGTTTTTGAATCATATTGGAGAAGGAAATGGCAATCCACTCCAGTACTATTGCCTGGAAAACCCCATGGACAGAAGAGCCTGGTAGGCTACAGCCATGGGGTTGCAAAGAGTTGGACACGACTGAGCAACTTCACGTTCACGTTCACGTTTGTATCATATAAGATGTTAAATAGGGCAAAGGCTGTACTTTCCATTAAATTTTGATATATTAATTCTCAGTAAATTTATCTCACTCAGACAAATCTAGAGAGATAATCCCATTCTCATTAACAAGGCTTTATGTACCTTTTTTTTTTTTTTTTCCCCCAGCAGCATGTGAAATGGAGCTACACTCACTGGAGTACTTCTGTGAGAAGTGTCTGATGTTGGCAGTGATCAGTTTGCAAAATTATCATTCAAATATTCACCACATAAATTTATAGCAAGTGGTTATTGTCATGAATCCATAAAAAAGTGTTTTCTTGAAGAACCATATCAATTGTGAACACATGGCATATGTTGAAAATGTGCTGCTTACTTGCATTCATTTTCCTGAACTATATTATTATTAATTTATTCTCATGACCATGACTTATAAACCAAAATTTACTTGATGGCAGTCTTCTGCTTGCTTCAGTAACAGTGAATTGAATCGGTGTCATTTGGTATTTGAATAAGCATTTGACATAGCTATATGAGGGGAAAATTCTGTACATATCTGCATTATCTTCCAAAAGTCAGTACTGTTAACATAAATACATAGAAAAAAAAGACTAAAATGTGAAAGCAGTATATATGCAAAGCTATATGAGCAAGGGAAAGGCAAACGCAGTATGGGAGAAAAAAAATCCGATTCCATATTAAATTCTCTCTTGGAAGTGTCAATTCAGTTACCTTTTAATTTAAAATCATGTTACTCATGAGAAAAATGAGTTTAATCACCTTAACATATAAAGTTTATCTTGGAGCCTTCTATTAATCAAACACCTATATTTTACAAATATTATCTTCAATCTCTCAACTTAGGTTATCAATTATCCAGTTTGCTGCTGCTAAGTCGCTTCAGTCATGCCCGACTCTGTGTGACCCCATAGACGGCAGCCCACCAGACTCCCCCGTCCCTGGGATTCTCCAGGCAAGAACACTGAAGTGGGTTGCCATTTCCTTCTCCACTATCCAGTTTAATGTGGCACAAAGCTGCCACAGATTTTGTAAACACACACCACACATAGTTCACACATATGCCTATGCACACACATCTGTTTTTAATTTATTTATTTTAATTGGAGGCTAATTACTTTACAAAATTGTATTGGTTTTGCCATACATTAAGATGAATTCGCCATGGGTGCACACGTGTTCCCAATCCTGAAACCCCCTCCCACCTCCCTCCTCATACCATCCCCTGGGTCATCCCAGTGCACCAGCCCCAAGCATCCTGTATCCTGCATCGAACCTAGACTAGTGATTCATTTCTTATATGTTATTATACATGTTTAAATGCCATGATTTGGGAGAATCGTTTTAAAGATTTTGAGAATGACACTTGGTTGACAAACAGCCAGAAAATGGAAACTCAGGTGTTACAACCACACTGAACTGAATTCTGCTAACAACATGAAAATCCTGGAAGACTGGTTCACAGAATATCAGAAAGGAACACAGCCTTGCTACCACCTTGATTTCAGTTTTGTGAAAACTTTGTCAGAATTCTGACATATAGAATAGTAAGATAATACATAAAATTGTGTCAATACAATAATGGTAGAGAACTAATAGAGAAGCAATGACTTGTCTCCTGTTTATAGGGAAAGAAACATTAGTCATCCAGTGTTCCAGTTAAGACTTATTAAACTAGGAATGCTTCCACTGGCTAAAAATACAATGGTGGACAGGATAGTCTCTGCTCTGATGGAACTTGAATCTTTTTAAGATCCCATTTTGCTAACAGGATCAACCATTTTATTACTAATCACTTTCCTGAAAACAAGAAACCCATTATAGTATGTAGGGAGATTTAAGGTTCTCATGATTATATCAGGGACCCATGATGGCTCAGCAGATTACGAATCTGCTTGCAATGCAGGGGACACAGGAGACATAGGATTGATTCCTGGGTCTGGAAGATCCCCTGGAGGAGGTAAGAGCAACTCATTCTAGTATTCTTGCCTGAGAAAGCCCATGGGCAGAGGAACCCGGTAGGCTACAGTTCAAAGGGTCACAAAACGTTAGACACAACTATGCATGCATGCACGCGCGCACACACACACACACACACACACACACACACACACATATATATATATCAATTTACCCCAGTGGCTCTATTTCTTATGACCTTTAATTTAGGATTCATGTTCACACACCCAACCAGGCCCAGATTCTCTGGAATTGTTTTGCTCCATTGAATTTATTATATATTATTTTTTATAATGTCATTGTGCTTTTCCCCCCAAGATTATCTTGAGAAATTACATTGCCCAAAGGTAAGAGAAGAATCTTGAGAGTCCCTTGGACTGCAAGGAGATCCAACCAGTCCATTCTGAAGGAGATCGGCCTTGGGATTTCTTTGGAGGGAATGATGCTGAAGCTGAAACTCCAGTACTTTGGCTACCTCATGCAAAGAGATGACTCATTGGAAAAGACTCTGATGCTGGGAGGGATTGGGGGCAGGAGGAGAAGGGGATGACGGAGGATGAGATGGCTGGATGGCATCACAGACTCGCTGGATGTGTCTGAGTGAACTCCAGGAGTTGGTGATGGACAGGGAGGCCTGGCGTGCTGTGATTCATGGGGTCGCAAAGAGTCGGACATGACTGAGCAACTGAATTGAACTGAACTGAAAGGTAAGAGGGACAGTTTAATCTTGCTATTGAGGTTTCTTTTCTTAACATTTATTTTTCTGCACAATTTCACGAAAACTGCCACATAAAAACTTCATATTATTTCAGCCCTTTCCTACAAGAGCATATTTATTTTAATCAGTAGTATACACAATAGTAAAATAGTAAGTTCTCTTTAAGATAAGACATTTAAAAATTTTATTGGTCCAGCCAAAATTTGTTCATTTTTTCTATAAAATGACTCTAATAGCACTTAATTTTCTAACTTCATTTGAAACAATTTTGTTAGGTTGTATTGTGACAGCTGTCACATCAGCATGTACTTTTAAAAAGACATCAAAATTAATGAATTTCTGTGTATTCATTTTAATATTGAAAGAAAAAAGCAGCATTTTTGAAAGATTATGTTTTATTATTTCAAGAAAGATAAAAATGCAACTGAAATACAAAAAAAAGATTAGTGCAGTGTACGGAGAAGGTGCTGTGACTGATCAAATGTTTCCAAACGGGTTTGCTAAATTTTGTCCTGGAGATTTCTCACTGGACAACACTCAACAGTCAGGTAGCCCTGCTGAATTTTATAGCCATCAGATTGACACATTAATTAAGAATAATCAACGTTATGCCATGTGAAAGATAACTGGCATACTCAAAACACCCAAATCAAGTACTGAAAATTATCTGAACCAGCTTGATAATGTTAATCAGTTTATGGTTATGTTCTGCATAAATTAAGCAAAAAAAGAAAAAAAAAACTTCTTGACTATATCTTTTCCACATGTGATTGTCTACAGAAACATAAGGAAAACGTTTTATTTTTAAAACGAAATGGTGATGGATGATGAAAAGTAGATATTGTACAATAATGTGAAAAATACGAGATTGTGGGGCAAGTGAAATGAGCTACCACCAACCATACCAAAGACCAGACTACATCCAAAGAAGGGGACATGTATATGTAGTGGGATTGGAAGGGAGCCTTCTATTATGAGTTCTTTTCAGAAAACCAAATGATTAATTCTAACAGCACTGGACCCAGTTAGACCAACTGGAAGCAGCACTTGATGAAAAACATCCAGAATTCGTTAACAGAAAAGGCATACCTTTTGTCAGAGTAATGCAAGACTGCATGTGTCTTGCCTGGTCTTTGATGACCAGGCAAGAACTGTTAAAACTTGGCTGGGAAGTTCTGATTCATCTGCATTCAGCCAGACACTGCACTTTTGTATTTCCAGTTGTTTGGTCTTTACAAAAGGAAAAGAATTCAGTTCTCTAGAAGACTGTAAAAGTCACTTGGAACAGTTCTTTATAAAAAGTTTTGGAAAGACAGAATGATGAAAATGCATTTTTAAAAAGGTAAAAAAAAAAATAGTGGAGCAAAATGATGACTCTGTTGTTCAATAACATTCTTGGTGAAGATAAAACCTGGGTCTTTATTTTTACTTAAAAACCAAAGAAATTTTTTGGAAAACCTTCACAAACATTTTTCTTTTTTTGCTTCCAAAACACTTTTATCATGATGGGTCTTCAATGACTGTTTTTTTTTTTCTTTTTTTCTTTTGTTTGTTTATTTTTCTTAATAGAAGTCTATGAGTTTATACATTTTTAAAAACACAATTTTATACAAAAACATCTTTTCTTCCCTGCTATAGTGTTTCTCAGAATTATGCTTATCTTTCACTTCTGACCAAAAGATCAAGGCTACTAGACTGCCTTTGGGCTTTTTAATTTTTGTTTTTTAATTAATTTTTGTTGGAGTGTAGTATGCTGTTTTAGTTTCTTGCTGTGTAGAAAAGTGACTCAATTACTTTTGGGATATATATATATATATCTCTCCACTCTTTATATTTTCTTCCCATTTAGGTCATCATACAGCACTGAGTAGAGTTTTCTGCGCTGTACAGCAGGTTATCATTATTTATCTGCTTTATACATAGCAGTGTATTTATATCAGTTCCAATCTCCCAACCCCTCCCTCTACTCTTTCCCACTTTGATAACCATAAGTTTGCTTTCTACATCTGTGATTCTATTTCTGATTTGCAAATAGGTTAATCTCTACTATTATTATAGATTCCATCTATAAACTATTTTATCCAATACTTTTTTTCTTTCTGACTTCCTGCACTCTGGGTGACAATCTCTAGATGCAATCATATCTCTGCAAATGGCACAATTTTGTTCCTGTTTATGGCTGAGCAATATTTCATCATACATATGTACACACTTGCTTTATCTGTTCCACTGTAGCAGGCATTTAGGTTGCTTCCATATCCTGGCTATTGTAAGTAGTGCTGTGATTAATATTGGAATACATGCATCCTTTCAAATAATGGTTTTCTCTGAATACATGTCTAAAGGTGAAATTGCTGGGTCATAATAACTGAGGGTTTTCTTGTTTGTTTATATGCTTGTTTGTTTATTCTCTCTTTTATATTGTACATATGGGAAGAAGTCAAAGATGAGGTCATTACTGAATTCATGTAAAGAGAAAGAAATCAGAAGGATTATATAAAGTTAGAAATATTATAGAAATAAGATAAAAGGTTTTGAAAGCAAAGATAGAATAATGTTAAGGTCTTTTTTATGTTTTGAGAANAGATGCAATCATATCTCTGCAAATGGCACACTTTTGTTCCTGTTTATGGCTGAGCAATATTTCATCATACATATGTGCACACTTGCTTTATCCATTCCACTGTAGTAGGCATTTATGTTGCTTCCATGTCCTGGCTATTGTAAATAGTGCTGTGATTAATATTGGAATGCATGCATACTTTCAAATAATGGTTTTCTCTGAATACATGTCTAAAGGTGGAATTGCTGGGTCATAATAACTGAGGGTTTTCTTGTTTGTTTATTTGCTTGTTTGTTTATTCTCTCTTTTATATTGTACAGATGGGAAGAAGTCAAAGATGAGGTCATTACTGAATTCATGTAAAGAGAAAGAAATCAGAAGGATTATATAAAGTTAGAATTAGAAATATTATAGAAATAAGATAAAAGGTTTTGAAAGCAAAGATAGAATAATGTTAAGGTCTTTTTTATGTTTTGAGAAAAGATTTCCTAGAACTATTTTGCTTTAATTAGTACATTAAAGGCCTAGCCTAGAGGATTTAACCCCTACTATGAAGAAGATATCCTCTCATCTATATGATCAGAGGCTGGAGACTTGCTAGTAGGTAGAGGATGTGTCAGAAGAGATNAAAATATTTCCTAGAACTATTTTGTTTTAATTAGTACATTAAAGGCCTAGCCTAGAGGATTTGACTTGTAAAGTTAACCCCTATTATGAAGAAGATATCCTCTCATCTATATGATCAGAGGCTAGAGACTTGCTAGTAGGTAGAGGATGTGTCAGAAAATATGGAAACAGACTTACTTTCAGATAATTGTGAAAAAGTAAGAAGAAAGGAGGGTCAAAGTTGCTTAACTATCATATTTTTGTTCAAATTTCCTTCTTCCATACCTTGGCCTAGAGGTGAAAACTTTTAGATAATTTAAATTATTAGCTCCAATAGTTTTTTTTTTTTTTTGGTGGAGACTTCAAGTTTTTCTATTTATAATACCTTGTCATCTGTAAATAGTGAGAATTTTAGCTTTTCCCTTCTAATTTGGACACTCTTTATGGTTCTTGTCTGATTGTTAAGGTAAGGACTTATTAATACTTTTAAAATAAAAAGTTATCAGAGTGGGCATCCTTGTCTTATTCTTGAATTTAGAGGAAAAGCTTTTAGCTTTTAACCACTTGAGTATGTTATTAACAGTGCAAGTGAAAGTGTAGGTGGTAGGCACTCAGTCCTGCCAGACTCTTTGCAAACCCATGGACTGAGGCCTGCCAGGTTCCTCTGACATGGGATTTTTCCAGGCAAGGATACTGGAGTGGTTTGCCATTTCTTTCTCTAGGGGATCTTCCAGACCCAGGGAATTAGCCTGGGTCTCTTACACTGCAGGAATATTCTTTAACTATTGAGACACCTGCTTAATTTCTACCTATTGTCATTCTGCTTCTTTAACTTATATGCAGAGTACATCATATGAAATGCCAGGCTGGATGAAGCACAAGCTGGAATTAAGATTGCCGGGGGAAATATCAATAACTTCACAGAGATGACACTACCATTATGGCAGAAAGTGAAGAGGAACTAAACAGCTACTTGATTAAAGTGAAAAAGGAGAGTGAAAAAGCTGGTTTAAAACTCAACATNTTCTGTATTTATTCAAATGATAATGTGATATTTATCATTTGTTTTGTTTATGTGATGTATCACACTGATTAGTTGATATTGAATCATCCTTGTATCATTAGAATAAATCCCACTTGATCACAATGTATGATTCTTTCTATATATTGTTGAATTTAGTTTGCAAATATTTCATTGAGAATTTTTGCATCTAACTTCATTGGAGATATTGGTGTGTGATTTTTCTTTTTTTGTAGTGTCTTTGTATAGCCTTTTAGTATCAGGGTAATAGTGGCCTTATAGAGTGAATTTGAGGCTGTTCCCTCCTCTTTAATTTCTTATAATAGCTTGATAAAGATAACTAGTAGCTCTTTTTAATATATTTGATAGAGTTCCCTTCTGTACCCTGGAGCAGGTTCACAGTGTGGGCCAGGGCATGTGCTGGGGTCCTTGGGTATAACTGGATGAAGTCCCAGGCAATTTCAATCTGCTTCCTTTGCCTTGTTCCCAAGAGTAGACATGTGTGTGCATCCTTTTCCTGAGTGGGGTCATGGTGTCTTACAGCCCTCTTTTTAGTCCCATCAGTTTTNTAACTGGATGGAGTCCCAGGCAATTTCAATCTGCTTCCTTTGCCTTGTTCCCAAGAGTAGACATGTGTGTGCATCCTTTTCCTGAGGGGGGTCATGGTGTCTTACAGCCCTCTTTTTAGTCCCATCAGTTTTCAAGTTAGCTAAGAGGACTTGTCTTTCTGGAGGCCAGCTCTAGGGCTGGGGTGCTCAATATGTGGTTTGAACTGCTTACTCCCCAGAAAGGATATCCAAGTCTGTGTATTTTCCCTTCATGTTCTGTTTCATCCTAAGAGGAAGGTTCCAACTCGATTGCTTCTCTTCCTTTTCTACCTGACTCTGTGGATCTTTCTTTACAGCCTTAGTTGTAAATGTGTTATTCTGTGAGTCTTCAGCTTGTTTTCAGTGAGAATTGCTCCACATGTAGATGTATTTTCAACGTTCTCATGACGGTGCTCAGCATTTTCCTGGTCTGCTATCTTCATCTCCTCCATATTCTTTATCTCTTTAGCAATTGTATCCTCCATTGTTTCAATCATCTCATCCCAGGGCCATATCCTTGGACTTCAATCACTCTGAGATAAATTCTCATAATACAAAGGAATCACTTTCTTGTAGAACATAAATGGAAGAATGTCAGCAATTTTTTGATTCAGTATAATACTACCAGAGAAGGTGATGGCACCCCACTCCAGTACTCTTTCCTGGAAAATCCCATGGACAGAGGAACCTCTTGGGTTGCAGTCCATGGGGTCGCGAAGAGTCGGACAAGACTGAGCGACTTCACTTTTACTTTTCACTTTCATGCATTGGAGAAGGAAATGGCAACCCACTCCATTGTTCTTGCTTGGAGAATCCTAGGGACAGGGGAGCCTGGTGGGCTGCCGTCTATGGGGTTGCACAGAGTCAGACATGACTGAAGCAACTTAGCAGCAGCAGANGGTGGGTTGCAGTCCATGGGGTCGTGAAGAGTCGGACAAGACTGAGCGACTTCACTTTTACTTTTCACTTTCATGCACTGGAGAAGGAAATGGCAACCCACTCCATTGTTCTTGCTTGGAGAATCCTAAGGAGAGGGGAGCTTGGTGGGCTGCCGTCTATGGGGTTGCACAGAGTCGGACATGACTGAAGCAACTTAGCAGCAGCAGCATAATACTACCAGTACGCCAGTTATAAAACAAATCAGGGCACTCTATTCAAGTTTCTTCTTCTTCTTTTTTTTTTTTTTTCTCATATGTTATCATTTCTTTTTATGTTTTTCTCCTTGCATGTATGGTTGGGCCAAGGCAGGTGGTGCTAGAGGTAAAGAATCNGTAATACTAGCAGTACGCCAGTTATAAAACAAATCAGGGCACTCTATTCAAGTTTCTTCTTCTTCTTTTTTTTTTTTCCTCATATGTTATCATTTCTTTTTATGTTTTTCTTCTTGCATGTATGGTTGGGCCAAGGCAGGTGGTGCTAGAGGTAAAGAATCCACCTGGCAATGTAGGAGATGAAAGAGACATTGATTCAGTCCCCGGGTCAGGAAGATCCCCTGGACAAGGGAAAGGCGATGAGCTCCATTATTCTTACCTATAAAATCTCGTAGATGGTGGACTTGGTAGGCTACAGTCCATGGGCCCACAGAGCTGAACTCAATTGAACATACACACACATTTTTCTTCTGGCACATATGCCAGATGTCATCATCTAATATTGAAATATCCTTTAACCAATATCATTATCTCAATGTTATCTTTCAGTCATGTAAATGTGGCAATAGTATTACTCATCAGTTTCAGAGAAAACTTGCAAGTGAACAGATGAGTCACTCTCATCTGTAGCCCATACCTCGAATACCAAACAATAACCTTACTCAGTTCTCTTGTTCAAAGCTCAATCTCACATTCAAAACCCTGTATGAGAAACAGCAAAAGAGACACAGATGTATAGAACAGCCTTTTGGACCCTGTGGGAGAGGGAGAGGGTGGGATGATTTGGGAGAATGACATTGAAACATGTATAATATCATATATGAAACGAATCACCAGTCCAGGTTCGATGCATGACACTGGATGCTTGGGGCTGATGCACTGGGACAACCCAGAGGGATGGTACGGGGAGGGTGGAGGGAGGGAAGTTCAGGATGGGGAACACATGTATACCTGTGGCAGACTCGTGTTGATGTATGGCAACACCAATACAATATTGTAAAGTAATTAACCTCCAATTAAAATAAATAAAATTATATTTTAAAAAATGTTAAAATATTTGCCTTTTCTTTAGCTTTGTCTCCTCTGTTCTCAGTAATTATCTTGATATTGTATATTGCAGCAAACAAAAAAAAGCATATGAATTTTCTTAAACTTTCTGTCATTAACCTGAACACCAAATGGCATACATGCCTCCACTTTCACCCTCCTATCTAGTTATAATTGAAAGTTATCCTCTCTACTATGGAAATCAGTATTTCTACTCTACTCTGAATTTAACATTTGCTTTTTCTAGTATCTAAAATGTTATGTATCAACTATGTCCAGTGTTCTCAGACACTTCTTTTCTACTGCCTTGTTCCCACCAGTCAGATCTCTCCCACAGGGTACAGTCACCTTTGATCTCAACTCTGCCACCAACTTTGAACTTTCTCTCTTCTCTCCTTGAGTTTTGTTTGATGTTGTGGAAATGGACTTATTATTTCAATGTAATCAAGTTATTTGCTTTCTGTGTATATAAACAGCTGGATTTTAGGGAATGGGGTGAGAGTGACTGCATAACTTGGTTTATCGTGTAGCAGTCATCTTGCATCTCTTTCCCTACTTCCTGGATTTCAAGAATAAAACTCCCTGAATTATACCACTGCCAGGAAAGAATGGAATCAACAGCTGTGCTATTGGGGAAGAAGTTTCTTCCTAGCTGAGCCTTCACTTGTGGGCCCATTCCTGTGGATGATATGAACCCAGCTTTGTGAGACACAAAACAGAGGACACAGCTAAGCGGTGCCTGAACTTTTGGTCCACAAAGCAGTGAGAAGATAAATGTGCAACACTGCAATGCTATGTTTGTGGAAATTTATTACGCATCATGGAAAATGAATGCAGCATTAACCCATGATTTACGTTCAAACTATCTGTGTCTTTATACTTTTGTTGTGTCTCTGTAGACAGCAAAACATTGGAGCTTGCTTTGTTATCCACTGTGAAGCACTCTTCCAAATGGTGACACGGAGACCCATAGTTCTTCTATATTGTGGTGCAGTCATTTCAAAATGTGTTTCTAACATTTTAGTGGCAGGAGAGAGGGGTGGAAGAGGAATGGGCCTTTAACTGCTTCTGTTGGAAGTGACATGATTCAAGCCTATACAGATCATTAGCCAGAATGCGTGCATGGTGCCAGCCTGTTCCCAACAGAGGATGATGTTGCAGAGCGCCACAGAGAATACATAATAAGCCTTATCTGTGCCAAAGTGCTTAACGGGGAACCGCTTGGAATAATAATTTGGATTATCAATTTCACAATTTTTGTGTGCTTTTTGAAGTTCTAGTGAATATAATTAAGCAATGGAGAAAAAACTACAGTTATTGGAAATACATTAACAGAATAACTCTAAACTATTTAAAAATGAGAGGTTTTTATATAGGAAAACAGAAACAAATCCATCAGGTTCACAGTGATTATTTGCTCAATTCTCTTTTCCTTTTTACTTTAATCAGGATTCAGTGNTAATTAAGCAATGGAGAAAAAACAGTTATTGGAAATACATTAACAGAATAACTAAACTATTTAAAAATGAGAGGTTTTTATATGGGAAAACAGAAACAAATCCATCAGGTTCACAGTGATTATTTGCTCAATTCTCTTTTCCTTTTTACTTTAATCAGGATTCAGTGGATCCACCATCAGTCCAGTGAAACTAGTTTTTGAAAGTGAAAGTGAAAGTTGCTCAGTCTTGTCTGACTTTTTGTGACACCATGGACTATACAGTTCATTGTGTTCTCCAGGCCAGAATACTGGAGTGGGTAGCCTTCCCTTTCTCAGGGGATTTTCCCAACCTAGGGATTGAACCTAGGTCTCCCACACTGCAGGCAGATTCTTTAACAGCTGAGCCACCAGGGAAGCCCAAGAACAGAGGAGTAGGTAGCCTATGCCTTCTCCAGGGGATCTTCCTGACCCAGGAAGTGAACTGGGGTCCCCGGCATTGCAGGCAGCTTCTTTACCAGCTGAGCAACCAGGGTAGCCATAGTTTTTAATTTTGTCCAATTGTCCATTCTTTGTCTCCATATTAATAGACCCTTCAGAAGTAATATATAGAAGTATAGATATAGATATCCTTTATATCTTTTATACATACAGATCATTCTTTAACTGCATATTCACAGCACAAGCACACAAACGGAATATATAATTTTGGCTTTACTGTCTGCATTACTTATCAGGTTTCATGTATGGCTAGTTTTATAAACTTTATATTTTATACTTTTAACTCTCTGAATTTTTGAGTTCCCTAGATCTCTCAAACACAGACTCTGTTCTTTCTCTACAGTGTCACTAGATGATCTGACCCAGTATTAAGGCTTTAAATGCCATCTAAATGTAAGTAGTTTTGAAATTTATCCCTCACAGTAGTAGTGTTTAGCTTGAAAACTTTTAGAATATCTTCTTTACCATAGATGTTCAAAATTCTACCAGGATATATCTTGGTAAGAGTCTTTTTTATTTATACTGCTCAGTTAGACTAAAATTCCCCTCCTCCATTCATTTTAAAATCACTACTGTGCTGCAAATGTGGTAAAATGTGTATTTTATTTTATAACCTCTTATGTTTTCTTTAGTTTTTATACAAGATCTANGGTATGAGTCTTTTTTTATTTATACTACTCAGTTAGACTAAAATTCCCCTCCTCCATTTATTTTAAGATCACTACTGTGCTGCAAATGTGGTAAAATGTGGATTTTATTTTATAACCTCTTATGTTTTCTTTAGTTTTTATACAAGATTTAAATCTATATTTTAAAATGTATGTTATTTTGAATCTAGTGATATTGATCAGAATAATTGTGGGTGTGTGGAGCTTGATAATTGTTGTCCATTAATATTTTTGGGTGAAAAACTGTGTTGAATACTATAAGTAGCTTCTAAAGATATCACCCAAAGCTCACCCAAGGCTGCTTCATCTTCTTCCCTAATAGGTCATTTTAGCAAATCAAACTGATGAATGAAATTTCATTTCAGAGTAAAGTGACTCACGTGGCTAAGTTCTTCCTGTGGTGTGAGGTCCTAGGGCAGGCAACCAGGATGGGAATTCTTGGAACTGTCAACATAATATGTTTTCCTGTGGCCTGGAAGACATCTCTGAAACACCTTCTTAGATAAAACTGCCCCCTCCTTTATTTTCTTTTCCAGTTGATCCCATGAAGGTTCTAAAGTTTCCTTATATTTCTGCCATGACTATCTTACAAGTCCCAATACTACCTTGATATCTCTTAAATTCTTAGGTGGAATATAGAGAAAGGAGTTATAACAATTAATGATAATAGAGTAAATGGACTTGCAACTGCTTAGAGTTTGTCTAGATATATTAGGACTTCTCTTCACAAGAACTGATAACTTTGAATAAAATTAATAATGTGTTTATTCCCACAGGTGAACTGTACATGCTACAGTCTTGAGATTGAGTAATGCACCCAACATTTCTTTGTTGTGTCCTATAGTCAGTGTTATTTACGTGTCTTGGGTTTGTAGCATATAATGTTGCTGCTGTTGCTGCTAAGTCACTTCAGTCATGTCTGACTCTGTGCGACCCTGTAGATGGCAGGCCACCATGCTTCCCCATCCCTGGGATTCTCCAGGCAAGAATATCAGAGTGGGTTGTCATTAATACTGGTGAAATATTTGTTTTCCTTAGGCAGTAAACTGCAAGAAAAAAACACATAGAAACTACATTCAAACAGAACCTACTTTATGAATTACTTAAATATTTAAACTTGAGAACACTCTCAGTGAGTCGATATAGTTATTGTAAACTCATCTTTGCTAATCAGAGAGACACTTTAAAAATAACATATTTTAACATTTTTGGATCCATACACTGAAAAAAAATGAAACATTTGCTTATTGACCTGAGTACAAGACTGTTATCACAGTGCATGTTTTTGCAAAAAAAAAAAAAACTCTATTTCTTCAATATATTAAAAATAAACTTCTATAAAGTGACCACCACAGGAGAGAATGTGATGTTGAAAAATACAACGACTTTTCTGTGTGAGAAACAGTAAATCAAACAATTTTCATGCAGAGAGCACACAATACCGGCAGACAATTTTCTGATTCTGTCATCTCCTACATACACATGTGAATAGTGTTTGTGGGTTCCACACTATGCAGATGGCAAAAAATTAATGAGTCTCAGTCAGTCGCTGTCCTTCCTCGGGACAGAATTCTTGTCAGTAGCAGGCTGTATATCCTCAGTTTTGTTCAGTTCAGTTGCTCAGTCGTGTCAGACTCTTTGAGGCCACATCGACGCAACACACCAGGCCTCCCTGTCCATCACCAACTCCCAGAGTTTACTCAGACTCCATTGAGTCAGTGATGGCATCCAACCATCTCATCCTCTGCCGTCCCCTTCTCCTCCTGCCTTCAATCTTTCTCAGCAGCAGAGTCTTTTCCAATGAGTCAGCTCTTCGCATCAGGTAACCAAAACATTGGCGTTTCAGCATCAGTCCTTCCAGTGAATATTCAGAACTGATTTCCTTTAGGACTGACTGGTTTGATCCCTTTGCAGTCCAGGGACTCTCAAGAATCTTCTCCAATAACACAGTTCAAAAGCATCAATTTTTGGCTCAATAACACCTGTTCATTGTACACAAAGACATCAGCAATAAAAGATAAATCAAATAGATACATAGTATTATAGAAACCTCTAAATATTTATAGTGTTTATAGCTCTGCTTATTGTTGATAATCTCTAAATCATATGGCCTANCATTGTACACAAAGACATCAGCAATAAAAGATAAATCAAGTAGATACATAGTATTATAGAAACCTCTAAATATTTATAGTGTTTATAGCTCTGCTTATTGTTGATAATCTCTAAATCATATGGCCTAGTTTAAAATGACAACATTCACTTTTTCAATCCTTAATTTGTTTCTAATGGCAATTTTCTCAAACAGAATCATGCCATTTCTCTACAAAATAAGTAATTAAAAAAAAATTCCATGATTTTTTATTGCTGAGAGGTCAAAGTTTATTAGAACACTATATATTCACTTTCTTTCTTTTTCCTTTTTCACAAAGTATTCTGGCCCAAACTTAGGGGTCACACCTTCCATTAAACTCTAGGCATACTTGTCGCAGTATGTCACATCATGACACCTGAAAGCCCTATACTCATTTTTCTCCATGCCTTTAATCATACTACCTGTTTTATTGATAAGAATTTTCTAAAATGAGGAAAAAGTGCTTATGTAAAATCTTCTCTCCCCTGTGATGCCATGCTTGGCTTTAAAGCCAATAAAATTGCCTTCTATTTTGCGCTCTCAGAGTTTTCAGTTGTTTTCAATTGCTTCATGAAAAATCATCACAATCAGACAGCTTAAAATAATNCTCTAAAATGAGGAAGAAGTGCTTATGTAAAATCTTCTCTCTCCTGTGATGCCATGCTTGGCTTTAAAGCCAATAAAATTGCCTTCTATTTTGTGCTCTCAGAGTTTTCAGTTGTTTTCAATTGCTTCATGAAAAATCATCACAATCAGACAGCCTAAAATAATATCCACTATCTCATAGTTCTATACAGTGAAGTCAAGACAAGATAAAGCTGGATTCTCTGTTATGGTTTCACATGGCTGAAATCAAGGTTAATCCACTTTCACCCTCATTCAGGATGCTGGTCAGATTAAATTCCAGTGGTTTTCAGACAGAGGACTCTCTTTTACTGCTGGCCATCAGTCAAGACCTCTATTAGTTTCTATAAGCCCATGCATATACCTCATTAAATGCTTCTTCCATCTTCAAGTCAGCAAGAACACACCAAATCCTTCTCATATTTGACTGTATCTTCTAATACCAGCTAGAGAATACTCTCTGCTTTTAAAGGATTCATTTGTAATTGGAAATTGAAAGGTCTTCATGTAAACCATTATCCATGTAACCAACCACATAATCTACCTGGTGATTAAGCAAAAATCAATTGATTAGTAATTTTAGTGACATTTGAAAAATCCCCTTGGACATAACACAACATAATTAGAATGTTCTATCTGGTCATATTCCAGCTTTGGGGAATAGGGTGGGTAATTTAGGGCCATAAGAAACTGGAGGATAGGGAGGTTCTGTTAGTATTCTAGGTAACACAGAAATACCTTTCTATATTTTGGTCTGGTACTACATATGGTTTTGTGGTGGAATTGTCATTAAAATACATTTCTCATTAGGTCACTGGTTCCTATAGCACAAATATTATATCTGTGTTCAACAGCTCTTCTCAGCATCTAGCATGTATGATTCCTGGTACAGGGTAAATTAATAATAAATAACCATTAAAATAGGATTAATTATTGTTAAAAAAATAAAAGAATACCAGGCTGCATTCTCATGATATAAACAAATTCTAAACAGACTTTTGTTTCAGAAAAACAAATTGATCCATTATTTGGAAGAAATTTCACATAAGCTGCTTTAATTTTCAACCTAAATAGGGCATGTAAATATTTAAAAATAAAGGAAGTTATTTTTTACTTTGTTAAACTTGGGCTTAGCTATGGGTGTAATGAATCTGTGCTGTAATCAGTTGCTCAACCCTGTCTCTTTGTGACCACATGGACTATAGCTCCCCGGGATCGTCTGTCCACGGAAATTCTCCAGGCAAGTATAGTGGAGTATAGTGGAGTGCCGTGCCCTCCTCCGGGGGATCTTCCTAACCCAGTGATCAAACCGAGATCTCCTGCATTACAGGCAGGTTCATTACCATCTGAGCCACCAAGGAAGCCCATGAATACTGGAGAGGGTAACATCTTTTCTTCAAGGGATCTACCTGACCCAGGAATCAAACGAGGATCTCATGCATTGCAGGTGGATTATTTACCAGCTGAACTATCAGGGAAGCCTATAGTGAATATAGTTTTGTCTAATTCATTTAACCTACATTTTAATTTTTAAGTCTCAAATATCTTATAGAATTAGTCAATCTATTATAAAATAGAGCCATTCTGTGTATAGGAGATAAGAAATGAAAAATAAAATATACAGTTCAGTGTAAATACTTGTAGATTTTTTCAACAATTAATCAATTCAATAAATATTTACTGAATTTCTGCCAACAAATTTGTATCAGACATATTTGTGTTCACCATTTGAATATATTAAGGCAGATGAATATGAATTGTTCTATGTCTTTAAAAAGCTCACTCTTATAAGTGAAATCATTNAAATACTTGTAGATTTTTTCAACAATTAATCAATTCAATAAATATTTACTGAATTTCTGCCAACAAATTTGTATCAGACATATTTGTGTTCACCATTTGAATATATTAAGGCAGATGAATATGAATTGTTCTATGTCTTTAAAAAGCTCACTCTTATAAGTGAAATCATTGTGGGGAAAGAATTGTAAATATGAAGGACTTATGGATGCTATACTTACTGGACTTTTAGTTTAACAGGAAAGCTTGATAAATACTTGAATAACAAAATTAGAATATAAAATACCATGAAAATGTTGATAAAGTACTGAGAAACCATTTGGCTGGAAAGAAAATTTGCCAGTAATTTAACTGGATGGAATAGGGGTTGGTGACAGAAAATATAATTTTCCCAGTAGCAAATGTAATGCACAGAAGAACCACAAACTATAAATCAAATTAAAGATATTTTTCTTTTGAATATTGTTGATTTTAGCAAGTAGACAATTTATGTATTGCCTACTTGCTAGGAAAGATATTCCTATTTAAATTCAGAATTCCAAAGAATGGCAAGGAGAAATAAGAAAGCCTTCCTCAGTGATCAATGCAAAGGAATAGAGGAAAACAATAATATGGGAAAGACTAGAGATCTATTCAAGAAAATTAGGGATACCAAGGGAACGTTGGAGAAGGAAATGGCAACCCACTCCAGTGTTCTTGCCTGGAGAATCCCAGGGTCAGAGGAGCCTGGTGGGCTGCCGTCTATGGGGTCGCACAGAGTAGGACATGACTGAAGCGACTTAGCAGCAAGGGACCGTTTTATGCAAAGATGTGCACAATAAAGGACAGAAATGGTATGGCCCTAACAGAAGCAGAAGGTAGTAAGAAGAGATGGCAAGAATACACAGAAGAACTATGTGAAAAAGACCTTCATGACCCAGATAACCACAATGGTGTGATCAATCACCTAGAGCCAGACATCCTGGAATGTGAAGTCAAGGGGGTCTTAGGAAGCATCACTACTATCAAAGCTAGTGGAGGTGATGGAACTCCAGGTGAGCTATTTCAAATCCTGAAAGATGATGCTGTAAAAGTGTTGCACTCAATATGCCAGCAAATTAGGAAAACTCAACTGTGGCCGCAGGAGTGGAAAAGATCAGTTTTCACTCTAATCCAAAAGAAAGGGAATGCCAAAGAACGTTTAAATTACCACACAGTTGCATTCGTCTCACACGCTAGCTAAGTAATGCTCAAAATTCTCCAAGCCAGGCTTCAACAGTATGTGAAAGTCCCACGATCAGTAGACGAGAGTGCTGGTTGTTACAATTTTCAATCTTTGCTCTTTCAGTATTTTTAATTTTAGATTTATGAAGCATTAGTAGCTTTATATGATTTAAAATTATGTTTCTTTGATGATCAATGTTGTAAAAAGCTTTTCATGTGTAATGATTTTTTTCCAATTATCCCTTTTAGAGTTTGTTTTCTTTTAGTCATTAATTTATTTATATATACTAAATGATGGCCGTTTTTTTTTTCACATGCTGTGACACATTTTCTTCCAGGATGTGACTTTTGTACTCATTTCCTAAAGAGAGACTTTAGATGAGCAAAATAATTTAATTTTGATGAAGTCTAGTTATCTTTTTTTTCTTTATGGTTATAACATTTTGTATCTNTTTCACATGCTGTGACACATTTTCTTCCAGGATGTGACTTTTGTACTCATTTCCTAAAGAGAGACTTTAGATGAGCAAAATAATTTAATTTTGATGAAGTCTAGTTATCTTTTTTTTCTTTATGGTTATAACATTTTGTATCTTAAGGAAACTTTGCCAATCCAAAATTAATGAGATATTCTATTAAACTATTTTTTTCTGTACATATTATGACTTAGTTTTAGTTTGCATTTTATTTTTTATATGGTGTGAGCTGGGATTTGAGCTTGATATCCAGAGGAACCAGAGATCAAATTGCCAGCATCTGCTGGATCATGGAAAAAGCAAGAGAGTTCCAGAAAAACATCTATTTCTGATTTATTGACTATGCCAAAGCCTTTGACTGTGTGGATCACAATAAACTGTGGAAAATGCTGAAAGAGATGAGAATATCAGACCACCTGACCTGCCTCNTGTTCTCCTCGAGGAATTTTATAGTTTCTGGTCTTACGTTTAGATCTTTAATCCATTTTGAGTTTATTTTTGTGTGTGGTGTTAAAAGACAGTCTCTTTAACAGGTGGTGCTGGAAAAACTGGTCAACCACTTGTGAAAGAATGAAACCAAAGGCAGAGTTTTAATCTCTGCTCAAACTTACTGATGTTCATCAGACTTGTAGGTTAAGTAGTCCATTTATAGGTAAGAGCACAAATCTGCATTCTTTTTCAGATATCTTTTACTGGAGTCAGTCCATGATTTTATAAATTAAACTTTTCTTAAATCACTTACATTCAGTTGTTGAACTNCTGCTCAAACTTACTGATGTTCATCAGACTTGTAGGTTAAGTAGTCCATTTATAGGTAAGAGCACAAATCTGCATTCTTTTTCAGATATCTTTTACTGGAGTCAGTCCATGATTTTATAAATTAAACTTTTCTTAAATCACTTACATTCAGTTGTTGAACTCTGAGAGCTACTTTTGTGGAGAAGGGAGCAGAGAACAGTCATGTCTTACTAGCTATCTCTGGGATGATCTGAAATTCATCCAGTAAACTTGCCATCACTGATGTCAGCCAAAGGAGTCATACTCTGTAGCTTCACTTTCTTGACATGAAACACAAGAAGTTTATGAAGTCTACCAAATCTCATTCAAATCAGGCAGAAATACAGAATGGTCCCAAACTAGTCAATTGGTAAATCTTCTGACTCTGTATATCAAGAAACACTTCCCTGTTCTTATTGTATACTCATGCATCATAATGCACTTGTGCCTGCCGAGAGCCCCAGAACATCCCTATGAAAAGTGGACACATCTTTTGAACTTTTTAACATAATCAAATTTATTCACTATGATAACTTAAAAAAAACTAATCAACTTTTTAAACCATTTTGATCTGTTTATAGAAAAAAGTTATATGTAGAAAAAATGCCATGAAAATGTTACAATGTGGTATCCTTTGAAATACCTTGATTTGGGGATGGGCATAGAGTGTACATCAGCAACTCAATCCAGTAATCTTGCCTGGGAAACCTAGGATCAGAGGAGCCTGGCTGGCTGCAGTCCATGGGGTCACAAAGAGTTGAGCATGACAGCCACTAAACAGCAGTAGCAGCGTGTGTCAGTGATTGATGCACACTCAGCCCCTCCCTCCCCCACATTCACCCACCACACATGTGACGTCGTCAACAATGGAAGACATTTAGAAAGGAGAAATCAGCTACATAGTGTTCCTTAGAGAATGGAACTTGAATAATGCATATTTCCTTTTGGAAGTGTTTCCCATTTGCTTACAGGTGCTTCACACACAGAGTTGACCAAGAACTCGTTCTTTGCTAAATAAAGGGATGCATGAACAGGCGTTATGTTTTATTCTAAAAATTATTTTAAAATCTAGGAAGGTGACTCATTCACCCTTTGCAAATATATGGAAAGTTCATTATAACATAATCTTAAATATTTTGTGTCTGCAACCTTTCTCGACTCTGGATTTCTACATGAAGGCAACAGCGTATCTTCCTACAGACCTAACTTACATATGTATTGCTTACAGAAACTATATAATTTATTAAATTTGAATTTGAGTCTCTGAAGCAAGTTTAGCAAAATTATCTTATAAAAATTTTCATGTATTTTCTTATATGCAGGAGTTGCCTGGTGGGAAAAAAGAAAATAAAAGCTCAGTTCCAGTTTGGGTACAAATAGTGCTTAAATATGATGGCAGTTTCATTTTTTTTTCCTTTTATATTCTTTATTGCTATATGTTTTTACTTTATTGATATACTATTTTGCTTCACATTTTTTAAGTAATCTGCACAAATTTAGCATGGTTAAAGCTTCCCTGGTAGTTCAAATGGTAAAGAATCCACCTGCAAGGCAGGAGATCCTGGTTGGATTCCTGGGTTGAGAAGATTTTCTGGAGAAGAGATAAGTTACCCACTCCAGTATTCTTGGGCTTCCCTGGTAGCTCAGCTGGTAAAGAATCTGCCTGCAATGCAGGAGACCTGGGTTTGATCCCTGGGTTGGGAAGATCCCCTGGATAAAGGAACTGCTACACATCCAGTATTCAGCATGGTTAAAAGGTCTTTCTTACTCAGAAAGATCAGAGGGTAGAAAGTCTGTAAACTCTTCATCTCTGTGATCTATTCCTTAAAAGCATTGATACTTTCATATTCAATGTATAATTCTTTGACTAAAATGAGATCTATTTTTTGCATGCTGATTTATGATTTGTCCATGTGTATAGTTAAACTACTCTGAGTTTTCTACTTGTCTAAAAAAACTTCTATTAGTCATATTTCTTGGGCCAGGTGTTAGCCATTATGTTGCAGTTATAAAAATGAGCCAAGTATAGGTCTCTACCATAAGGACAGTATAACCTAATTAAGAGAGAATAAACTGTTTTATAAATTACAGTTTTCTCTTGACAAGATGAATTAGGAAAGAAAACTGAGTTTATATATGCTGAGATAAATGAATGGCATGTAGGTAGAGAAAATGGAAATAAAAGGCATAGTTTTTAATCAATGCTTGTTGTACAACAGGAATAAGATTCAGCCTTCCTCGTCTTCTGTAGATTAACAGTAAAATACAAAATTAAACATGCATATATGAGGTGGATAATGAGGAGCCTTAAAATACAATCTTTGGAGTTTTAGCTCTGTTTTTTTGGCATAAAAAAGAGGGTTTTCAGGGAAATAAATGTTTACCTTTTAAGCATTCTCATAATAATTAGGTTCAAACCACTGCAAAGTTAGACTGTTCAAAGGCACACACATCATAAAATAGCAAAAGTCTATGACATGAAGAAGCAGCCAGCTATTAATTTCACAAAATGTGTGTATAAGACAAAAATCTAGTACTTGTAACAAACAAAACAGGTTAGTTGTATATTGCTAGACTTACTGTAAAATTGTATGTTATGGAAAGGATCCTCACAAAAGATAAAGCCATAAACTCAATTACTTACTTTGTTCTGCGGATTCCACTTTGGGTAGTAGAAGCATGCTTAACACATGGATATGCATGTTGGGGCTCAGCTCTGACCCTCTCTGTCTGCCTGAAAGAAGGACATAAATTTCTCTGTGAAAAGTGAGTTCCCTAAATCTACAGGTAGGAGGGTACCCTTATTGCCAGAGACAGGGAGTTTGGGGCCAACAAATGTGTAAACAAAGCTTGTTACTTCCTTCATGCACTACCCCAAGCCCACACTTTATAGACTCTTCACTAATTAAACACCCAAACTTAAGTTTATTTGGGAAAAAATATGCTGATTATGCTGATCAAATAAAATATTTTTGTTTACATAGAAAAATGTACTTGATCAGGTTGATTACACATAGTGTAGAGCTACATTTTAGGTTGTTATTTTTATTGCATCATTTTTATTTTAAACCATAGGAAAATGTCCACAAAATATTATATGTAATAATATGAATGCCAAATAGGGGGGCTTGTTGGAAATGTAGCCATGTCTTACCACTATCTTATTCATTTTTATATTTTAGAACCTGGAACAATGCTTGCTCAGAGTTCGTATTTAACAAATACCAACTAAAGTGCAAGTAATAAGTGGCTAGCTAAATGAGCAGTGATAGGTGTTGGAAGACTTAAAAAAGTTATATATACTGGAGATATTATGTACATAGTACTGTATGTGTTACTATCAGAGATGATAAACTCTGTGTTATTTTCCAAATGGGAAATTCAAGAGGATGAATTTGAGAACATAATCTTTTATTCCCTTACAATAATTTACAGATAAAGAGACCTTATAGTTAAGGTCACAAGTGTAGTTGAAAATTCTGGACTAAATCACAGAAAGTAGAGGTATCCACAGATTTGGCAGAAATGGCAACCCACTCCAGTACTCTTGCCTGGAGAATCCCATGGAGGGAGGATCCTGGTAGTCGCGAAGAGTCGCAAAGAGTCAGACACGACTGAACGACTTCACTTCACATGTAATTAAATGCTTAAAGGTAAATATGTGGATAACATGGAGAGAGGTTGATATATAGAAGATATGGACTAAATATAAATTTGAAATTTGGCATTCAATTTGATAGAAATGAGACATGATACAGAGCCTAGAAAAAAGGTCAGACTTAAGAGGATATTTCATGGTTAGAAGTTGTGGTCATGAAGATCAAATAGTTAAGATCAAGGAGTTGAGATGACAGGAATGAATGGTGTCATCATTACTCTTCTTCATTAAAAAAATTTATTGAATGAGCATAAGGAAGTAGGAGCATTTGTTGTGTACTAATTTGAACAGATAATTGGCAATGAAAGGGAAATAAAATGAGGGACTATAGTTGAACATAATTTATTTTTAGTCCCTGGGCTTCAAAAACAAAAGGGATAATTGATTTTAAAAGGCCAAGGGGAAGCAAAGGGGAAAAAAGTTTTGTTTTTTTCCAAAACAGCTTACTCCAATATGGAAAATGAATTCAATGGAAGCAAAAGATAAATTGCCTTCCTTGTCAATGACAGCTTAAAAATCAAGCTTTACTGCCATAAATTTGGTTTATTGGGCAATTGGAGATATATGCCCCATTGTTCAAACCCTTAACATAAAACCGCATATTCAGAACACGTCAAGGAGAAAACCAATTGTGCTATGTTGCAAGCAAATGATCTATGAAGCTGATCAAGAAAGAAAAAAGAAAAAAAAATCATGCAGAGTGACAGAAAATATGAATGTATGAAAGGTAAGAATGGTCAGAAATATAGGGGGTAATGGGTGATCCATATATCTCTGTTGCCCATATAAAATACTAAAATTTAGATTGGCATAAAAATCGATTAATTTTAAAGATTCAGTTCAGCTCAGTTCAATTCAGTTGCTCAGTCGTGTCTG
The DNA here is from genome assembly GCA_006410735.1 of Raphicerus campestris. Taxonomy (NCBI): domain Eukaryota; kingdom Metazoa; phylum Chordata; class Mammalia; order Artiodactyla; family Bovidae; genus Raphicerus; species Raphicerus campestris. The sequence goes on from SJYW01033093.1 coordinate 59,820, forward strand.
ACTCTTTGTGACCCCATGAACTGTAGCACACCAGGCCTCCCTGTCCATCACTAACTCCTGGAGTCTACCAAAACTCAAGTCCATTGAGTCAGTGATGCCATCCAACCATCTCATCCTCTATCATTCCCTTTTCCTCCTGCCCTCAATCTGTCCCAGCATCAGGGTCTTTTCAAATGGGTCAGGTCTTCACATCAGGTGGCCAAAGTATTGGAATTTCAGCTTCAACATCAATCCTTTCAATGAACACCTATAGGACTGATGCCCTATAGGATGGACTGGTTGGATTTCATTGCAATCCAAGGGACTCTCAAGAGTCTTCTCCAACACCACAGTTCAAAAGGATCAATTCTTCTGTGCTCAGCTTTCTTTATAGTCCAACTCTCTCATCCGTACATGACTCCTGGAAAAACCATAGCCTTGACTAGAAGGACCTTTGTTGGTAAAGTAATGTCTCTACTTTTTAATATGCTATTTAGGTTGATCATGACTGTCCTAACTGTAACTAACTGTCCTTCCTTCCACAACTGTCTTTAATTTCATGGCTGCAATCACCATCAGCAGTGATTTTGGGGCCCCTCAAAATAAAGTCAGCCACTATTCCCCCTATTTCCCTANTTTTCTTCCAAGGAGGAAGCATCTTTTAATTTCATGGCTACAGTCACCATCCACAGTGATTTTGGAGCCCAAGAAAATAAAGTCTGTCACTGTTTCCATTTCTCCCGCCTCCCCCCGACCCCAATCTATTTGCTATGAAGTGATCGGATTGGATGCCATGATCTTAGTTTTTGAATGTTGAGTTTTAAGACAGCTTTTTCACTCTCATCTTCATGAAAAGGCTCTTTAGCTTCTCTTAGGCTTCTGCCATTAGGGTGGTATCTGCATATCTGAAGTTATTGATATTTCTCCCAGCAACAGTGTTGATTCTAGCTTGAACTTCATCCAGCCCAGCATTTCACATGATGTACTCTGCATCTAAGTTAAATAAGCAGGGTGACAATATACAGCCTTGACCTATGCCTTTTCCTTTTTGGAACCAGTCTGTTGTTCCATGTCCAGTTCTAAGTTGCTTCCTGACCTGCATACATGTTTCTCAAGAGGCAGGTCGAATGGTATGGTAGTCCCATCTATTTCACAATTTTCCACACTGTGTGATCCACACAGTCAAAGACTTTGGCATAGTCAATAAAGCAGAGAGAGATGTTTTTTCTGAAACTCTGTTGCTTTTTTAATGATTCAGCAGATGTTGCCAATTTGATCTCTGGTTCCTCTGCTTTTTCTAAAAGCAGCTTGAACATCTGGAATTATTACTACACATTTTATTACATCCTTAAGAAAAATTCAGTTTTATTTGTAAATTCTGAGGAGCTTGATGAGAGAGTGTTAAATTTGAATCTTTCTCTCTCTTTCTCTCTTTTCTGTTTTGTATCTCTCTAAGATTAGTGAATCAACCTAGATGTCCATCAGCAGATGAATGGACAAGAAAGCTGTGGTACCTATACACAATGGAG